>CM035798.1:36266224-36866224 GCA_020466265.1 Siphamia tubifer | reverse complement strand
TGACTTTCTCTGTGTCCCCTTATTTTTCCTCTTAACTCCACCTCCTTTGCTGTCTTTTGTTCTTACCGCCCTGTCCTGTGCATGTAACCGTTCTCTTCCATCTTCCATCTCTGCTGCCCACACACACCCACACACACACACACACACACACACACACACAGACCCATACATATTTTAGCATGCTAACCCACATTTCTCCGCTAAAAAGTCACTGAGGTCGGCACTAAATCATTTGCTAATTTTTCAGGGCAAACTCCTGACAGTGCAGCTAGGTCACACCGGGGATTCACAGAGAGGTTTTAAATTCAATCCCGTAGTAATGTTCTGTTCGCAATTACATGTTTAGTGTATTGTTTAAAGAGCTGCTCTCCAGTCCCTATTGACAGCCTGCTGCTCAGGGCTAATAGCCTCCATCAATAACCTTGGATCTGTCCTCTACGTACTATTTCTCTCTCTCAATGCACATCACTCTAATGAAAAATACAATAAACACAATCAGAGCAGCATATTGAATAACCGGGCTGTGTTCACTCATTTGTATTCATCAGTGACAGTAATACAGTATCTCTAATGCAAGTCATACATTAATTGTACAGTCAAAAGATGGATCCATACTGCTGCATGATCAGTTAGGTTTTTTTTTTTGTTTTTTTTTTTTATCTTGTCACTGATCATCAATTTGAGAAGCATGTTGCTGTTCTTTCCCCTTCTGCAGTTGTCTACTTTAACCCATGAAGTCATATCTGAAGTTTTTATTCAACAGAGGCATAAAAACTCTGATGTGTTACTAGAAATGAAAAAAAAAACCACACACACACACGCTAACAGAGAGTATTCGTGTTACTGGCAAATCATGTGAAAATGTAAACTGAAGGAGACCTTAAGCAAGAGTTTACAGGTGCAAAGGGAAAACTTGAGAAAAATATATGTCCCTTCAAGGAGATAAGGAGAAATCCAAGTGAGCTGAGCCAGTGTCAACACATCTGAGACAGAATACACAGTTAACCTGTGCATGAACTAGAGCTGAAAACTGGCAGGAGGAATTTATAGAGCTAATAATTCATGAGATGTCTTATTCTGCTGCCAAGGAAGTGAACCAGTTTGTATTTAGGAAAGTAGCCGATGTAGCCAGGCACCTCTTTATGTGCTACTACATCGTCTTTAACACTTCAAGTAGAGCGTAAGAATACAAAATGGAGCTTGGATGTCTGTGTAAAGCACAAATACATTGTAAAGCTTATCACAGGCTGTTGGAATCCAAGTGCATCCACAAAGCTAGACCTGCACTGGTAAAAAAAAAAAAAAAAAACATCTAAAGCTTTGCATCTCTGAGCCAAGTTCAAAACGGCTTGTGCTATCACTGACCGAACAAATGTAATGTGAAACAGAAAGTGCAATAACAGTACAGGTGGTCACCTCAGCAACCCATTTCACTGCTGAAATGAGATGTGAAGTGAGTGCGCTGGTGTCACAGTGGAGTAGCTCCAGTCTGTCTTTGTTTCCTGTCTTTGTCTGGCTGAAGAGTTCCAGCTGTCAGTCCGCTTAAAACAATGGCTTATATATTGTAAATAGGGCTGTAGCAGCACACACTTCAAAGAGGCACTCCATACTTACTATATGAATTAATTCTGCTGAAACTAGTGTTGACTGTCATAAAAAAAATCTGCAATTACCTAAGTACCCTGTGGCTGGTGTGATCCATGGCTCCTGGCTGTGTTACTAGGGTTACAAGAGGTCATGTGGGTGGGTTGATGGAACCCCACCCCCACCCCCACCCCTTCCCCCATAACTGTATTCAATCAAATGAATTCATATAAATTCAATCTGATAGTAAGTGATAGAAATACTGTATATTATTACAAATATTAAACTTAACCAATTGTATTTGTATCTGCCTCCACCGCCACCACTGCCACAATAACAACAAGTATTCAGAGAATAATCTCACTCCCATTTTGTGCCAATCTAAAGTTTCTATGACAGCCCATTCTTGAATTACAGCAAATAATGTGATTTGGACCTTACTGCTAAATGCAACCTTGACCTTTGACCTTTTGCAATATTGATCATTTCTTTATATGTATATACAGTATGTATATGTATATTTATATTTATATTACCTCCAGGCTGTATTTTTATTCCGATTTTTCTCTATATTCTTACTTCTATTTTACTTATTTTATACTTTACTTATTTCTTATTTTAGTCTTTCTTATCTTGTATATTTTTGTATATTGTTATATTTGTATATTTGTATATTTGTATAGCTATATTTTGCTTTTTGCATCTTTGCACTGTCTTAAGGGAGTGTCACTTCCATTGTGGATGCTAATCCACATGTGACAAATAAAGAATTCTGATTCTGATATGCATCGCTAGGTGTAATGTTCTAATAATATATCCAGTATTGATTAAGTTACAGTGTGATATGTCTATGCTTGACACACACACAAACAGTGTTACAGAAGTTAATTTTGCGACATGTTACATTTGACCTCCAGAGATCTCAAAAACTATTAGTTGTAGGTGATGACAAAAATTATGAGAATTGTAGAAATCTTCATTCCGCTTCATATTGTTCTGTGACCTTTTGTTCTTGAGTTATAACCGGTAATGTGATTTTGACCTTTTAGTTAATTGTCACCTTGACCTTTACTCAAATGGATCATTGCATCTCAAGCATATTAGCTATATGCATATGCCCATGTAATTTCATGGTGATATCTCAAGTATTCATTGACTTATAGCATGATATGTCTGTGGACACACACACACACACACACACACACACACACACACACACACACACACACACACACACACACACACACACACATACAGACACACACTGATTACAATAATCTCTCCCAACCAATATTGGGCGAGATTAATAATACTTGCAAATGAAACTATTGACATTATTATTAATATATATTGCTGTGCTGCTGTTGTTATCATTATGACTATAATTTTCACCCCCCCTCTATCTTTGTCCCCTCTTCCTTTTCACCCTTATAATTAATGTATGTTGTTTAGTTGCTCTTTACATTTAGTATCTTTTCATTATAACATGATGTTGTCAGTACTGTTGTTTGTAATTCCTCTGTTGTTGTTATTTGTGTTTTTTATTTTGTCAGATTTTTGTCTTGTTGTTTCTCTGTCCACAATGTCTTGTTACCTACGACTAATAAAACATAAAAAAAAAAAAAAAAAAAAAAAATCAGCAATTTTGTAAAAATGAAGCCATTGTATTAAAGTCAACCACTATTATAATTCATAAAATTTGCATTTAAAAAAGCACTATTATTCCCCTCTAATTATGCCCTTCAGTTGGATTCGGATACTGTAAACCTTCCTTATTTTCTGACTGTGGGAAATAAAGCTGTAATTGTTGTTGGAATCACCTGATAGAACCACTACATCTATTGGATATGTTGTTGCACCTGGACATGTTAAAACATGAAAGTTGTACAATCTAACTGTTAAGTCTGACATCATGGTGTCCTCAAACATACTTCTAGGTTGAATGGTTCAACAACAGACTGTCTATGCCTACAGTACAGTATGTCCTCAAACTTGTTTCCTTAGTGAAGCTCCAGTTAGGAATCAAATCAGAGGGGGTTAAACTCATTTATTTCATTCAAGTACAGTGATTAGTGCAATTCTCCATAGTCACTGATTTACCTGCAGTAGATAATGATGATTTTCAGTGTGTTAAATATCCTTAAAGCTCTGGGTCCATGTCCTGCACTCCACTGCTTCATTTCATGCTCAGCTGTGTGTTGACATAAATCATTTCTCTATTTACCCCTGAACCACACAGGACAGATCAGGGGTTGACAAATGAAACATAAAGGGTAAAGATGTTAAACACCTTATAGAAGCCTTATGTCATAACAGTAAATCCATAAAAAATCTGGTTGGACAGATGCATTGCTGTAATAATAAAATGATCAATTATTTTTAGTTTGTCAAATTCATCAGAGGTGCTCAAAGTACAGCTACGTGTGTGAAATAAAAGTAAAGAGTATAAAGTACAGATGTTTATATACAAAAATGGAGGGAGTAAAGGTAAAAAGAAATACTCAAGTAAAGTAGAGATACTGAAAAAAAAGTGTGTGACAAGGAAGTAAAGCAGTGGAAAATATACTGTACACTATAATGTTGTATGTGGTAAACAGATAAGGACAGTTTCATATCCACCTATGGTTCTACGTAGGCGTTGTGATTTTTTCATGCCCTGTGAATGACCCTGAACACCTCTTGTCACACACATCCACACCTCTTATCAACCACTTGCTGACTTTTTCACACCTTTCGAAACTGAGCAATGGGAGCAGCTATGCATAGAATGAGTACTTAAACTATATACTACTAATAATAATAATAATAATAATAATAAATGTTATTTGTGTAGCACCTTTTGTACAAGGATTGTAGCTCATAGTGGACCACATTGATAATAATTTACAAGAAATAAATCACCCAATCATGTGGTTTTGACCTTTCTGCTAAATGTCACCTTGACCTTTGACCTTTTTCAGTATTGATAATTTGTGTTATGTGTGTATTTACATCAGTGTGTATAATATTATAATAATATATCCACTATTGATTAAGTTAGAGCATGATATGTCTATGCTTGACAAACACTGAATTGTAGATATCTTCATTCCACATCATTTGGTATCAATCTGAAAGTTCGGGGACCCTCCGTTCTTGAGTTATTACCCATAATGTGATTTTGACCTTTTAGTTAATTGTGACTTTGACCTTTGACCTTTACTCAAATGGATCATTGCATCTGATGGGTATTAGTCATATATATATGCCCATGTATGCCTAATGCCTAATCTCGCCCCTATTTTCTGCCAATCTCAAGTTTCTATGACAACCACTTCTTGAATTTCCAATAATGTGATTTTGACCTTTCTGCTAAATGCGACCTTGACCTTTACTCAAATGGGTCATTTATATGTATATGCTCATGTAATTTCATGGTGATATCTCAAGTATTCATTGAGTTATAGCATGATATATCTCTGTGGACACACACACACACACACACATTACAATAATCTCTCCCAACCAATGTTGGATGAGATTAAAAACTAAAATCCAGGAAATAACACTTTAAAGTAAACCTTTAGAATGAATGGTGATTTGTTATTCTAAATACTTTTCTTCCTCAATTAAGCAATCCTTGATTTGTGGCAGGTATTCTTTTCTCCAGTCATGGCTGTGTTAGAGATAGATAAGGGAGGGCTTCTCCCTCTGCCCCTGCCTCCTCCCTCCCTCTCCTCCTCCCTCTCCTCCCTCCCTCTCCCCCTCCCTTCCTCCATTATTCAGTCAACAGACACTTTGGGATCGATCGGGCACAGCAACACGGCCTGGTGGATGAAACATGTCCTCTCTAGGTACACAATGATAAATAAAGCACTGCGAGCCACAGCATTCTACCGCCGCAGGGTTTAGTGGATGATATAAAAAAAAAAAAAAAAAAAAAAAAATGTGTGAGTGAAATTAGAAGGGCAAACAAAGGTATAGGACGAGAAGTAAACAGATTTCAAAACACAGATGTGAAATGTGATGTAGAGTGTGTGTGGGTGGGATCATGAAGGGTAATACTGGAATATTTCTCCCACTCACACATTAAGGTGATAATTCATTATTATGCATAACAGCAGAACAGAGTCCTTTGTAACATGATGTGCACCCGCTGCAGTGTCAAGACTCATTCTAAGATGTCTTTGATGGTATGGCACTGAGTGAAGCTACAATATTTATTGTTTCCATGACATCTTTGATGAAGCCTGATCCGTTTTGTCAGCGGTGTCTTGATGTGCACAGGGTGGTTGAAAACTAACAGTTACAAAAGGCTCCATTTTGACTTTGCATTTGCTTTTCTCCAAACAGATACGTCTGTACAAGTCTGTGGTTTGGCCTTAATTTAATTTTATTTTTTTCTGACAGTGTACTTTTTAATGCTTTACTTTACTCCCATAAATGTTTTTATATTGCTAATGTTAAAAGTAAACCTTTGCTTGTTTGTGTCTGCAGGTTCTACTCTTCACCGTACAGCATCTCGACCAATCGGATGATTGCGCAGACATCAATCACGCCCTTCATCGCTGCCTCTCCTGTCTCCACATATCAGGTAGGAGGTCTAGCTGGCTTTAGCAGAATATAAAAAGGCTGTACTGTAGCCCCTTTTACACAGCACTTCTGTTACGGGACTATTTTATCTTTATTCTAGAACAGGGTTGTCAAACTTATTTTAGTTCAGTTCCACATTCAGCCTAATATGATGTGAAAAGGGTCAGACCAGTAAAATAATAACAATGAAAAGATATAATGTTTCCCTCAAAATGTGAATAACATCAATAAGTTGACACGTATTAAGTAAAAAATTTTCTACCTCAGATTGTCATTTGCACATGTGAAGAACAACTTACATTTCAATTATAAATACACTAAACATTTACTAACAGGCAGAATATTTGTTCTTCTCTTCAGATATTTTATTTGTTCAAGTATTTACTCAGGGTTTTGTAAACGGATGGTTTGTTAAGATAAAGATTTTCATGTAACTTGTCTTTTTTTTCCTTAAAATCTGCAGTTTTCATAATTTTTAGGTAATTATGATCATATTTTACTGGTTTGACTCAGTTGAGATCTAATTATTCTGTATGTAGAACCTGAATTCACATCATTTTTACTCCATTAATATCTTCATTGTTATTCATCCTGTAGGCTGAATTTGGCCCCCGGGCCTTATGTTTGACACCAGTGTTCTAGTATGATGTAAAAACAAATGGTGGGATTATTTGTTCCCATCTTTATGGCAGCTCTCTAATGCCCCTGGGGGTAATAGAGCCATGATAAAGGTGGAATCATTTCAGAATGCTGTGTAAATGGAGAAACAAACAAACAAAATAAACAATAACTAACAAATTTGACAAAAACAATAAATAATAACAAAATTATAAATAACATGGAAAATTTGCAAAAAAAACAATGTACTAAAAAAGAAGAAAAAAGTAGTGTTGAAATGTGGTCCCAGCAGTTTTAATTTTGTCTATTTTCTAAATCAGTTGCCTTTTGACACTCAGTAAAAACACGGGTATATATATTTAAAAAAAAAAAAAAGGAAGACAGTTGTTTTTTTTCTGAATATTTAAACGACACCATTCATACTAGTTCTCTTTTTTAAATTTTTTTTCCGGTAATTTTTTCTCGTTGTCTGAACCCGCTTCTTCCTCACTGGGGTCATGGGGGTCACTGGGGGCCTCAGTTCATCTCAGGGCTGAACACATATAGACAAACAATCACTCTCACATTCACACCTGTGGGCAATTTAGATTAACCAATTAACCTATCAGTGCATGTGTTTGGATGGTGGGAGGAAACTGGAGTACGTATAATTTTTTGTAAATATTTGTTGTTGGGGTTTTTTGGTTTTTTTTCATTTTGTTGTTAATTTTTTTTTTCTAAAATTAGTTTTTTATTTAATTTTTTTCTTTAATTTAGTTCCATTTGTGTCTTACTTTGTTCATGTTACTAATTATTTTGTGAGTTTATTATTCATCTTTGTTAATTTGTATTATTTTTTTTTACTGTAGAACTGCTAAAGTCTCAGGAGTTAAAGGGTTAAACTGAATCATGTGGAAGAGAGAAATATCTAAAATATGCAGGACATGAGCCCTCCAGGACTGGAGTTTGACACCCCTGCTCTAACCTATACCCACTGTGCGCCCCTGGGGATGCTGGACCCCATGACTTGGTCAAGTTTATCTAAAGTTTTACTAAAGTTATGCTTCTAGTATTTTGACTTCTTTCTATGTTAGGACTTTAGTGAACTCTGTTATTCTTGGATTTGACCACTTCTACAACAATTCAATGTGTTAACAACTTCACAAGCATGATTTATTTATATGAATGTATATAGAGAATAGTTGAAATGACATGAAAGTCTATTATTATAATTACAGTGATAGAAATATCATAGCTATTATCAGTATTATCACAAATTTGCATATACGAAAGACTCAGATGAAGACAGTGACAGTAATTGCAGTGTGTCCAACATCTGACATAAATGTGTTTTTTTTTTCTCCTTACTGGAGCACTTTTAAAAACCAATTCAATGACTGTTTGCCTTGAACAGAAAAAAAAAAGCTTGTATTAATAACATATTGTCCTAATGAACAGTCTGCAGACAGATCTAAAAGTAGTTTTATTGCACAAGTTTCCTTAATAATAGTATTTAATATACATTCAGACATTTGGATGTGGGGGATCCTGGGAAAAAAAGGCATTTACTTGTAATTGTTGTTGCCTTTTTTGCCAAGGGATAAATGTGCGTAGAGAAATTAAACACACTTTTTTGTGGTGAATTCTAATTTAGGAAACTGATCAACTGCTTCATCCCAGACGTGGAAAATGTACTGCATAGCTGAAATGTTTAATAAACTTGAATCAATTACAGGAATCATTTTATCATGAATCAGAGCTTTGTTTCCTTAATTTAGCTGTTATGTTCCGCTGTTATGTTTCACATAATCATCTATTGTATCACACACGCCAGGATCAATACAGATTTGTATGTTAGTTACATCTTAATCTCCTCAGACACTGAGCCCTGTTTCAGGGACAAGGAGTTTTGCAGCTTTATTGACAGAAAAAAAAGTTGTCCACTGCAAAGGACATCCCATAAAAATGTTAAAAATTAATCTGAACAAAACAGTTGTATTGTCTTGTCTCGTCATCTGAACCCACTTTATCCTCACTAGGGTCATGGGGGTCACTGGGGGCCTAATCCAGATACACTGGGTGAAGGTGGGGTACACCCTGTATGAGTCTCCAGTTCATCTCAGGGCTGAACATATATAGACAAACACTCTCACATTCACACCTATGGGCAATTTAGATTAACCAATTAACCTATCAGTGCATGTGTTTGGATGGTGGGAGGAAACTGGAGTACCTGGAGAAAACCAGCAGTGGAAGTAACTAAGTAAAAGTACTTCATTACTGTACTAAAGTAGATTTTTATGTATCTGTACTTTACTTGATTATTTATTTTTCTGTCAACTTTTTACTTTTACTCCCTACATTTTGACATAAATATCTGTACTTTATACTCCTTACATTATCAAAATATTCTCTTGACTTTTTCAAACTAGACAAAATGATAAAACACTAACACTTCAGAGGGAAAATCAGACTGAAATTGTGACTTTCTATATCACAATAATGAAATTCTTATATCAATTTTTCCATTTTATCTCATAATTTCAGCTCTTTTCTCATCATTATGCATTTCTTATCACATATTTAATCATTTAGAATTTTTTTTATCTCACAATTTTGAGTTTTTATCATAATTATGCATTTTTATCTCATATTTATGACTTTTTAAATCTCATAATGATGACTATTTATCTCAATTATGATTTTTTCCCCTACATTTTTCCTAAATTTTCTGTCGATACCCACAAAACTGAGTACTGTGACCCGATCAGACACATTTTCTACACAGTAATTCAGTGTTAAGGACTTCATTCTTGGATAGTTTTGAAAGTTTTCTGATCTTTCCTGGTTAAATAATAATTTCATCCATGGCAAGAAAAATGCAGTTTTACTTTTTACATTATTATTATTGAGATGTTGTTGAATAGACATGTTATTTGCATATATATTGATATGTATTGGGATATTTTATCAAATTTTTTGTGTGTGTTTTTTTCTGTATTTTAGAGGAGAATTTTTCACCGCTTTTTAAAAAAAGTATTATTATTATTATTATTATTATTATTATTTTAGCGGATTTTAGCATGTTTTGTAAATTTTTTTCTCCACATTTTTTGTGTTTCTTAATGTACTTTTGTTTTTTTTTGTGATACATTTAAGTAGAACCCCCCCCCCCCCCCCACACACACACACACACACACACACACACATAGAACGGTTGACTAACATAAATGGTTTTGATCATGATTATTTAACATTATTCCAAAGCAACCCTGTAATTAATCTTATTTTAAAAATGTAATCATTTGGCACCCCTGGTTTTTTAACACCATTGACTGTGAAACCTGCACCTGTCTCATCCCTAATGGAGGGTTTAACTCCAAACAAGCCTCAGCAGTGAAATTGAATCATCAGCTTTTTCTCTTCCAGTCTCTTCTTAAAGTAGCAATAATAAAATACAGGCTTATATTGCAGCATGGTTCCCATCGATTTGTCATTCTTAGGAACAGATCCTTCTTGTGTTTTCATTCTCTTTTTCCCAGGTGTCACATTCTCTTACGCTCAGAAACTTTACCAATTCATGTCAAAGCTGGTTGGAGATGAAGCTCAGGTTCTTTGAGAGGTTGACTTAGTACTTGATCTTCAGTTTGTCAAACAGCATTTAAACCAAACAGTCCTCCCCCACAGGTTTACGCAAGCATGAAACATTGCCTTAAATGAGGAAGGCAAATGCAAAGACACACTTTCAGCAGGGCAGAGACACAATAACAAACTTACTCAGGTAAACACTGGAAGAAATTAACCTGCCTTGAAACTTTACTCACTGTGCAAAGACATGTTGAAACAACGTCTTTTCCACATCATTTTGGTACGTCTATTTGTCGTGACTCCAGACAACATGTTCTTTGTGATGTCTCTTCCACATGATTCAGTTTAACCTAATAACTCCTGAATGTTCCACAGTAAAAAGAATTAAAATAAGCAACAAAATGAACAAAAATGGCCAAAGTCATCAATAAAATGAACAAAAGTGAATAATAAACTGACAAAATAATGATTAACATGAAGAAAGTAAGACACAAATGGAGCAAAATTAAAGAAAAGAAAAATGTAGAAGAATAAACAATGAGCAACAAAATGAACAGAAACTAATAGATATTTGCAAAATTATCAATAACATGGGAACATTTGCAAAAAAAAAGTACTTACAAAAAGAGAACTAGTATTGAAATTTGGTTCCAGCTGTTTTAATTTGCCCTTTTTCGAACTAAGAAAGAAAGAAAGAAAGAAAGAAAGAAAGGAGAACAGTTGAATTTATAGTATTTACACTAAACCATCCATTCAGAAGACATCAGAGTTAATATCAGCTCTTCATCATCATCATCATCATCTCAGCAGAAGACTGATAATGATGCAAACGTTTCCAGGTGTGATGGAACAGGCAAACATCTAAAACATACAGGACACCAGCCCTCTAGGACCCCAGTTTAGTGGGTACCTTCCCACAAATGTGATCAAACATGCAGATATATTCAGAATATAGGTATATTACATATGGTGTATGTGACAAAAGGCCTTTATAGATGTGTTTTTGCTCATGTTGGGGCCATGCACTTGGTAGAAGTTGGAGATGAAAGTAGTGATTTGTGTCCAGGACAGGCTTTGATGATGAAACCTCCTCTGTGAAGCAGTAATTATTAGACTGTATTGCTCTCTGTGGTCTCCATATCCTCTTATAATTACAACATAACAGTGTATAGTGGACCCTCAGTAACTGCTGTAATATTCTTTAAGACACACTGCCGCAGGGACTGAAGCTCACAAATGGGCTTGTAAAGACTTGAGCTAATGATTAATTTTCTCTCTTCTTCTCTTTGGTTTTCTCATTTTCGCTCCCTTCCTGTCATTCTGTCTTCCAATTGTCCCTTCTTTATGTTCTCCCTTCCACCATTCTTTACCCACTTATAACAATCTTCTTTTTGATCATCCCTTTCCTCTCATCTCTTCCTGACCTCTCCCTTCTGCATACTCCCACTCATGCTCATCCCCTCCCCCTTTAATTACTTTATTTTCTCGCCCTTCCTTTTTCGTCCTGGTACTTTGTGTTTCTTCTGTGTATTTTCTGCGTCATCTCAAATCTCATTGTCATCACTCACCCACCCTCACCCCTTTCTCCCTGTTCTCTCCTGCTCCTCAGGTCCAGAGTACATCTTGGATGCCACATCAACAGTATGTTATGCAACCTACAGTAAGTTTGGTGAACCACTCTCTCCTTTATTTTTCCCCCCGTACATTACTACCCTTCATCTTCTTGTGTGGTAACACGTCTCATTATTTGTTTGTGGTGTGCGTCTGCATCTGACACTCGTGAAAATATTCAACGCATTACCGTTAATTTGACTTTAACTTAAATATCTCTGTATATCTGTGGGACGTAATGATTTGTGCACAGATGTTTCCAGCAATAACTTTTAATCTGTAACAGTAATTAATGATTTTTTTTTTCTTGTTTTATTTCACTAGTCAGGCTACAAATAATTGTCAAGTGATAAAACAATAGGAGTCCACAATAATTGCAAGGAGTCAAGTGATAAAAAACAGTGAGATAGCGTTTCTAGCAAGAGCAGCATATTAGAGTCAAAGTCAGGTCAGTTTAGAAATGAAGCTGTAGCCCTGCGTCGAAGTCTCAGTCTGCTGAATCAGCCTGTGAATAACCTCTTTAAAGCAGCTTGAGGAGCTCATACTGGAATCCATAATAAAATGTTGCCTCCTGCTGGTGGTTAATGGAACCTCAGGTGCACAAAAGAGGTGGTAAATGTAGTGTTAATTGCACTATTACAATTTATTGATCATACTTTACAGTGATTCCATTATGTAACAAAGGTGTAAGAATTATTAACCCAAAAACACATGAGCAGTAGGTTATTACATCACATCTAAAGACTTGCACCATCTGAACTCTGCTGCTTCCTCTGTGTAAACCTGCTTAGATCTATAGGTTTTAGGTCTTCGCTTTGAAAACCATCACACAAAAATCACCCTTTTTCCAGCTGAACATATCATCTCATGTTGGGTAAATGATTACAATTAAATATTTTGGAAGGAAAATTGGTTTTGTACTCAGTAAGTGATCTCACACACATCTTCACCAGGCTTTTTGGAATGAGCAATATCCAGGCTCATGCCTTACAGTCATTATTTCTACAACAACTTGGCTCCCGTTTCACTGGGATGATGGTTAAGATAGATTTTATCATCCTGATTTCTATCAAATGTCTGTGCATTGGTTTTCTGCCAACACCTGAAGCCCATTTTACACCTGCAAAATTCAGTTATGCTCCATTAAATCTCTTACTGTATAGGGATGGGAAACAGCGGCTGCATAGATATGTTATATCAGCCAGGCATCTGTGCTTTTCAACAAATGCTGTCTTAATAATAGTCAAACCCGTACCATATTTTGCCATTCCTTTCTCTGTGTTGCTCTGTATTCGTATCTGTCTTCCTCTTTGTGTGTATCTGCCAACTCCTAAAAAACATTCTGTTGTCATGTCTGATTAAAATTATGACTATGAGACCGGATAATACCCGTCTGTAAATGTGCTTTCAAACAAATGTCCCATCTAATTATTTGGCAGGCCGCTTGATATGACTTCCTAAGACTTGCGAGAGGAGAGAGACAGAAAGGGAAAGAGAATAAGTGATTGGGTAAAGAGAAAATAAATAAATAAACAAATAAAAGAAGCTTGTCTGTTTGACAGAGTGAGGACAGTGGAGAGATGCAGGCTCAGGGAAAGGAAAAGGAAAGAAGGGATTACAAAGAATAAATCGAGAACAAAGGAAAGAAAACAAATCTTGCAAAAGCATGTCTGGGCTGTGCAAGCCTGTTTCCCAGTCTTGTCTCTCCATAGTCAAAACCCCTGTTAGGCAACAAAGGCTAAGGCTAGTCATTGTATTTCCTGGATACAGAAGAGCTTGGCAAATTAAAGCTGCATCAGGGAGGGAGAGTGAGAGAGACACAGCGGCTTAATTCTGTTCCTATGGCAGCGGAAGCTTCATCGACACCTCCTCACGGCTGTAACACGGTTAATGGCTGGTAACTTCTCTTAATGGTGTGCTCATTGACACATTTAGGTTGACACACATGTCAGTCAGCGGCACATTATCTGGTTATATATGTGTAATGGCCCATTAAACTGGATTTAAAGGAAGCTTTGTGTATAATTAATAAGTTTCTGAGACAACATTTGTGTCACTATAGCGTCTTTCTGTATTAAATATTACAAAGTTATTCAAAAAGTCACAGAAAAAGATGAAACAATACACTGTTGAATGTTTTTTTTTTTTTTTCTGCACACCCATGCGCTCACGTAATTATATTTACAGACAGACATAATCAGAAGTATGTTGTTTCAGAATTTAATCCAGATGCACACACACAAACACACCTATACACACACTGACGTGCCTTAAGGACTGTGTGTTTCCGTGCTTTGGTGAAATGCCCAGATTACTTGAACTCCCTGTCTTTACATCTTAATTAGTGAGAGGATGTCTTTGTGTGTAATTACTCACAAATCCCCCTACAGGAAATGAATGCATTACCCTAACCATGCATAGCGAGAAAGACAAGAAAGTGGGCTTATTGGGGAGGGCTGTAATGAGACATCCAAAGAATTGGGATTTCATATCTTCCTGAGTTAAATTGCTATGTTAAGCCCATTTGAAGAGACAATGGAGGTAAAGAATGTGCTGGAAGAAATCACACTTCAGTATATATAAAAAGCCTCCAAATAGTACTCAGTGCCAGGTTGGTTTCTTTTCTTTTCTTACATCTCAGATCCTGCATGTGCATGTTTCTGTGAGTGTACACAGCAGTGATGTTTGTTTAAGAAAGGTGGGAATGTAAAGAATAAAAAAGAAAAACCCCAAACAAAATGGAAACAGGTGTGGTTTCAGTATGAAAAAAACAATTTGTAGAGAAGTAAAAACACCTTCCTCCAATGCCACCTCACCTGGAACATATCCTCAGCGTGTTCACACACATAGCGCTCACTTGCAGTTGTTAGTGGTTTTCTTCATAAACGAGTGTTATTATCACAAAATGCAGTACTTTTTGATGCTTGCACAACGCCCGCAGCATTCTGCGAGTCAGCTTTATGTCTGTACTGGAAGAATGACAGCAAAAGAAAAGGAGGAAGGAGGAGGGAGGTGGGGGTGAGACGGAGAAAGAGAAAGAGCAAGTTCAAAGTTGAAGCAGATCTTGTTCTTTTTCTCTCTCTCTCTCTCTCGCTCTGTCTCTTCCGCCCTCGGGGAAAAGATAACTGTCTGTCTTGCACACTCATTTATTGCTTATCCAAGGGAAAAAAAAATCATCTGATACATGGAAACATTAACACACAGTGGCAGCCTACTGCATACAATTAAACAATTAGATACTCATTGCATACAAACATCGTGTTATTGCACAGTGTACTGATGCAGACACATGCAGCGATGGTAGGTTTAACACTTGTACAGCAATAAATCAGCACTGACAATTAGTCATTGCGGTCTTCTTTCTCTTTCTATGCATCTTCCTCGCTGCAAAGGATCCCGCTGTGAAATTGGATGCAATGAGGAAAAAAAAAAAAAAAAAAAAGTGAAAGAGGATGAGATATCATTAAATAAGAGTTTTATATAAATGGATGAAAGGCTTTGGTATTAGCTGTATTCTAGCTGCTAGATATACCTGCCTGAGCCAAAGCTTTGTGTAGGGGTGTGACGAGATCTGTTGATGCATCCGTATTGCGTGTAGTGATACTTGTGTTGTGTTTGTGTCAGCCTGAGTGTGTGTATGTGAGTCTAAGAGGTGCCACTCATTCACTGGAGATGTGGAGGACAGTTGACAGAGCATTTATGATAGCTGGGGCGCCTGTGTTCTTCAAATAAATCTCCCTATGAAAACAGCAGTCAGAAAGAAGAGCACTCATGACTGTTAACATCTCTGACAACGCCTGCTTGACTATAGCTTTGTGTGTGCGTGAAGCTAGCAGACATAAGGATCTGCGCTTAACAGATTCGCAACTGTGAACAACTCTGACAGACTGTATGTGCCTTCAAGAGGAACGCTTCAAACAACTAGAACTTTCATGGCTCTGTGTGTGTTTACTTATGTGTGTCTGCGTTGTTGTGAGTCTCCCCGTGAAACCCTTCAGCGCTCGATGACTGCCAAAGAGTTGGGTTGGTTTCTAAAATGCCTAAATTTAATACCTGTGTTCTTCTAACATCCTGTCTCAACAGGCAGCTATAGAAGTGCTGACTGCTGTCTGTAGTGATACTGACATATATCCACTGATGCCGTCAGAGCTCATGGGAAGTGTAGTAAACAGCTATCACAAATGAACAGTGTTTACCACTGCAGAAAGGTTGCCAGGCGTCTTAGCGGCACAGTATGACGAGTCTCCTATTAAATCTGTACAGAGCTGTTGAGTCTGTGGCAGAGCTGTACTGGAAAGTACAGCTCAGCGCATCAAGGTGTTAGGCTGCATCAAAGCCCTTCACACTGAAGAGATTTACAGTAAAAGCCTTTCCGCTTCGTACAGGAGCACGCTCTGTCAGGCCTGCCAAGCAAGCTATTCTCATCTACAAAGTGGGACCATTTGGAATCATCAAACTCAACTAAGTTGGAAATCTCAAGTATCCCCGCTAGTTGGGTGTCCGTTGAGGGGTTGCACATTTGAAAGTGTAAACACAGAAGATAAACTTGCCTCTGTGGAAATTAGAGTGAAATGAAAACCACGTTATTTTCTCTTAAAATGCAACTTATGTGTCCCATTCACTCTAACAAATATCCTCTACAGCCTCATCTTCACTTCAGCCCCAAGACCACATGTTAGGTACAGATGTTGCTCTTTATTAGGCTTATGATTGGAATAGCTAATATGGCTCTATAAATGTATCTAAACAAGGCTGTCAGAGACAGTAGACCTCCGCCAAAGCTTGATATGACGTCAGAACGTGACGTGATGGAGCCATAGGTGTTGACCCATCTGAAGTCTGAAGGTGAGACGATGTGAAGGAAAAAAACGCCAGATTCTATCTTGTCTGAATCCTCAGAAATTACCACTCATGTGTTTTAGCTGTTGACCTTCAATGTGACCTTGACCTTTGACCTTCATTGCTCAAAATCTAATGGGTTCTTTCTTGACCTATTATCTATCATTCCTGAAAGTTTAATCAAAATCCATTCAGAACTTGCTTGCTGCTGACAGACAAACAAACAAACAGAATTTAATACCTCCTTGCCAGAGGTAAAAAGAAACACTGAAAAAACAACAAAAGGACTGAATCAACAAAGAATGAATTGTGTCCACCAATTAAATCATTCGCTCTATTGGACCTGTTTTGCTCTAATGATCTGTTTGCAGAAACACAGTCTTAAAGGTTTCCACCTGAGTGAGATTTTCCCTTATTTTGGATCTCAACTTGTAGTTTTTCAAGAAGCTTCTCTCCATTTTAGCAGACTCAATTGTTTGTTTGTTTTCATGCAGATTTTGCAAAACTGCTGCAGACACACAGATCTGTACAAGAAAACTAACATTCATGCTTTTCCTTTATTTTGCATCTATAACATGTCCTACCAAAGTGCTCATTAAAATAGGTTCCAACTAGGTCTAAAATAGGTTTTATACTAAAATTATGTAAGTTTCACTGACACTCACATCAGCAGTGAGAAGAACAAAGGTTCCTTCAAGGTATCCCATATGTACGGTAAACAAGTACATTTTTAAATATTTTTTTAAGTATCCCCTGTTACTATTTGAAGTTAAAAAAGCTATATAGGTAGACAGACAGACAGACATTTATTCCACTCGGTCCTTACTGAACACATAGGTTGTATACCAACATGTTAACATACATTCTTACCTGTTTGGCTTCATTACCCATGTTGCACTGGGATAAAAGTTGTTTTTAGTTCAATCTGGACATACAGGCCTGGATAGATCTGTGCCTCCTTCCTGATGGCAACAGTGAGAAAGAGGATAATTTTGCCCCAAATGAATTAATTGTCTTAGATTTGCATCAAAGCATATAGCACAGACAGGTTTTTCATCACATTTGACAGTAACGCTTGTCTTGAATTCCACCTTTTTGTTGTCTCAATATCCACAGTTTGAACCTGCAAAAAAAAATCAGCTCAATCCTTTTGTGGCTGTGTAACAAAGTTCCCATTCAGTGAAGTAAATAATTGAATTCATTGTTGTGGCCTGTTGTATTTGATCAGCTGTTAATGCTTCAAATCCCTCTTCACTAATTGTATTATTTTGTGTTACTTGCATCTTGTTCATTTGACTGAAATGACAATGTGAATGTAGATCAGTCAAATATAAAGCGATATCTCTAAGTATTATATCAGGTAGTTTTATTGGCATCAGTGGTAAAACAACTCAAATGATCCCACACAATCTTATAAAGTATTTTAGCTTTTATCACTGCATATGAGAGATCCTAGCAGAATAAATAGCATACTGTGTGTTTAAAAACTCTGATTGTAGATGTCGGTGGATTGTTTTGTCTTGGGGCATTATTTTTTGTATTCACATTTCCCACAAAATGCACAAAAATACACAAAAAATATGCATAAAAATATACAAAACATGCTAAAATCCAGTAAAATTCAACCCCCAAAGAAATAAACAAACCCCAAAAAACGCTATGAATAATCCAAAACTATTCTAAATGAAAATACAGAAAAAAACACAAAAACTAAATAAAAATACAAAAACATCAATAAATGTGATAAAATATCCAAACCATAGGCAAAATATGAACATATATGCAATTACTAATATGTTTATTCAACACCTTCAACAGTTGAACGAAAACAACTGTAAACAACTGTTCCATTGAATTGCATTCACATTTTTAATCAGATTAATCATGATGATGGATTCATCTGCATTAATGCATCATTTTGACAACTTTAATGAATACCTTCAAATAGTTTTGCTCATTTTAAAAGTGAAACCACATGAGATATATTTCTTCTTTGAAATAATTTTTTAATTAGATTAATACCAGGGTTACTTTGGATTAATTTTGATTAATCATGATCAAAAGGCTTTGTAAGTTTTTTTTGTTGTTTGTTCATTTGTTTTACTCAAATTTCCCATGAAATACACAAAGATACACGAAGAAACACAAAAATATGAAGAAAGATATATATACACAACATGATACAATCCACTTAATTTTATTTTTAAAAATCAGCAGAAAAAAAGTGATGAAAAATCCAAAACATATTCAAAAACTCTTCTAAAATAAACAAAAAAAAAAAAACACTGAAAATGTGATAAAATATCCAAAATACTGCAAAAATATGAATATATATGGAGGTAACATTCAACACCTTCAACAGTTTCAACAAAACATCTGTTCCATTTAACTGTGTTAACATTTTTAATCAGATTAATCATGATGATGGATTAATCTGTGATAGACTAGATACCTTCAAATAGTTTTGCTCATTTTAAAACTAAAAAACATATGAGGTGGAATTCTTCCATTAAAATTCATGTTATTCTATAGTTTCTACTTTAAATGCTTCTGATCTACACTAATAATTCCATTCCCCTCAGCTTTTGCGTTCCCGTTTCTCCCTTAGGTCTCACTTTATGAGGAAATCCTGTTTATTAAAGCGTAGTTTAGGTTCACTTTTGTATATTCACCATGTCTTCCACCCACATCAGTCGTGTCTCCTCCGCCAACCTTACATGCCTAATTTCCATTTTACTTTGATTTCTGCCGAGGAGCAGCGTTTCAGTGAATTTCAGCAATTTCTGGAGGTTGTGTGCCATGTGGTGTTCACTGACTGGAGATAATAACTTGTTCACCCTGTACAGTAATGTGTTGGTGTCTCCTTTCCTTCCGCCTCAGGGTGCTGTGATCACTCCAGCCGCGGCCATAGAACCCAGTTTGTCTCTTCACCCCTCCAGTGTAATGGCTCCTCTCACCCAGCAGATGAACCACCTGTCTCTGGGCAGTACAGGCACCGTGAGTCTCTCTTTTAACCCCTTGTAAACTATTGTTGCAATTTCGCCTTAATATTCCACTCTTCTTGTTTATCTATTTGTTTGGATCCTCCATTAGATACAGCAAATAATGCAGTAGCTGTTCTTCCTGGGGTCGCCACATTACACTGTCAAACTGTTTATCATCAGAAACATAAAATTACAGACAATACACTCCCATTACCTTCATACTAACAATGAGTGTGAATGTAAAATGGAGAATGGTCTGATGCAAAGTAATGCAATGATTTGTGAAATATTGGGTATGAATGTCTCTGTGATGTTGTGAGTAACTGTCATGGTGGCTGGGATTGATTGTTTTAATGTTGTTTTAATGTTTTCATTGTGCAATTCTTAGTGACTATGCATTTTAAATGTATTTATTGTGCTGTCAGGGTCTACAGATGGAAACTAGTTATTTAGCTATAATCTGGTACAGTACATCTCTGTCTCTGTGAGCGTAATGTTGTACATTGTCCTTTAAATAAAGGTAATAATAATAATTTAACAGTGTCATTCCGCTGAAAACCACTTTTACACGCTCCTTGTAGAATCTGATGGGTCACCCTGAGTTACCAACACATGCTGCGTTTGAAAGTGGTGTGTCACCTCCACCAGCTGTATTTGTCTTTCATAGAAAACAACACAGAGAAATGAGCTACTCAGAAAAAGCCTGTCCTCAATATGTCATGTGGACATTGGCGTCAACCACGTGGGGTTAAGCCCGTCCCCCATTGCAGCGAATCTGAAGTAGCATTAGCATTAGCATCCACAAGAGAAGACGGCGCCACAGTAGCTGCTGCACAAACTTGGAAAAAAAAAATGGAGGAGCAAACTTAAGCCAAATTGTTATTTTGTTGTTGACGGTGATACCCATACCTCTGCTATAAAATCTGAACCAAACAAAGTGAAGCATCATTCAGTTATTGTGCTCCTCACCTGTGGAACAAACTACCAGAATACCTGAGGTCTGGGAAAAACTGTCAGTTCATTTAAATCAGGCCTGAAAATATTACTGTTCACTGGAGCTTTTACTTAATTTTGTAATTGTCTTTTAAATGTTTTATGTCTCTTATTTTAATTGTGTTTTGATGCAGTTTAATTGCATTTTAATTTTCTTATATGTTTTAGGTAAAGCAAGGTATCATACCTTATGATGTATTTTTTGTTCATGGTAGAGATTGTTGCCATCCACTTCTACCGTCCATCCTGTAGATGGCAGTAATACAAAGTTTCAAACGTCAGTCGCCTGCCTCTAAGAAGCAGCTAGCTCCACAGTCTTCCTAGATGTTGTGTTAGCAGAATCATTTTGTTTAAATAAGCTACAAATAGAAAATATATAGTTTATGTAGTATACTATTGGTTATAATGGTATGTGATGCCAACATATTTCGATTCAGGACTCTACAATTTAATTTACAGGGTGTTTGAAAAGCGAGCTAACAAGGTAACAGCGAAAGTTATGACAGCCATAGAGTCTATGATGACGACAAAACAATTGTGCTAAATGTTAACACTGCCTTAATAACTGTATGTTACTATATTCAGTTGAGTTACTATTAGTCATGGTATCTGGCTGGTGTTAACAACGAAAATGACTGTTCAGAGTTACAAACAATTTCATGAATGACTTTGCTAACGTTAGCATGCTAAGTGTTGCTAACAGTGATTGTTACCATTGAAATGTGTTGTGCTATGAATATGAAGAAAGTGCAGAAATATGAAAGACTGCACTTGGAGCTGTATGTCCACTAAGAAACAGTTCTAGTGTCATTTATAGTTTATTTATTATTTATGTATAGTAGCCTACAAAAGTACTATACTGTGATGTATACCGTCAGTGGTTCAAATTATACTGGTATATACTTTTATGGCCATACCGTCCAGTCTTACCTTCAATTGTAGTGTACACAAAATGTGCTGCACAAATAAATTTGCCTTGCCTATAATTCAGGACCTTCTGAAGGACTTTTTAGTTGTTCTTCTTACATCATGGTAATGTGTGTGTGTGTATGATGGCCCCTCCTTTCTCTGCAGTACATGCCTGCTGCAGCCGCTGCTCCTATGCAAGGAACCTACATTCCCCAGTACACTGCAGTGCCTGCGTCTGCCATCACAGTGGAAGTAAGGACACACACAACTTGTTGTTTATTGTGGTTATTCCATACAGCTTTTATTTTGTCCACAACAGCCTACAGAGGGCTTTACGGGGCAAATTTAAAAGCTTTATCACACAGGGCTGAAAGCATTTTTGGCCACATCTGTGCCTCTGTTGTTAAAATATAAACCGGTTGTGAAATATAAAACAATGACTTTGACTTAATTCCACTATATATAATTGTCTATTGTTTCTCCTTATTATTAGGTTTTTAATGGGTATGGTGTAGTGAAATTAAACTAAAAGTCCATGTAGTTGTAGTCATTGATATTATTACCACTGAGGACATTTATTTTGCTTTAATTATATCATATTATATATTCAGAGTAGCACAGGGAGAGATGAATTTTAGACTAACTGTTGTCTTTAATAAGGTGAATTTTTGTCTTTGGTACCTATTTGAAGACAAAATAATATGTGTTTCACTGCTGGTAGAGCTGCAAATGTTAATCTACTAATCACCAACTTTTAAAAAGAAAAATTATTATTAATTGTATTCTTCAGACAAAATCAATCTCCACTTCTTAAATCTGAATATTTTTCTTTCTGTGGTGGAATATCTTTGGGCTGCAGACCAAACATGACATTTGAGCGTGTCATGTTGTGTCATGACATTTTTATTAAAACATTTTCCTATTTTATTAAGCAGTTGCTTAATTAATTGAAGAAACAATCAGCATAAAATAATAGTTACCTTCAGCCTAAACTGCTGCTTGAGACAAATACTATGTTCACACTGTATTCAAAAGTGAATAAGCTGGATGTTTTTGTTCTTATCCCCCTGAGACCCAGTGTTCTGTAGTGGACAAGAAATTTTGCAAAAAATAAACTAAAATGAAGTAAAAAAAAAAAAAATTTAAAAAAAAAAAAAAAAAAAAAAAAAAAAAAAAATATATATATATATATATATATATATATATATATATATATATATATATATATATATATATATATATATATATATATATATAAGAGAAATAAATAACTGGTAGTTTTCCAGTTTTGTCTTTTTCATAAATCAGTTTATCTCTATACATCACTTCCATGAACAAAACTCCGTAAAATCACAGTAAAAAAAATAAATAAAATAAAAATAAAAATTGAATTTTTCTGAATATTTAAACTAAACCATCCATTCAGAACATGTCAGTACTGACGCATCAGGGGTTAAAGGGTCAACCAAATTTTGGGAGGAGTAAGTAAACCACTGAACAAAAAGTGTTGTCTTTTTGAGCCATAAATCTGAATCGACCGACAGTGTGAATGTGTGAGACCTTCGGCTAAAGTTGAAAAGATGAAACTAAACCTGTTCACAGTGGAAAATACGTTTGTGTTTTCAGGGCGTGGTGACAGAAGCATCTCCACAGACAGCCCCCTCCTCACAGGACGGCAGCGGGCAGCAGCCTTTATCAGTGGACAACACAGCAGATCATGCCACAGCCTATTCTTACCAGCAGACTAAGTGAGTGCAACCACTTCATACCTGTGATTTAATCATGACATTTCTAGTTTATTACACTGCTCTACAAAATTTTAGAAAGTATCTGCTTCAGACATTATAGTAAATGTGCTAAATCTTACATACATTATTAAGAATAGAAAACAAATGACAAAAGTGCTGGTTAGCTCATGTTTTTGATAGATATGATGGTGTGTTATTATTATAACACACCATTACAATAATAACAACTTTATTTGTATTGCACATTTCATACTAGGCTTGTAGCTCAAAGTGCTTCACATTGATAAAAATTTAGAAGAAATAAAATACAAGTTCATAAATGTCTTAAGACAGAGATACAATTAGAAATAAAAATGCAGGAAAAGAAACATTTCACAGATTTGCATGTGCAATAAATGATTACACATAATTATAAAAAGAAGATTAAATGTTATGCAATATATATGATGTAAATATGATTAATATATATGATGGTTTGTTATTCCACATATATGGTGGTTCATGTACATGTATACAATGGATTTATAAATATTCTACCTGAACCTGTAAAGTGAATGGATCATAATGTGCAGACAGTGTTTTGAAGTAGATCTGAGACCAATATTCCTTTGGACTAAAATCTATTCTCTTGTTAATTTGAATAATTTCACATTTTGACCCAAGACTTATCATGGAAACATGAGCCAACCAGCATTTAAGACTTGACTTTTCTTTATCAGTAACACACACGTGGTAAAATTTCATTAGTTTTATTCCGTAAGCATTTTACTTGTAGACCAGTGTGATGCGTTTTAAATATTTCTTTCTTTGTTTCAAAAATTAAACACATGTTCTCCAGCTGAGTGGACATTTTTGTAATTACAGCCAAAATAGGTTAATAATTAGAAAATTCAATCAGGTTATATTTTTCATGCCTAAAGAAGAATAAAAACATAATTAATGCATGAAAAGGGATAAGAAAACAACAAAAATGAAGACAGTTGTTTTTTTTTTACTTTAATACATTTTTTTCAAAAGTGGATATTAGTAGAAATACTGTGTGTTTATTGAAGGCGTCTGCTGATTTTTCTGTGTTGTTTCATTTAAATGCAGTAAAGGTATTGTGATAATTTATTATTTTTGGCAGTAATATGATTTGTGGAATGTCCCAGTTTCTGTTTTCACACTTAGATTGTGCTGATGAAGCCTGTGTACTGTTTCTTATAGTTCATTTACTAGGTCTTTAAATGTTGTGTTGAGAATAACACAGATGGAGGCGTGGCTTAAACTCTCCCTTGTTACAATCTTGACATTTATTGGGCCACAGTTTGCTGAGGTAGGGATTCTGAAGTGAAATATGTCTTGCTATATAAGTATAATTAGCAACACAAGACTACAGTGTATATTTGCATAGACATATTTTGTGTTTTTGTTCTGTGGTTGCTGACACGAAGCATCTTCTACTTTAAGGCATTCGTTCCCCATTTTTATCTTTTCCTATTGTTTGTGTTATTGTGTCTCTGGCTCACAGATAGACAGCTGTTGCTTTGTGAAGGTTTTTCCAGCTTTGAACACAAAAACACCATACAGTTTTCTCACTTAGTCGAAAATATGAGATATGACATGTATATTTATGAGATAAAGAGTTGAAATTGTGGGATAGATTTCAAATTATGAGACAAAAAGTAAAAAAAAAATCTGGGAGAAAAAGTCCAAAATATGAGCTAAAGAGATCAAATGATGAGATAAAGTGAAAATTATGAGATAAAAAATCTAAATTCTAAATTCTTAGATAAAAAGTCTCAAATTTGAGATAAATGCATAATTCTGAGATAAATTTAAAAAATTATGAAAAGTCACAGTGTTTTCTACTTTAAGACAAGTCAAAATTATGAGTTTAAAAAAATAAATTAGGAGATAATAAAAAATCCAAATTCTTGGATTAAAAGTCATTTATTATATAAAATCAAATGTATGAAATGAAAAGTCAAAATTGTGGAATAAAAATTCAAAAATATGAGATAAATGCATAATTATGAGATAAAAGTCCAAATTGTGAGTCAAAAAATTTAAATTAGGAGATAGTAAGTCAAAAATTGTGGAATAAAACATAATAAATATGAGATAAAGAGTTGAAATTATGAGATAAACTCAAAATTATGACTTAAAAATATAAATTATGAGATAAAAAAAAAACTAAATTCTTGGATAAAAAGTATGAGATAAATGCATAATTATGAGATAAAGAGTTAGAATTATAAAATAAATTAAAAATTATGAAATAAAAACTCACACTCAATCATCCTGTTTTCTACTTTAAGGCACTTTTTTTTTTTTTGTCATTTTTATCTTTTCCTGCTGTTTGTTTGTGTTATTGTGTCTCTGGTTTCTCCTTCTTTGAACACTAAAACACCGTCCAGTTTTCTCACTTACTTTTTTGTTCACTGACTTATTTTCTGTCTTTTTTTTTTAGGTAACAAGATGGGTAAGAATCATTGCTGCATTGCCCTTAGAAGGACTGCACTGCACTGGAGACGGAGAGAATCAAAACAAAACCCAGACAAAAAAAATAAAATAAACGGTGACACGGATAACACTGAGCGGAGAATGCTTCAACTGTGCACAAATAAAAGACAAAATGAAGAAAAAAATCTATTATATTTCTTACCTGAGGGAACCAAGAAAAAGACAGAGGAAAAAGAAATGATGTTTTTGCTGAACTTTTAGGACAATGAAATCAAACGCAGTCTGCAACTTTGGGTTTATTATTTCTCACCATGCGACTGGACTTTGCCTCCAAGAGAAGACTGAAATCTAAACTCAACAACAACACGCTGTACAGAAAAAAAAAGAGAACATTTGAATGTGCAGGTAGATTTTCAGACTTTTTTTTATTAAAAAATAAGAAAGGAAGCAGAGTCTAGAGAAAAAAAAAACAGGTTGTCTTCCTTTCATATTAAGCTATATTATTTTCATTCTTTTTATTATTTGAGTAGTTTTCTAGAATATCAATGTTTTGGTAAATCTTTATTGCCTTAATTTTCTCAAACATTGGGGAAAAAAAAGTTTCCATTGTGTTGAATTATGAAAAAAAAAAAGACAAAGTTTGAATGATTTGAAGAGGTTCTTGGAGATTCAAGAGCTGTGGAGATGAAATCTACAAAGCTATCTGTACAGGTTTAAAAAAAAAAAAAAAAAGGTTGTGTTTGTATGAAGATGACTTTTAAATTATGTGGTGCAGTGCAGCTGATGTTGGTTGGTAGGAAAAAAAATCTTATGGGAAGTCCACTGCTTCTTTAAAAAAAAAAATGTGGTAACACTTTACATTACGGATCGCTAATACAGTGGTAATTCTTTGGTAATTTTGGTGCAATTTCATGGTAATAATGCCTTTGTAACCACTTATTACAAGTAAGGGATTGCTAATAAGGTGCTATTTATTCAGTGAAGCTCCCAATAGGTAAGGAAGAAAAGTTTGTAAAAGGTACAGAAGCTATGAAGTCATGATTCTGATTGGACTCAATAATTGTGATTGTATTCTGCCTTAGAACTAGCCTAGCCGCGCTAGACTGCTAGCAGCCGCACTTGTAATATTGTACAGTACTAGTCTAGTTATGCTCCATTCAACTTTTGGCTAAAGTTCCCTGAAACTGGCCGACGAATCACAGTGAAGTATAGAGTCAGTGGGCGGGAGTAACTAAGTGACACTGCAACAATTCAGACTCGGAGCAAACCATAGAAGAAGAACAACAAGGGGTGGTGATTTCCTTTTATCAAAGATGAGTGAAGAATGTGAGAAAACAGCAATCTTTAAATTATTTTTACAGAAGTGACAACAGTTGTTAAGCTCCATAATCCACCATTTTGTTTAGTCATTCCTAACTTTCTCCGGACTCCTCCATGAACTTTCCGGCGTCTAACTTCGTAATCCTAAAGATTATGCTGATTGGTTGTATTACTATTGCCTACAGAGGATTTGAAAGACATCTTTTTAGTCCCGCCTCCTCTGACTATGAAGCGTTCCTAAACCTTTACATGTAATGAATATAGATAGTGCAGCTAGGCCTGAGAACACTGAAGGAAATGAAACCAATGGACACATGTCTGTAAAATATGCAATTTGTGCATAAACAAGGGAAAAGTAGACAGTAACCATGGTAACCAATAATGGGGGGGGGGGGACTGATATTTGACGTATCAGCAAATCAATCATTGTAAAGATGATCAGTACAATGATTGGCCAGTTTTCCTCTGGTTCCACCGTTTCCAAACCTTCTTTTTCAGTGTGTGATATGGGATCATGAAGCAATATGGTAAAAAAAATGTTCCAAAAAAAACATCTCCCACCCCACTTTTAAGTCTGCCTGTTGGATGACAGGCGCCAGACAAGAGTCGTTTAATGGTTAATAACAGTGAAACAGTCGTGAGTCAAGTTTATTTTATTTTATTTGTTCGATGGTGATGATGTAATTAGACAGCACTGTAGTAGTGTCCAAAAAGTTTTTAATTGAGTTCTCTATATAGCTAACTACTGAGTGGGTGATTTCAGACACAGCCTTTGTCACTCGATTTAGTGACTTTTGGCCACATCTGGTGACGAAAAAAATAAATAAATCTTGCAACTTAGTGTTTTCTGGGCTGAATCTGCCGATTATTAAAGTGACACTCATTGCCCATCGGTGCCATATAAGACCTTTTCACTGGTGACAGAAGCGCTGCACATGAGCTCTAATCTGTACACAGTATGCTTCAACATTAGCTTTAGCATTCCCCAGTACACATTCAGACAGGTTTTCTGGAGATCAGTGTGTCGTGCGTAACGCTGTGATGTCATGACGTGACACAACCTATCGACTTCCTGTTTTCACCTTTTAAAAAAAAGGAATGCCGCACAAATTAAAGTCCACTTGATTTGTTGTCAGGTCAAACCAAACCAACTTAAAAGTGGTGAAACAGAACCATCTGATGGTGAAACGACAATTACGTCTGACCATGTGATTACGTCACATGCTATATGGGCGTGGTTATGATATTTAGGACATCGTGACGCAATCTAGCCACTTCTCGTGATTTTAGTTTTTGCAATACTGACCTAGCAAACGTAGCTAGCAGTAGCAGCTATGTTAGCATACAGTAAGCTATACAGTGGTACAACAGACACATTTCATACAATTTCACTGCCTTGTCACAAATTACCATAGAATGACCAACTTATTAGTGATCCATTACTTGTAATAAGCACTTATAAAGGTTTTATTACTATGAAATTACATCAAAATCACCATAGAAGTACCACCTTATTAGCGATCCATAATGTAAAGTCTTACCAAAAATGCAGTTTATTCATAGAATGAACATTTTTTTTCCTTCATGCAATTTTTTTTTCTTTTTACACTTTTTTTCATTCAAGCGATTGTTTTATTTCTTTGTTTTTTGCTTGCAGTATTTTTACCTTCAGAAGTTTTTGCTTTGCCTGCTTTGTGTGTCTCAATGCAAAAAGTAAAACAAAAAAAAAAGAACATTTCTGACTTAAACAAAAAGCAGAAAGAAATGCTAGGATTTTTAAATGTGCAAAAAGCAATAGTTTTAGTAAAACTGTTGACAGTTTCTTGAGTCTTTCTTAACTGTTGAACAACTGCAGCCTACAGGTGGCATATTTTATACCAAAGATGAAGAAACTAGGTATTGAAGAGATCTTCCTTATGTTGCTTTTCCTTTATTTTTTCACCTCTGTGACTGAGATTTTCTTTTGTTTTCATGCTGTTGTTGTGCGAGGTCATTTTATCTGTGAATGGGAACATGCAGTAGGTCTTTAAAGGGGCTGAAGCCCGTACAAATACACAAATGCCTCAACCGGAAGAGTGTGCTCTGAGATGTTTTGTTTTGTCATGCAATTAAATGTGGCGATGATCTGAGGTGGCGCTGTAACACCTGTCCAGAGACCAGACATCCTGTGGTGTGGAGATAGTGGAAAAGGTAAGTATATTACTGACAATGAAATGGCATTCTTTATTTTATCATAGAGGCTGAAATTCATAACGTTGGTGTTTACTCCCAAGATTGTACGTATCTGAATACACACTGCAAAAATATAAATCTGACCAAGTTTACTCATTTTCAGTCCAAATATCTCATCACACTTAAAATAAGACAGAATCACCTCAACAGTAGGTCTAGAAAATGTTATTTCTTATTTTCTAAGCACTAAACCTTGGGGGACAGAGCCTTTAATGTCATCGCCCCAAACCTCTGGAATTCACTGACCCCAATAGTTTCAAGCCTTTTTAAGATTATTTGAATGGTTTTATTAATCTTGCCCAACATTGATTACGAGAGATTGTTGTAATCACCATGTACGTCTGTGTGTGTGTGTGTGTGTGTGTGTGTGTACGTGTGTGTCCCCGCAGAGATATATCATGCTATAACTAAATGAATACTTGAGATATCACCATGAAATTACATGGGCATATACATATAAATGACCCATTTGAGTAAAGGTCAAGGTCGCATTTAGCAGAAAGGTCAAAATCACATTATTGGAAATTCAAGAAGTGGCTGTCGTAGAAACTTGAGATTGGCAGAAAATAGGGGCAAGATTAGTATTCTCTGTATACTTGATCTAACTGTTTTTATTGTGTAAGTGCTTTGTTTTCCATTGTTGTACTTTTAGCAAAGTGTCTTTGAGTGCTATGAAAAGCACTATATATATAATATGTATTATTATTATTATTAATAATAATAATAATTCAAGTAAAAACAAATCTGCCAATGGAACAACTGACAGTTATCTTGGTAAGATTTCTTGAAATAAGAATTTCCGCATCGATTGTCGAAACATCTCATATCTTACTGAAAAGTTACTTCTTTGGTGATTATGTCTTATTTTCAGAAGTAGTAAAAGAATGGTAAAAGTAGTGGAAAAATCATAAAAGTTTCAAAGTATCCAAAAATAAAGCATTTAAAAGTGAGTTACTGTGTAGAAAAAGAACAAAAATAGATAGATAAAAAGGCATCATTATGAAATAATAAATAAATAAATACCAGATTTTTTAAAAGCATAATTAGGAAATAAGTAAAAAAAAAAAAAAGTCAAAAATATGACACAAGAAATGCATAATTATTAGATAAAGAGTCGAAATTCTGAGATTAAAAAAAATTACTATACAATAAAAAAAAATCTAAATCATAAGATAAAAGTCAAAATTATGACATAGAAAGTCACAGTTTCTCTCATCCACTGATTTTTCCTCTGAAGTGACTTATTTTTCATACTGTCACATCTGTTTAGTTTGACAAAGTCTATTCTGAAAATGTATGGAGTATAAAGTACAGATATTTATGAATAAATGTAGGGAATAAAAGTAAAAAGTAGCTAGAAACACAAATACCCAAGTAAAATACAGACACCTAAAAAAAAAAAAAAAGAAAAGTTGACTTAAGTACAGTAACAAAGTACATATACTTACTAACTTCCCACCTCTGCTTATTTTAAGTGTGATGAGATATTTTGACTAAAAATTAGGAAAAACACCCTGAGTAAGATTCATATTTTTTGCGGTGCACCCTCTGCAGGCTGCGCTGACCATCCTTAAATACCCATTTTAAACAGTTATTTGTCACTCTAACAAAACTAGATTTCATTATTCTGGAAATCACACATTCAGGCCAAACACAAGCCATTCAAAATGTGAGCAGGGAGTTCATCTCTGCAGGAGGAAAGGGCATTTCTGTTCAACTCAATTATTTCGGCTCATGTACATTCTCCTGAGAACACAAGGAGGAAACTTTTATTTATGTTTTTTTTTTTTCTGTTGGATTTTTTTATTTTTATGTGTGAGCTGCTAAATACTTTTTTAGTACCAGAGAGTGAGGTGGTCATGAGGTGGGTGGGGCGATGTAAGAGGAGCACCGAAAAAGTGAGTATTTTAAAATAAAAAAATTATTATTTTTAATTGACTTTATGATGTGAAAGAAGAGGCATTTAACTGTAATACTGACACTGCTCACTTTTATTTATAATACATGGAAATGAGAATGTGCATATGTGTTTGCATTTATACCAGTAAGAGTACATACATTAACCCTTTAACCCCTGATGTGTCAGCGCTGAAACATTCTGAATGGATGGTTTAATTTAAATATTCAGAAAATTCAACTGTTTTATTTTTTTTTTTACTGAGTTTTGTTCATGGAATGGATGTATAGAAATAAACAGGTGTCAAAAAACAACTGATTTAGTAAAAAGGAAAAAGTCGAAATTAAAAATACTAGAATCAAATTACTAGTTATTTCTTCTTTTTTCTTCATTTTAATTTTTTTTTTTTTTTTAATATTTTCAAGTTATTTATTATTTTGTAAATATTTATTCTTTTCTTGTTATTCTTGTTGCTTATTTTGGTTGTTTTTTTTTCCTACATTTTGTTTTTGTTTTATTGTTTTTTCTTCACTTGTGTTCTGTTTGGGTCTTAATTTGTTCAAGTTACTTATTATTTTGTTGGTTTATTTTTAATTTTTGTATATTTTATTGATCGTTTTGGCTGTTTTTGTTCATTTGCTGTTGCTTATTTCGTTTATTTTTCTACATTTTGTTTTAATTTTTTTTTCTTCACTTTTGTTCTGTTTAGGTGTTACTTTGTTCGCATTACTTATTATTTTGTTGTTGTTTTTTTCCTGTGGGATTGCTGATATCAGGAGTTTAGGGGTTAAGAACAAATCTGTTTATAGACTGCATCCTCCAAGCCCCGCCCACCTGCTCACCCTTCACCAATGACAGGAAGCTAATGGAGATGGAGGAGGTGAGGAAAATCATGGTTCAACCAAAACCGAGCAGAAAACAAACATCTATTGGAAAATAAATTATTGAAAGAAAAGAAAGTGTAAAACACAAAAAAATAAATAAATGAGAACAAAAGTAGTATTTATGAGATCTTTTTTGTACAGGTGTGTAAAAGAAGATGCAACAGAAATACTTTGATGATGCTATTTTTTTATTTGCTTGGTCACATGCCTCCCATGTCTTTCAAATTGTGATTCTGAGAGTGTCTGTAGAACCAGTGGATATTGCTGTAGTTTCGAAATGTCTCTTTTTCTTTTTGTTTTCTTTTTAGACAAATCTTTCAATAAAAAAAACCTCTTTCAAACAGTGGCCATTCAGCACAGTGTGTTCTGCAGGAACGTCTTTCCGCCACTAGAGGGCACTGTCGTCACAGTAACAGAGCTGAGCAGGAACAGCAGGTTAGAGGTTGGCGCTGAATCCCATTTCACCATTTACCCTCCGTTTTGTGCGTTCACGTGTAGGGGTAGGGGTGTCTTATTTGACATTAAGGGGTGGGGGTAAGGGCTTTATACCCCTTCAAACGGAGATTTTCCCGAGGCAGACTCCAAATGGTCGGCACGAGGTCATAGACGGAAGTAACAGAATCCAATATGGCGGCTACCGAGTCGGTACCCACTGATCAACAACATGATCAACAGGCAATAATTTTCATTCTTGGATCGAAATCTGAAACCTACGACACTTTTGATGTCTACAATGAATTCCTGGCAGTGCTGAATAGTAGAAAAACAATTTGGTAAGAGAGTATTTGCGTTAAAATAAATGAATAGTATTGGATGCAAAACTGAATAGTGAAAAATAAACCCTATTATTAATTTTCCATTAATCTATTTGATGTATTTGACTAAAGTAATATGTTATATAATGTAGGCTTATAAGACAAGAGACAATAAAAGTTTGTTTTGCTCATAATATCAGTGTCATTATGTTCTAGTTATTATATATGAGGCCTCGAGTCATTTTTCATTCTTGTTATGATGCAATCGCAGATTATTTTGCAATTACTGCTAATGCTGGGTTTTTTATTAATAGAATACATAATTTATTCACTTTGGGCTGTTTTAAAATCCAGTAAATGAAGCTAAATAGAAAATCATTCTGAAGCTTATCAATGGGTGCCATGTTGGGTTCTGTTACTTCCATCTATGACCTAGTGTCGACCGACTCCAAATGGAGGGGTAGGAGAAATTTCCCAATTTCCCAATTTTTTACAATGCGAATAATTTTTTTAATGACAGCATCTATGAAGGAAGTACACAAATATAGTGTTTTCGCTGTGATTAACTGTTTTTAAGTTGTAATAACTGTTGTATTGTATAAAGTTTGACATTGTCACAATGTGTAATGGTAATTTTCTCCATAAAATGCACATGAAAAAAATCTCGATTTACATAAACGTGGAGTAATCAGTCGATGCATTGCACTTCTGTGATTCGACGCAGGTAGTAGTAAAAAATATATAGTCCAGGAGAACGCGACAAGTACAGCAGCAGACATGTTTGTTTACTTCTGGTTAAAGCTTTGGTTTGGTCTGGCAGAGCAAAGTGATGACGTAGGTGAGTGTTGAAGGAATGTCCCAATTCATATGGGTTGCTTTTCAAGTCCCTACCCCTTATAGCTCCGTTTGAAGGGGTAGGGTTAAGGGGTAAAATGAGATTCAGCCTTAGTTTATTTTAGGTGGAGCTGCTTTTGTTAGTGTGTGATTTGATCAAGTTACCAAGAATTTTAATGTTGACAGACCAGACTAAACAGGTGTGGAGATGCAAACAAGATTAATTGGCCATAATAATCCACTAGTGATTGAAAAACAAGAGTTAAATTACAATAAATGACATACTGAGTGGATTTACTTTATTGCAGTTATTACAGAGCAAGAAATATTAGGGCTGTCAAATGATTAAAATGTTTAATCGGATTAATCACAGACTTGCAGTGGATTAATTTTGATTAATCATGATTAAATATTAATTATTATTAATTGATATTCATTGGGTTTAATTCTTCATGAACAGTCTCAAGGGAATAAATATGTATTTAATGTGTTAATGTGGTATTTTAAGGTGGAAATGTTTCATTGGGAAGAAAACTGTCAACTTTGTTGGTCGACTGTTCTGTTTTGTTTTGTTTTGTTTTTGTGTTAAAATGTCCCCCTAAATGCAGAAAGATACACTAAGAAACACAAAGAATGTATAGAAAAAATATATCCTAAACATGCTAAAATTCACAAATAAATAAATAAACTCTACTAATATACATGAAAAAAACATCCCAAAAATGTGATAAAATATCTAAAACATATGTAAAAATATGAATATATATTCAGTTAACATGTTTATTCAACAGTTTCAACAAAACAACTGTAAACAAGTGACCTTTGACCAACATTCACCAAACTTTAATGGGATCTATTCCAGACCTCCTTGCACCCTTCCTGAAAATTGTATAGAAATTGGTAAATTAGTTTTTGCGTAAAGCTGCTTAAACATAAACAGACAAAGCGACTCAAAAACAACACCCCTCTTCTCTCCATGGGGTGGGTGGGGTAACAACTGTTCAACTCAATTGCATTAACATTTTTAATCAGATTAATCATTATGAATGTGTTAATTAAATACAATTTTGCACATGCACATTAAATGTATGTTATGACATAAAACATATTCATTGCCCTCATTTGTTACATTCATACCAGTAGCCTTGGTCCTAAATTCAGATATATTAGATTTTTTTATGTATTTATTTTTGCTTGTGACTTCAGTGTGAACTTACCACAGTCCTGAAATTAGACACGTAGACAAAAGCTGCATTGTTTGGTAAGTTGTAGTGAAAGTACTCCAGAATGTTCAGTGTAAACTGTTCTTTTTAGGCAAAAAATATCAAGACATTCTTTCATGAATCCTGACAGTGTTTTAATATATATGCTTTAATATAGTGTCACTTCAGTTCTTTCATCAATATCTGTCATTGTAGTGACAAAAACAGTGTTTTAGGCATTCCAAGTTTTCTGTTTTAGTCACATGACACACACTGGAGTAAGTAATTGATTGCGTAACCATTGTTTTTGATTACTTTTGATGGTCTAATGTTTTCCTCTAGTGTAGTCACATCTCTTTTCTAAAGTTATGGTGAAGTACTCACATTCTGTAGTTAAGTAGAAGTACAGCTACTTGTGTGGTAAAAGTAGAAGTACTGACTCAACTACTTTACTGAAGTAAAAGTAAATGTTTGACTACTGAATTATATTAAAGTAAAAAAGTAAAACTGTAGTTTTTTTTTGCCCTAGATGAAATAATATTTATTTAACCAGAAAAAATCTTAAAAGTTTCAAAAGTAACTCCAAAAATAAAGTCTTTAAAAGTGATTTACTGTGTAGAAAATGTGTTTGATCAGGTCACTGGGTATGGGCAGGAACATTTAGGAAAAATGGATTTAAAAAGTCACAATTGAAATAAAAAGTCATCATTATGAGATAAAGCCAAAATTCTGAGATCAAAATTACAAATTCTGAGATCAAAGTCATAATTATGATATTGAAAATAATAATGTCTTATTGTCCCTCTGAAGTGACTCACATTCATTTAGTTTGAAAAAGTAAAACATCTATTCTGAGAATGTAACAAGTATAAAGTATTTATGAACAAATGTAGGCAGTAAAAGTAAAAAATAAAAATATTGTGAGTAAAGTACAGATATCTAACAAATACAGTAAAGTAAGAAATGACTTCTCACGTCTGGAAGTTACTGATGTGGTTCATCTATGAAACATAAAAACACATTAATACTCATTCAATTATAAACAGAAGGAAACAATAGCACATTGAACATTATATACAGTATTTATTGGGGAGTTTTCAATCAGTAACTGTTAGTAGTGTTTGTTTGTTTGTTCATTAATTTCATATACAAAACAGAGAGTCAGTGCAAAGTGCTCATGTTATATAATGTAAAAGCAGATGCATTCAGTGCATGTAAGTAAAAGACAAACAGGAAGTGAACAATACATAAGGTCATTTGACAGTTTCTATGTACACAGGCACAAGCTATGTTTATACTGCAAACATTTAAATCTTGCCAAATGTATTTTACTCATTTTCTAATCAAAATATCTCGTCACACTTCAAATAAGACATAATCACCTAAAGAATAACTTTTCAGTGAGATATAAAGAAGTTATTTTCAAAACAATAGATCTTAAAATCTTCTTACCAAGATGATTTTCACTTGTTTGACTGTTTTTATTTATTCATTTATTTATTTATTTTTGCTTAAGCAAAGTAATCTTCAATTAAGCTAAAAAAAAATCATTGGAACATATGAAAATGATCTAAATTTCAAGAAATCAACTAAATATCAGTTAATTTAACTCAATGAAAAGTTACTCCTGAGGCAATTATGTCTTACTGCCACCCAAGGAGGTTATGTTTTTGCCAGTGTTTGTTTGTTTGATGACATTTTCAGGACATGTTGGGAATGACCTACAGAGTAGATAATTACATTTTTGTGATGATCTTGATGACATCCTGTATTCTGCATCATTTTGACATAAATGGGGTTTCAAAATTAGTTTGACAATATCTCGGTTAAATACCAACCAAAACGTATGAAATTTGACTTGGAGTGAAGCCTTTTATCATACCTCAAAGTGTCATCTGGATCAGATCCAAATTATAGATTTGATCATGGTTTGTCAAAAAAAAATGGAGGTGGCTTTGAGTATTAGCGTATTGTACAAAATATTTGAGATAGAGATTTCTAACAACCCCCGTTGTATAATTGAGTTAATTCAGAATCAGAAATATTGCAACAGATTTGCTCTAACTTTTAATACCTAGAACTAGATCCAAAAGAAAAGAATCATTAGCAAAAAATAAACTTTGGTGAATAACTATTGAAAAAATAATGATTTCAATGTAAATCCACTTACTAAAGGTATGATTTCATGCTTAAGGAATCTAATAATATAGATAATAAATCTATATACAGGGTGTCCAATCAGTCTCCATACATAAGAGACATAATATATTCCATATATATATGGTTCTAACATGTACTTCTTCATATTTCAGATAACACAAAGAATGCATTTGAATAAAGAGCAATGAATTGAAATCATCCCAACAAAATTTCAGTTATATCGAGCATATTATATAAATAAAAGTTTATTCTCCCTATGTATGGAGACTTATGGGACATTCTATATAGTTATATATAACCATATCTTAGTTAAAGCCAACATGTATGGGGGGAAATTGAGCTGCTTGACATAGGTCTATGCTCTCCGACTGCTTTTCTCGTTGAAAGTGTGATAAGATATTTTGATAAGAAACTAGAAAATACACTTGGTAAGATTTAGGTTTTTTTTTTTTCTTCAGTGTATACAGTTTAGAAAATGATGCAATATCCAGCGCTAAAGCATATTTCATACTGTCACACACAGGGAATATTACTGAGCATTTTCAGTCTCTGTATTTTCCACCAAAAGAGTAAATGTGGCTCTATATTGAGTTTGTAGAGCTCTACCTAAAGAGCAACTTTTAGTCTTTTTGGGGAGGGACCAAGTGTTATATGAGATTGTTCAATTTGAGTACATTTTACAGCCTTTCCTAGTTTAAAAAAAATTTAAAAAATCCCAGTTGCAGCTCATGGAAAAGACAACTTAATACAAAAGAACCACTTTGATTTACTTGAGTTTCCCTGAGGCACAAATTCAGTTCTTCAAGAGTTTTTCTTAATACCTATATTAAATACAGAAGCTTGTTTTTGTTTTTTAGCACATGCTACCATGACACACTCCAGCTGCTCACACCTTCAGTGGCTGCTCCTTTCCTTCATACATACGCTCTTATACGCTCAGTAGCATGTGCGAATGACGATGATGAATACACAGACAAATGTTATAATGATTAGAGCTGAGAATAGAAAGATTAATCCAGCAAATGTAGGTTTTGTCATTGGGAGGATCGATTTCACATCAGACGGGATCATGTTGGACATCCACAGCATGTAGCCTAAACTCCAACCTATACTGGTGTCCTTTACCTGGAGGAAAGAAATGGAAAAGAATACAACTGTCAGATCATTTATGCTTTTTTTGGCTTTTTATTTATAATAGAAAGACTATAATATAAGCAACAGTAGAATGTCATGGGTAACACATACACTGAAGATTAAATAATAATAAAATAAAATAAATAAAAAGTAAAAGATAAGGTAAAAATATAAATACAAATACATAATCATATCTCAGATCATTCAATGTTTATTCACATTAATCACAGGAGATTGCTGTGGATTCACTTTGATTAATCACAATTAAATACCATTGATTTTTCATCTATGTTACTTGCTTTTTGTTTTTTTTTTTGGGGGGGGGGTTTACATAATTTTTTTGGCCAGTTCTCATTGTGATTGTTGTTGCTATCATGGTATGCCGGCATTATGACTGTGTTTTCCGGACTATAAGCCGCACCGGGCAAAAAATACATAATAAAGAAGGAAAAAAAGTGGCACTGGAGTATAAGTCACATTTTTGGGGGTGAAATATATCCAAAAAAGTCCAACACCAAGAACAGACATTTCATCTTGAAAGGCATTTTAAAATAAAAGTACTGTAGAATAGAGAACAACAGGCTGAATAGGTGTATGGTTATGCTAACATAACACATTCAGCTAACGTTACATGATCCATAAACAATGAACAGAGAATGTGTCTGATATGTTAACGCTTATTCAGATAATTATAGCTTAGGGAACATGCTCGTGATCAACAGCGCCCTCTTGTGGTTGTCAGTTTGAAAATAAGATGCAAAATTATACAATAATGTGTTAATAAATTCACATATAAGACGCTGTAAGTCGCAACCCACGGCTAAACTGAAAAAAAATTGCAACAGAAAAATATGACATGTTGATTCCTATGGTTGATTCAGTTGAGCTGCTACTTTGTTATTATTATAAAAAATAAATGCAAAGATCACATGTAGCATCTGTCCTTCCATGTTGATATTTAAAACAAATGCAAAACAGGAAGTGGACATAATCGTTTCCTTGCAGTAGGCATCTAGATATTAAGCAGCCATTCTGTCCAATCAGAACCCTCTGTACCCACAGCAATTAAAGCCCAATTAACTACACCCATTTCCCTTTATTCAGAATTAACATGTCTATGTAAACACAGAAGAAATTGTTTTAATTCTGAATTATTTTATTCCGGATAAATAATTCGGAATTAAAAAACATCATGTAAACGTAGCATTTCAGCGTCATTAGACTGTGTTAAAAATGTTGTCAGATTAATCATGATGATGGATTCATCTGTGTTATAACTAATTTAGACAGCCATAGAAAAGAGAGATTTTTTTTTTAGTTGCATTGCATGTCTGATAAGTCGAGAACACACAAAAGGCCTGACATGAAAGTACAAATTACAGCTCCAATTAAAGCTTAAGGGCAAAGGATGAGTCATAGAACGTGTTATTAAAGGGTGTTATTTTTGTAGATTATTATATAGCGTTTAATACCAAACACCAGACATCACTAAACAGTCTACTAACTGTCTTGTTAGCGGGGCTGGAAAATGAGAACATCACCAGCTGTTGAGCCATCTTTTTGTGTGACCACCCTGTCATTTAGAAACTGCAGCTGTAATGTGCAAATTTATGAGAGCTTCTATTTGTCTTTATGACTCATGAGTGACATAATGTCAGTGCAAAGGAATCCCCTTCTGTTTAATGAATTCCACTATGAATGATGCTCTGTATCCTCAGGGTATCCTCCGGCGACGCATTCCCCACTTTTCAGTGCGGCCTCTGCTTTTTTGTGCACAGGCGATTAGTATGTCAGACAGTGTGACAGCCATCATTAATGGTCCCCGGTGGGTGGCCCATTTCCACTTTGTGAGTGTTAAATGCTCTTAAACAATTGTGTCTGAAAGTGAGAGGCTGGTGAAAGCTCAATTGCTGTAACTCCCATCAAATTACCAGAGGCGTATTCTCACATTTCCACACATCATTAGCATTAGAAGAACTCAAAAGTAAAGAGAATGTTAAAAAAAAAACAAAAAAAAAAAACCTAGACTCCTTTTATGCAGAAAACTGTGAAATCATGATTTATGTGTGACATGTTGTTCAACTGACCTCTTTTTCAAATGCTATGCTTTTCCAGGTTTCTTGGTCAAACTTGTATCCGTCCACCAGCAGACTGAAAACATAGTGACCTGCATAGCAATAAGTCTTGAGGTATTTGTCAGAGATCCATGTTTTTTCAGCCTGTAGCTGAAAGACAAGTTATACAAATTTAATCTGTGAGTACACATGCACTCAAGTAAGTAAAATATTGATTTTTGTTGCAAGAAAAGCAGACAGTGTGTCTTAAATGTTTATATTATATGATGGGGATGTCTGTTTTGAATTGTAATATATTACACTGGTCTACAATTTCTTTTACAAAGCAGCTCCTTAGAAGGATGGGGTAAATGCAGAGGACACATTTTGTTGTACAATTGTATGATGACAATAAAATCTTATCTTATCTTATCTTATCTTATCTTATCTTATCTTATCTTATCTTATCTTATCTTATCTTATCTTATCTTATCTTATCTTATCTTATCTTATCTTATCTTATCTTATCTTATCTTATCTTATCTTATGTAAAGTATTTGTCTCAGACATTAAATGTGCTAAATCTTACATACTTTATTTAAATAAATCAAAAACAAATGACTTTAGTGCTGGTTAGTTCATGTTTTTAATATATATGTTATTCCACATATATGGTGGTTTATGTACATGTATACAATGGATTTGTAAATATTCCACTAGAAAGAACCTTTAAAGTGAATGGATCATAATGTGCAGACAGTGTTTTAAAGTAGATCTGGTAGATCTGAGGCCAATATTCATTTGGACTAAAATCTATTCTCTTGTTAATTCTAAGAATTTCACATTTTGGATACTTGAGCCAACCAGCATTTAAGTACTTGTAGACCAGTGTTATTACAAATCTCTTGCAGTTTGACAAAAGATGGGCCCCCAAACAGCATTTTGCTCAGTGCCTCCACAAACCAAGCAACGGCCCTGCTTTAACCCTCAGTGAAACCAACCTGTGTCCATTCTGTTTCACAAAATTTTGTTACAGAGGTACTGAAATTCTGAAGATCAGATTGGCCTTCCACTTCCATAGCCCTGTTAGTGTAGAAGAAGCCAGCATATGCCTGTAGGAACATAGAAAAAGATGGAAATTATTTAGCATTTCCATCACTATACATACATATATATATATAATATCCAGTGATACTTACCATAAAATCTCCAACAACCGGAGGCTGTTCAACCCCATCAAAAGAACACTGGGTTGAAGAACAGGTCTTGAAATCAAATATAGACTTTATGATCCCCTCACACTTTTCTGAACTTCCTTCTCCCACAATGAAGAACTCTTGGTCTGGGTCGTAGTTGTTTGGCTTTGTCGTGCATGTTGTGTCATAAATCGATGAAGCCGTTAGGGTGGTGTTGAAACCCACTGGATAGCAGGGGTTCATGATATGGTTTGGGTTTGGTGCTGCCTATAAAGTTTAGAAAGAAGTACAGTAAACATAGAGGAAGTTAAAAACAGTTAAATGTGGAGCACAGGAAATAATAGGACAGGATGAGATAAGAAAGAAGAGTTTGGTACTATTTCTATGAAGCATTCACCAACATCATCTGCTAATTTAAGTGCATATTAGACAAAAAAAAAAAAAAAAAAAAAACATTATCCCAAAGAAATGTTGATGCTTGTGCTTCTTATAATCCACCCTAATAGCACAGCATAGCATATTTTATCCTCCACATTTGCTATTACTTAAAAAATAAGCTTTAAGTTACCAGAAATAATGCATTTCTCCCTGACGAGCTTGACAACGGTCAAGTGAAATCAATACTCGTAATAACATAATGCATCCTTGACTTGTCTCCTTTTGCCTGTTAACACCCAGGGGACAATAGTGTTCACTCATCAGTTTTTAAGTAATGGAGTTTGACTTGCACATGCATGCATGCATGAAAAAAAAGCAGTACACACTCAAATATACACACAGGTACACATCTGCAAACTCAGGAAAGTGCAAGAACACATGTCTTCACTGATAAACATAATTTTTTTAACTAATTCAGTAGAAAAATCTAAATCTTACTAAGTGTATTTTTCTCATTTCTTGTCCAAATATCTCATCACACTTAAAAAAAAAAAAAAAAAAAAGACAGAATCAACTAAAGAGTAACTTTTCAGTGAGAAATAAGAACTTATTTGTAGATAATATGAGGCGGCTGTGGTAGACTGAAAGGTCGGCGGTTTGTGTCTTGGTTCTAGATGATGTCTACATGTTGAAGTGTCTTTGGGTAAGACACTGAACCCTGTAGGTCTGGCAGAACCTTAGAAACCTACTGGTGTTTGTGCACATTTTAGATGGTGCCCAGAATTTTAAAACCATGCAAAAAAATAATTACTTTTGAATATGGATCTAATTTAAATTCAGAAAAATAATATACTTTTTTTTTTTTTTTTTTTTTTTTTTTTACATATCTAAGTGTGTAAAAACACACCTAGATACTGGAGGTTTAAGCAAAAAAAAAAAACTTCCAATGGATCAGGTGAAAATAATCTTGGTAAGATTTGTTGAAATAAGATTTTCCAGACGTGTTGTTTAAAAATAAGTTCTTTATATGTCGCAGAAAAGTTATTCTTTTGGTGGTTATGTCTTACTGTAAGTGTGATGACATATTTGAACTAGAAATGAGAAAAATACACTTTAGTTTTTTGTAGTATAAGACAAGTTGTGTACCTCAATAACTTTGGCCAGGACTCTCTTCTCAGCTTCATTTTTGCCATAGCACAGGAAGCTGTGAGTGTAGACATTGTATTTGTATCCATATAGTTGAATTTCCATGTAATCTTCACCACTCAGATTCTCATCCACTACAAAGGCAATCTGAGTGGATGCCCCGCCAAGGTCCATGGACCCCACTGTCTTTGCTCCCTCTGGGTGGATGTATTTATTCCACAGATTCTTCTGCAAAGATAATATGATGGGGATGATGCATGATAACGTATAATGCCATCAAGTAACATAGTTGTGTTGTAATCAACACTGTCTCACTCCCAGCATGTCAAAATCTGACACGCTCCAACATGTTGACCAAGCATTGGTTTCTGATGCACAAGGTGTCCCTCAGCGTCTAATTGAGACACAGTAGATTTGTAACCCGTCCGCAGAAACATGAGACGTTTGGGGTTAAAACACTTTTTGCTCAGAGCGTCACATATTGAAGCAGATGGTTTAAAAATCTACTGTGAATAGACTCTAGATTTTCTCAGCTTCATCAGATTCAGTTTTGTTTCCCTTTTAACTCATTCACTGCCAGGTGAATGACAAGAGAATATTGACTCAGCACATAGTTAATATTATATACTATACACTATATTATATTATAATCTTATTATATAATATTATACTATGATAAAAGACTCTAAGACTATAAATATGGCACCCATCAAAATAAAGTGTAGCCTGTTCATTTGGATTTAAAATGTAGCCAAAACTCATCAATGGCAGTGAATGAGTTAATACTTTTCTATATAATTTGGCTTTTTGGGACTTTATTTAGTTTTGCTCATACAAATAAACAAAACTGTTTACATACATGGTGTCACGACCTTTCCCCCAATTCCTGATCATCTCCACCTGGCCCCCACCGTGCGGCTGCAGGTCTTTTCTAATCAGCAGCTTTATAAGCTGTGAGGCGTTCACTGGTACAGGACTGTTCAGTGCTGTCACCACCATAACTTGGATGTGTTGTTACTCTCTTCTTTCCATAACCTGGACATTCATGTCATCACCACAGACTGTGGCTGATCTACCCCAGGTTTTGTTTGTTTTTAGTTTGGTTCTTGTTTGTCTTTGTTCTGTTCTTTATTTATTAAATCTGATCTTCTATGGCACACGTGGAGAGGAAAAGTATTAAAGTAAGAAAATAAATAGGTAAAAATATGTAGAATAGGAAAAAAATATATAAAATGTAGTAACCATACATGTATACTGAATACTTAATTGCCATAATAGATACATCATGGGACTCCATCTTTTCATAAATACCTATTTTACGCAGTTTGTTCCATCTCATAAATAAATTAAATGTGGCTTTTTGGACAAGAGTTTACATTAATTACATTAATTAATATTACATTTTTTGTTTTTATATATATATATATATATATATATATATATATATATATATATATATATATATATATATATATATATATATAGACAAACAACATGCAGAACACCCCACCCTCCAGATTACATTAAAGACACAGAACAGTAAATAATAAATACAAAAGATAAGGAGTTTAAATATCACCCCCCCCTCCACCAAATAATAATAATAATACAATAGCAATAATAACTCAAAACTGCTCACACACACTAATACTGTGTTATACAATAAGTTAAGAGGAACATGACAGATGGTTTTATTTGTATAGATCAGAAAAGGAATCCATGTTTTTTCAAATGTGTTCAAAATTTCAGATAAAATCAGTCACATTTTCTCCAGTTTGAGAAAATAAAACACCTCCTTGATCCATTTTGACACAGCTGGTGGAGATGAGGGTTTCCATTTTAACAGTGTAATCCTGGCCAACAAAGATGTAAATGTGCTCAAGTCCTCATTAACAGAAGAGAGTTTGAATGGATCAGGCACAGCAGCAAACATCATATCCAGTCTTAATTATCAGAATCTGAGCAGTTTTGCAAAGAAACTTATCCAGCCATTGCATTTACTAAATATTAACTTGAAGAGGTGAATATGTATGCAGCCACTTCATTTGGCATTAAACTTAAGACATTTTAATATGAAGGAGTTTCTTTATAAATGATTGTAAAAAAACAAAACAAAAAAAACATATTTCATTGACCATGATTCAATAAAATTGAGAAAAATAGGGAAAAACATTGTGATCTAAATATAGTTGACCAAGATGAACATATAACCAAAGAGTCTTGTTGTCATCTTACCGTCAGGAGGTTTTCCATGAGGTAGTTGACAGTGATCCACCCGTACAAACCTTCCTCCTGACCTGTAATAATGGAAGCATCTCGGAAGGCGAAGGGTAGAGAACTTAGATATTCCCTGAGACTGGTCATGATTTCATTTGACTTATTTGCATCCTTTTCCCTTCAAAGCAAAACATGACAGATAAAAAGGAACACTCAGTAACAGTATTAATTGGATCACATAAGCCAACAATCACTGAGCTGAGATAAACTGAACTGAACCAAAATGAACTGTTTGTGTAACACTGTGTGAGGTGACAATGAGTTGAAATTGTTCTGGATGCCTGTGTTGATGGGGTGGAGGGGGTGTAAATGAGGTGGGGGTTTATAAACTTTGCTTCTTCCCACTACTTTTTCGAGTGCAAAAAAAAAAAAAAAAAGACACGAGATAATTGCTAAGGACGTTGATTGATGTTTTTGATGATTTTGTGTGCTTGTTAATTATAAGAATTTCACATTTGACCCCAGACTTATCTTGGAAACTTGAGCCAACCAGCATTTAAGACTTAAGAGTTTTATTTATCAGTTAAACACATGTGGGTTTCTATTTTATTACCAAAGAATTAGACAAGTGTTAAAAGAAATTGTTCAAGAATCCATCCATAGAACTAGTGAGTGATGTTTTATTCCACCAGTGCTTTGTTAAAACAATATGACAAATATACATTTACAGATGTTCTTACTGTAGCAGTCTCATCCCAGCTGTAGCTCCAAGAAAAAGAGGTGTGCTTTTGTGTTTTTCTGCAGGAATTCTTTCAGTGATCATGTCCATGCAGGTTTTGAAAGCCTCCCACGATGCAGCATCTTTCTCTGGATCAGTTTTCATCTCTGAAATCCCATCACCTGTGGGCACAAAGCCAAAACGAAATAATATTCTCCTGCACTGCACTAAAATGATGACTTTAAGTGCATGGAGTAAATGTGTTTTTAACATGTTTACTGTGGACGGCGTATGGAGGATGAGTCCAATTTCAAGGTATGAGCTTCTGTTTTATCTGCATGTACTTGAGTTTATCAAAGTATATTTTGTTTCCATTTCAATTCTTGCGTTTATTTCAAAATTCTGTAAACATAAAATCTAAAACAAATGTACCCATGAAACAACTTTTTATTTTATTTTTTTTTTTTTTACAGTTTATTTTATTCACTTACCAGCAACCCTGCAGTTCATGAGCTCTGTGACCACTCCTGTTTCATTCTCCTTCTCTCCTGGCCACTCGTACAGGAACACATTCGATCGAGATGAACCTGAATCTATAACTATGCCGTACTTTTAAAAAAGGAAAAAAAAAGACAACATGAAGTCATGTAATTTGGTTACGTTTTTCCACACTGTAAAAAAGGAGTTAAATCTATTATAACTGGTTACATTTAATCTATTTGTAAACGGTAGCAATTTCTACTTAAAATAATATATAAAAAAAATCTACCCCATAATATTCTGACCAGTTGGAGGAGGATCTTACAGGAATTTCCCAACATGCATTGGAAAAAACAATTTTTTTACAGTGTTCTGAGTTTATAAGAAATACTGTATATATATATATATATATATATATATATATATATATACATACATACATATATATTCTTTCAGTGTGTTATAGCTGTTAAAATTACTGACATTTTGTTAAAATTACGGGGTACAATCTATTCAACCAAAATGAGTACAAATAGTTACCTCAGGTTTATTTTGTAGATTCTATTGGTTGTTTTTACATATGGGTCTAATTTACATCAGAAAATCCATCAGATGTTATGAAACTAAGGCTTCAAACCTTGGGTTAAATATCCAAAGCAGTTGCATCTATCCCTTTGTGTTAATAGCTTCTATAGCAGGGGTGTCCAGACCTGATCCTCCAGGGCCAGTGTCCTGCATGTGTTAGATATTTCCCTCTTTCAGAACACTTGCTTCAATAACGATTAGCTCATCCATCCAGCTCTGCGGAAACCTGACAATGATGGACTGGCTTCCAGGTGTGATGGAAGAGGGAAGTATCTAAAACATGCAGGACACAGACCCCTGAGGACTGGAGTTGGACACCTCTGGTCTACATGGACCACCGTCAGGCTTTAACCTTTTAACCCCCATGTGCTGCAGTGTCATAAACACTGATGTGTTTGTGTTGTTTTTCTGCAGTGTTCGTGTTTCACTGTGGGTTTTATGGTCAAAACGGGTGGAATAAAAGGAAAAGACAAAGTGGAGTTCAATGGATTTTTACAAAATAAAACCCTTACAATGTAGATCTATAACAGATTTAGGATATGGTACTGTGTACAGGAACACACTAAAATACAAGTGTGAATATATATATATATATATATATATATATATATATATATATATATATATATATATATATATATATATATATATATATTGTGTGTGTGTTTGTGTTCCTATCTTTATGGGGACATTGATATGTTTACACAGTCACACCATGGGGACCAAAATTCAGGTCTTTGAAAATTTAATTTAATTTTCAAATGTTTATTATTATTATTATTTTTATTTTATTAAAAAACAAAACATGTCTTTACAGTCACTACCCACTGGCTGGCTACTTGATGATAAACTTAGTCCCCATGAGACATCAACTATCAATCAATCAATCAAAGAAACTTTATCTATATAACACTTTTCATATATGGTGCATGTAGCACAAAGTGCTTTACATCAGATGCAGAATTATCCCGCAGTTAAGGTTATGGACTGAATAAAGAAAACTGATGGACAGTTACAACCTCTTATTCATTAGTGCCTTTTAATTCATTAATTTTAAAATTCATATACTATTAGGCTAATGGCTAGGTATTTCCCCCTATAAGGGATTCCCACCCATGTGACCCCTCCTGGCGTATCCGCCATAGTAACGGTCTACCCTCCCTCCCCCCGCATGTTGTCAGCCTTCAGTGATGACTGACTTATTTGCATAACAAAACCGCCACGAAACAAAACTCACATCTCGCTTGGAGCTACTTCCTGTCACTGCTAACAGCTGTGCATCTTAGCAAACTACTTTCATCAGTTGTTTGCCAGTGTTAGCGGCTGCTACGTGCAGGTGCACAGCTGTTAACAATGACAGAAAGTAGCTCCAAGCAATTACGAAGTGTGAGTTTTTGTTCTGTGACGGTTTTGTTATGCAAATAAATTACTCATTCGAACACATATTGTTTTGAGAAGAAACACATATTTTGTTGACCCCAGGAAACCTGCCGGGACTACTTTCGCTTTGACCAAAACCGGACCAGAACTGGACTTACAGGACACTGTCGGGGGTAAGTCACTGTGGGTGCACCAGAGTAAAGACACTGATTCTATACAAATTCATGTGAAAAATAGTCACCTGTGGAGTGTAGCTTTTTAAGGCCCAGCTATCCTGGATGATCGCCACGGCAACAAGAGCAGCGATACTGGCCAAGAGGAGAAGAAACACTGCTGTGATACGACACTTGTAACCCATTTGTCCTTTAGAAGCCATTTCCTGTTGGCAAGAAATGAGGGGAAAAAGCCCCCACAACATTTCATAGTTTGCAGTAAAAGCCTTTTAGCACTTAAAGTAATCACAGAGGAGCATTAAAATGAGATGGTGAACAAAAACTAATGTGATGAAAACTGACATATGATGATAACTTGTATGTTTTTTTTTCTTACTTTGAATAATGGATACAAGTGACTCCTGGCTTTAATTTCTTTAAAGACAATAAGGAGATTTTGGACATAAAATACCCTATTAAGATGAAAAGTTTACGACTTTTATTAGCTTTTTCATCGCACAAATAAAAATGTGGTCTGGGGCAAGTGCATAAGAGAGTGTTTAATTACCAGAGGTGGCAAGAAGCTAAGAAGAAGTACTTTGTTACTGTACTTAAGTGGATTTTTTTTTAGGTATTTGTACTTAACTGGAGTGTTTCTTTTCTATCAACTTTTTCCTTTTACTCCCTGCATTTGTTCATAAACATCTGTATGTTATACATTCTCAGAATAGACTCATTACTTTTTCAAACTAAACAAAAAATAAGTCACTTCAGAGGAAAAATAAGTGAAGGAGAGAAATTGTGACATTCTACATCATACTGTAGTTATGACTTTTATCTAATGATTGTCTTTTTAATCACATAATTATGGATTTGTTATCTAATATTTCTGACTTTTTTTAATCTCATAATTGTCTTTTTATCTCAATTGTGCCATTTTATCAAATTTCTTATGTCAAATTGACATCAACTTTTATCTCATAATTTTGACTTTTTATGTCGTAATTATATTTTTTTCCCCCTCATATTTATGACTTCTTTTTTTAATCTCATAATGATGACTTTGTATCTCAATTATGACTTTTCTTTTTCGTTTTTCCTAAATGTCCTGTCCATCACCACAAAACTCAGTACTTTGTCCTGATCAAATTTTTCAAGGCTTTATTTCCTACTTTTGAAACAGATTTTTCCTAGTTAAATAAGTATTATTTCATTCATTAAAAAATACATTTTTACTTCATTACAATTGAGAAGTTGTAGTTTACAATGCTTCTACTTCTATAGTTTTTACATTAGTAGCTGTACTTCTCCTTTAGTACAGAATGGGAGTGGATTTATTGAATCTTAAAACTATGGCAAAAACATTTTGGTAACAAAGAGAAGCATTTTAACAATATCAGTGGCTGCCTATGTACATTACACATCTCAAAAACATTACAGTGTAAACTGGAAAAGCGAAACCATTTTTTCATTACTAGTCAAATCCTTGTCCAAACCTAAAGTCTTTGTCTCGTTGAGCAGTATATTTATCTGTCTTGTGTCCCTAAAAAGAGTCCAGGGACCCACCCCACAGTTGGGAAACACTACATTATTCATATTTCAATGACATAAACCCTGTGAACCATGAAGCCTGAGTTCAAAGACTTGGTTTATTTTTGTGCTTATTCTTTGTTTTTATTTTCCTCCAAGCGTTCAGAGAAAAACTTTTTTTCTTAAACAGATTGCACCATAAAGGAACAGCTTTGTTTGTATTGGAGTCTCTACTTTCAACAGACAGAAAACAGTGTTCTGTGCCAGGTCCACCATAAGCAGCTTGATGAAGACCACCTAAACTTTCTACGTAGCTAATGTGGTTTCAATTATGAAGTCACACATAAATGCTAACACACTTTGTAGCAACGAACATGTACACCTACATCTATTTTCCTGTCATGCATCAGTTTAGTGATTTTTATCGTGTACCCGAGTAGCAACAGCCCCCAAATTTATCCTCATCAAAAAAAAAATTAAAAAATAGGGCTGTCAAATGATTAAATGTTTTAATCAGATTAATCACAGGGTTGCTATGAATGAATTTTGATTAATCATGATCAAAACACTCCAGGGTTTCGCAATGTTGTGATTTGCATCCAAATTCAGCCAATCCCTGTGAATTCAGTGCGATGTTGCAATTTTAACCAATCACTGCGACTTTTCCACAAAATGTGACCAATCATTTGTGACGTCTTGAGCTGCTCCTTCCACCTTTTCGTGTTTACCTTACAGTACGAAGCAACATGTGTGTGTCCAGCAGTTCACATTTGACTAAAATGATGCACTAGTACCAACAGGTGCATTTGGAAGATGACTTTTTTTGCAGCATTTTTATCATCCAGGTAATATTTTATTTTCCATATTTGAAAGGTTGTCTTAATATCTCAGTGTCTTTGTTTTATTTTTGTCAGAGAAACTGTCTCTACTACACAGTACACAGTACTAGTAATGCTGTTTGTTTTTGTTTACTGACATTTATATTATGTTTTATCACTTCATCTAGTGTTGTGAGGTCATATGAACTTTAACCTTTGAACCAACAGGTGCATTTTTTTGTATTTTTGTAATCCTTATAATCATTTATTTGACATCTCGGTAAAAGGTAGTTTTGAGGATCATATCACAATGACTTTGAATGAATTTTCCAGTAACTAAATATTTGAAATATTAGTTCATTTTGATAACAAAAAGGAACTAGAAAAGCACTCTGAGAGCACAGACCTCCGCCAAGGTAGACCCCCTCCCACCCCAATCACCCCCAAAATGAAATCAGTTCTTCCTGTTCACATTTCCAACATATCCTGAAAATTTCATCAAAATCCGTCCATAAGTTTTCGAGTTATCTTGAACACAGACAGACAAACAGATAAACGCCGGCAAAAACATAACCTCCTTCACTTCCTCCCACAACAAAAGCCTTAAAACCACTGCAACTTTCAGCGCAATTTTTTGGAAAAGCTCATGCAATATCAAACATTTTAGCTCGAAACTATCTCAAAAAAGGTCCATGAAAACCTGGAGGGACTGACTGATGTTGTTGTTGTGAGACACACAAACGGCATTTAGCAGCATCTCTCTCTCTCTCTCTCTCTCTCTCTCTCTCTCTCTCTCTCTCTCTCTTTCCTCTCTCTACCACCATAAGATCATCAATAAAAAGGTCAACAATTAATCATCGATAAAACACAACACCATAAAGCACTAAAGACAACTACATAATATAAAAGGCAAAAATAAATAAATATACTCACATACATGCCTACATATAAATAAATAAACATTTATACATGCATATATACACACAACCGATGATAAAATTAGAAAGCCCCAATGCAGCCATAAAACCTATTAATAGTCCTGATCGATGTGCATAAAAAGTTTTAAAACATTTGACTGCCTGTGGGTACAAACAGTCATGGGTGGTGATACATGTTTGCCACATTTTAACTCCAGGTTTGTGTCACTGCAGGCATTAGCCAATCATGTGTCAGCTTTTTCACTGAGCTTGTTTTTATTTTCTACATGTCAAACCCTGTTTCCCTCGAGCTTCTAATCATCTCTGATTTGCTTGATTTCTACTAAATCTCTATTAATCTCTAAGAACATACTACAGCGTGTTTGTTGCTGAGCGAACGTTAGTAAAGCGTTTGCTGTTGCCATGGTGACTCCTGTAAAAACAAGCAGGTAAAAGCTGTCAGACAAGGTACAATTACAACTGCTGTCATCAACTACGTTTACTGTCTGACAGGCATCACCGTCATTTGCTTAAGACCCAGTTTTCACAGTAACTATGTCCTGGTTGACATTGTACCTGTTAGTTTTGTTGTCTTTAATCCTCTTGTTATGTTCATTTGTCAGGAACAACATGTTTAATTATCCAAAAAATGTAAAAACAAAACAAACAAAAAAAAGTAAGTAATGGTTAAATTAAGATAATTCACAATTTTTTCATAAAAAAAAAAAACATTTTCAAACAATTTTTTTTTAAATGTTTCTTTATTACTTTTGTAAGATCAACATGTAAAAGATAACTAAGGCTGTCAAATGATTACAAATGTGAATCAGATTAATCACAGGGTTGCTTTAGATCACAGTTGTCAAACATAAGACCTGAGGGTGAATTCTGGCCCGCCTAAAGGTCCAATCTGGCCCTTTGGATACATTTATGAAAACCAAAAATGACACTAAGTTAGAAATAATTTTAGTTCATGGTCCACATTCAGACCAATAATAACCTATGAAAAATGTCCTTTGTAAATGTACGTTTTTGAAGTATAATTTCACAAAAAAAATCTAAATAATTGGGACAAATACAAAATATTTGAAATGTCTTAAGAAAAGTAATTAGAATTTTAACTAATAATATTCCACCTGTTACTAAATATTTCGTATCTGTAGATCCAGTGTGATCTGTATGTTAGAATGTATACGTATAAATGATAAACAAAGCCTAATATTTATTTTATTTTCATAATGTAATTTTCCCTTTTTTGCTCTAAAACTGAGGGAAAAGTTTGGAGTTCATATTATATATTATTATGTTGTTGTTTTTTTTTGCTTTAGCCCACTTCGAATCAAATTCAAATTAATTTAACACCTCTGCTTTAGATCAACTTTGATTAATCATGATCAAAACACTTTGTCAGTCAACTGTTCTGTCTCAGACTTTCCCCAAAAAAACACAAAGATACACGAATGTGGAGAAAAAATATACCAAATGAACCTCCCAAAAAACATAAAGACCGATTAAAAATTAAAAAAAATATAAATGTATATGCAATGAACATGTTTATTCAACACCTTCAACAGATTCAACAGAACAACTGTTCAATTTAACCCACATATAGGCCAGAGGTATTCACTGAAAAATGTTAAAGGTGTCATTCCGCTGAAAACTACATTTCCACGCTCATTTTGGAATCTCATGGGTCACCCTGACTTACCAACACATGCTGCCTTTGACAGTGGTTTGTCACCTCCACTGGCTGCATACAATAACGAGGGACGCAGAAATCTAATGTCAGATGGACTTTAGCGTCACCCATGTGGGGTTAAGCCCGTCCACAGCAGCGAATCTGAAGTAGCATTAGCATTAGCATCTACAAGAGAAGACGGAGCGACAGTAGCTGCTGAACAAACTTGAAAGAAATGGCGGATCAAACTGGTTCATGTGCTCTCTGTGGAAATAAAGCCTTTTTTTCCCTGCACGTTTTCAGAACAAGCAACGGCACGAAACCTAGCTGGATGCTACCCTGGTAAAGGTAAACACATACAGAGAGCGAGAGGGGAGGGGGGAGTGTTCCTTCATGCATTCTGAGAGAGACGCCTCATTATGGACATGTATGAGGAAGTACCAGGAAACTCTGTTGTTCGACCTCAAGTCTTCGTCTACCGTGAAAAAACAGCTGGAAACAAAGCAATGTGGATGTTTTTTTAAATAGAACCAACACACAATGTATTCAATAACAATGGAGAACACATAAATATTAATGAAATAACCATGGAATGACTCCTTTAAGCAAACCACCCAAACCTGTACCGAATGTCACATGGCTTAATGTAGTTTGAATATGGAGAATGAGATTCTCACACAAGAATAAATAAGATATAAACCACTTTCAGATAAAATAACCACAGCAGGTACAATCACTCATTTGTTAAAAATACAAATATCAAACAGTAGATTTCAACCTTTATGTCTCATAATTTTCCACAGAGGAACTATAATCTAACAAATGCAGTCATCCAACACAAACCAAAATTGTCCATATATATATATATATATATATATATATATATATATATATATATATATATATATATATATATATATATATATATATATATATAGTCCAAAACACATCAAAACATTAATAAATATCCACAAATGTTTTATCTATTGCATCATTTAACAGGACCCTCCTCCAATATCCCATATTTTCATTTACAGTATAATATAAGCAAACACCAACTGCATGTTATTAAAATATTTCAAAAGCAGCATTACATTTACTTTACTAAGAAATGTAGGTGAAATTTTGTAGATGTTTAAAGGGTTAATTGTTAACATTTTTAATCAGATTAATCATGATGGATTAATCTGCATTAATGTGTTAATTTTCACAGCAGTCGTTTTTATATGTTTTAGTTAGTTTTGTAAGCACACAATACAGTTACTGTAGTTGTGTGTGTGTGTGTGTGGGGGGGGGTATTTTAATTTCAGCTTTTTTCAATTCACTAAAATGTTTTTTTTTTTTCAATTGGTTAATTTGGTTAGTTTTATGTGAACGATAATAACCTTCTGCTCTGCGATGACGTACCAGAGGAAATCTAGTACAAAAAGTAAATATTACCCAAACCACAGTGAAATATGTATTTTGTTTTGATCATATTTGACTAAACCAAAATACCAGTTTGTCAATTAATTCATTTGTACCGTTGTTGAACTTGTGTCACACCCAAATTATTGTTATTCTCATCTCATATGAAACCTGGTTTTTTTCCCTTCAGCTCAACTTTAGTAAACAATGGTTGTGGTTTTAACATGTCTGAACCTGGAAATAGAACTGAATAACATGTGTCTAAATGTGGGCAATAATTACTGTAATATTGATACATTAATTATTTAGACCCACAAGAAAGACAGAAGTTAAGTGAACATACTAATAATATTTCTAACACTATGGTACAAACCCTGGTGTTAAATTTTTTCCTTCTTTTTGTCAGAGATGTGAACCACTGCATTTCAGTTATAATAACACCTGACTTTCGTAAAAGGCACACTGGCTGTGTCCTACAATCGGGTCTTAAAAACCCAGATTCCAAAGTTCAGTTCCATAGACTCATCACCCCACCCCCTAAGGATATATTACTGTTTTCAGTAGTAAGCAATGGCATCCTACAGTACGTATAAAAAGGTACATTAGTGAGCCACTGGGTCTCTTTGACCCGAAGGACCGCACAAGGGTTAAATATAAGTAAGAAAAAGGTCAAATTAATTACCTCCACTTAATTTATTGTTTCCTCAAATTGATTACAATTTTAATCAGACTAATCACAAACTTGCTTTGTATTAATTTTGATTAATTATGATCAAAACACTTTGTTGGTGAACTGTTCTGTCTGTTGTCTCTGTTTTTTATTGTACACAAATCCCCCCCAGAAATACACAAATTAGAATACAACAAAATTAGAAGAATAAAATCTAGAAAACATGCTAACACCTAACACAAAAATGTGAAAAATTTAAAACATTCACAAAGAATTCTAAAATACAGAAAAAAACACAAAAAATCTGATAAAATATCTAAAACACATACAAAAATATGAACATATATGCAATTAATCTTTCAACAAAACAACTCTAAACAATTGTATATATAAATGTATGTGTGTATATATAAATGTATGTGTGTATATATAAATGTATGTGTGTATATATATATATATATATATATATATATATATATATATATATATATATATATATATATGCACACACACTTACACTATGTATAAATATAGTGTAAGGGTATATATTATTGATAATACTGTAGTTATATTACAATTATTGTATCATATATATATATATATATATATATATATATATATATATATATATATATATATATATATATATATATATATATTGATGGGGATAATTAAGTTGTAGGTATGTGTGTGTCTAATATAATATTATTTATGTGTGTGTATTTTATATGATACTATATGAATTTAAAACTTGGTCATAGTTAAAAAGGGTAGAAATCTACTTTAAAAAAGCCTTGCTTCTTCCTACTCCTTTTTTTAACTATGTTGTTTTGTTTTTTTGTTTATATCATTATTTCTTTCATTTGTATGTACATATAGTTATTTTTTAAAAACTTATTGTGTCTGCAATATGATCAAATAAATAATGAATTAATACATTCATATCCTGAAGAATAAGGTTGGCAATTCACAATCATTTCTTATTTATTTCTAAAATAAAATAATATATATATATATATATATATATATATATATATATATATATATATATATATATATACAAACACATGTTCATTCATTCATTCATTCATTCATTGTTCCATTTAATTGCATTAAAAATGAATCAGATAAATTATGATGATGGATTAATCCACATTAATGTGTTAAGTTTGAGTGCCCTAATTTTATATTAAATAATTGTCTTGATTGAAAACTGCACAATGCAACATTTATTTCAAATAAATTTTTAATTTTTTTTTTTTATTTGTGTCTTTTTTATGTCAAACATTTGTCCCCTTCAGAGGACAAACATGCATTGCTGGGTCTCATGAGGATAAAATTATGTAATTTTAGTATTTTGCTTTAGTAAGACACAAACCTGTCCTAACCTGACGGACCTGAACAAAAAAAAAAACAAAAAAAAAAAAACAAAGCTGTGACACTGTCGAGCCCCACAATAGTCTGCAACACAACCACGCAGAGCTGTGAGTGATTTAACACAGTTTTTGTGTCTCAGCTTGTAGAGACTAGTCCTCAGAAGACACAAATACATGTTAGCGAATGGGAACACCCAAAACATATCATATAACACATTCATCCTAAAGTTTGGACCTTTTTGTTCTAAGGTTCTGAGTACAGGTACAGAAAAAAAAAATAGATGGGTCAGTTTCTTACCTTGCAAAGCTGTTTAGTTTTTTTTTGCAGATCCTAGTGAGTGTGGGAGTGGGAGTGGGAGTTGTTCTGGGATAAGGGATGAAGAAGCACAGCAGGAAAACAGGGGAGAAGCAACGAAATGAAAAAGAGCAAGGGAGTGTTCTGCAAGTGGGAGAGATGTCAAGAATGAGAAGCCCACAGGAGCAGGAGTCTGAACCCCAACAAACAGAGTGTGAGGAAGCATGGGAGGAGCATTTTATACAAACTGGGCTTTTCACCACTCCCACTCCCACACCATGAGAGCCACTGAGCAGCCAGAGGAGGAAGCACGAGCGCTGGGTTCTGCTCTTCTGCTCCTGTTTGTACTGGAGAACACATTCAACTACTGTATGTTCATGTGAGAAGTGAGAGGCACAGTGATGGTGTTAATTGGTGTAATCAATAGTGTTAAGTGCAGTGTGAGTATCGGCTGTAAAGGAAGTCAGGTTTTATATAACAGAAGAAATGAAGAACAATGGACCATGAAAGGATCAAGGATACGTTCAAACCCACATGCACGTTCAAGTAATTATACAGAAAGTACCGATGAGTCATAAGGGTTATTTAATCGACCAGGACATGAGGGTGAACAGATGTAGACTGATGTTATGTAAGTTTATTTTAAAATTAAAAACTGAGATAAGACAGGGTTTTTTTTTTTAGATTAAACACATTTTTATATTATTTTGCATAATATTTAATACAAAATCTGTTTGTAACATGGTCCATAGGACATGAAATTGCACATATATTGTTTTTTAAATATCGTTTTTATTCTTTATATGTATATTATGGGAATTTAACTAGTTCACTGCTCTACCTTTCTTTTTAAGTATCTGCTTCAGACATTAAATGTGCTCAATATTATATACTTTAATAAGTCGAATCAGAAAACAAATGACAGAAGTGCTGGTTAGCTCATGTTTTTAAAGGGATAGTTCACTATTTTTCACATGAATTTGTATAGAATCAGTGTCTTTACTCTGGTGCACCCACAGTGACTTACCCCCGACAGTGTCCTGTGAGTCCAGTTCTGGTCCGGTTTTGGTCAAAGCAAAAGTAGTCCCAGCAAGTTTCCTGGGGTCAACAAAATATGTGTGCCTTCTCAAAACAATATGTGTTCGAATGAGTAATTTATTTGCATAACAAAACCGTCACAGAACAAAAACTCACATGTCGTGATTGCTTGGAGCTACTTTCTCTCAATAGCGATCAATGTGCGTTGTCACTGCTAACAGCTGTGCACCTACACATAGCAGCCTCAAACACTGCCGAACAACTGATGAAAGTAGTTTGCTGAAAGTAGAAAGTAGCTCAAAACAATTACAAGGTGTGAGTTTTTCTTCTGCGACAGTGTTGTTATGCAAGTAAATCACTCTTTGAAACATATATTGTTTTGACAAGACACGTTTTAATATTGTGACTCCAGGAAACCTGCCGGGACTACTTTCACTTTGACCAAAACCAGACCAGAACTTGACTCACAGGACACTGTTGAGGGTAAGTCACTGTGGGTGCATTAGAGTAAAGACACTGATTCTATACAGATTCATGTGAAACATAGTGAACTATCCCTTTAATATATATATATATATATATATATATATATATATATATATATATATATATATATATATATATATATATATATATATATATATATATATGCTGGTGTGTTATTCCACATATATGGTGGTTTATGTACATGTATACAATGGATTTGTAAATATTCCACTAGAAAGAACGTGTAAAGTGAATGGATCATAATGTCTACATTTGTCATTTATCATGGGTTTAAAAAGCTGGCAAAGTGCCAGGTTCAAAACATACTTAGTTTTATAGAAGCACTCATCTTTTTATATAAAGCACCATTACAAGAGCAGAAAAGTGTTATATAATCTACTTTGTTGTTTAGTTTACATGCTAATATTTTGGGGTTTTGCTGACCCCAGGGTTTTGCCAGATCAGTTTCCTAAAAAACCTCAATTGGACCATTGTTTTTAATTTAAATGTCTTCTTTTTCCTAAACCTTTATGATTTTAAACATCACAATTACCCTCTAAACAGTTTCTATTGTCTTAAATACCCTTATGAGAACATCTGTCAAGTCTTTCATGAACCCTTTTACATTTTTGACCGTTCATTCCCACTGATGACACTCGCAGTCCTTTGTCCAGGGTTGACCTTGCTTTCTTAAGCCGGGTATTACCGTGCCTTTTCGGGCCGTCCCAGAGGACAGATGACAAAATGTGGTGATATCTTTGGCCTTGTAACTGAAATGATGGAATGAGGTTCAAAGACAGTGACTGTGAAAAACATCTGACTGTTTTCATTTTGGTTTGTCACCCTTTTCTACAAATCAACCAATAGGAATGCAGCATTAATGATGCACTGATCAACACAACACATATTTAGCCTAAGCTAAAAATACTTTCCAAAAGCTCTCTTTACAAAATGGGACCCCTAAGTCAACCTCATTTCCTCAGCCGTGACCAGGTCTATATTTTCCTGCTGCACTTTTGATCATTCTCATACTGTACGCTGCAAAAATCCAAATCTTACCAAGTGTATTTTTCTCATTTCTAGTCCAAATATCTCATCACACTTAAAATAAAGTAGAATCACCTAAGCAGTAACTTTTCAATGACATTAGATCTGGAAAGTCTTATTCTAAGAAATCTTACAAGATCATTTTACTTGTTCCATTGGTCGATTTTTATTTATTATTTTTTTTTTAATCTACCAATGGAACAACTGAAAATGATCTTGACCCCCTCACTCCCCAGTACTTACAAGTATTTAGCAGCATGCACACACACAAAAATAAAGAATCCAAAAGAGAAAAAAAATTAAAGAAGAATAAAAGTTTCCTCCTCGTGTTCTCAGGAGAATGTACATATAAGATGTTGTACAGTTGTACCAGTATTTGTACATTTGTATATAGTATCTATTTATTTTGTACATAAGATACAGTATTTCTATATATTTTTTATTTCTAGTATATATATATTTTTTCATTTCTAGTTTAATTTTGTTATTTACCTGTTATTTTCACTATTATTTGCACTGCTTTACTTCTTTTTTGCACATTTTTGTACTTTTTGTGTGAGCTCCTGTCACAGTGAATTTCTCCTGTGTGAGATCAATAAAGTCTTATCTTATCTTAAAAATGATTGGGTTGAACAGAAATGCCCTTTCCTTCTGCAGAGATGAACCCCCTACTCACATTGTGAATTGTCTTATGTTTGGCCTGAATGTGTAATTTCCAAATATAATGAAATTTGTTTTGGTTTTAGTGACAAATAACTGTTTAAAATGGGTATTTAAGGATGGTCAGTGCAGTCTGCAACAAATATCAATGTTACCCAGTGTGTGTTTCCTCATTTCTAGTCCAAATATCTCATCACACTTAGAATCAGACATAAGCATCTAAGAAGTAACTTCAGTGAGATATAACAACTTAGAAATGACTAAGAAATGTTACCTGGATAACTTTCACTTGTTCCATTAGCAGATTTTTGTAAACTTGATTTAAGAAATAAACTGTGAAAATTATCTTGGTAAGATTTTCAACATCTATTGTCCAAAAATCAGTTCTTATATCTCACTGAAAAGTTACTCTTTAAGGGATTATGTCTTATTTTAAGTGTGATAAGATAAAATATTTGGACTAGAAATTTAAAAAAAAAAATGTAATTAAAAATAATTAATAATTATGGTAATTTTTTATTTACATTTTTTTTTTTACAGTATACAAATAAATACAGGCATCACAGTGGTGCAGTAGTTAGCACTCGTCCCTCACAGCAAAGAAGGACCCTGGTTCAATTCCCACAACAGACCTTTCTGTGTGGAGTTTACATGTTCTCCTCATGTCTGGATTTTGTCACTGGAACACAATCAGAACCTTCTGTACCTCCAGCTCTTAAAGCCTAGAGCAGAATATACTCGTTTCCTATGTTAACCTTTATTTGGAATTAATATGTCCATGTAAACATGAAAGAAATATGTTTAATTCTGAATTATTTTATTCTGAATAAATAATTTGGAATTAAAAAAACATCATGTAAACGTAGCAGTTGTCAAACTATGTCCTTAAAACCAAAGACACTTAGAATAAAAAATTCATAAAAAATTGAATTTATTAGAATCTGTCTTGTGTATTTAGTATTTATTTTCTATAGTATCATAGTATTGAATATCAAACATCACACCATTCAGTAAAACACTAAACAAAAAAGGCTTGTTTAATTCACACTTGTTTAATTTGATCTTTCGTGATTTAACTATCAAAATTGATCTTCAAATGTCATAAATTCTTAACTGCCTTTCTGCCAATTTTTTTTTTTTACAACTTTACACTTATAATGTATTTTTGTAAATGTCTAACCCAAGCAAATTAGAGTGATTAATTGGTTAGAATAAAGACACTATGATGAATTAATTCTACAGACTAATTGAGCTTGAACATATTTACTATGAATCCTCATATTAAATAATACACAAAAAGCATTTATGTCTAATCAGTGGTGAGGTCATCTTCTGGAGGAGCTGGTGGACGTGACTGTGGACGGAGAGGGGAGTCTGGGCTGCTGCCCCCCCCCACCTCTACTGGACCTGGATAAGAGCACCAGGACCAGTGCAACCAGGGGTCAAACCCACCACTTCTTAAAGAATATGAATAGGATTAATGTAAGATGATGATGATGATGATGATGATGATGATGATGATGATGATGATGATGATGATGACGATGATGATCTCCCCTCCTTGTCTCTGCTCTCCTCTCTGCTCCTCTCCTTGTTTCTCATTTTTCATTTCTCCTCTTCTCTCCTCCTTCTTTCTCCTCCTCCTCCTTCTCTTTCTCTTTCTCCTCATCTCTCCTCTCCTTGCCTCTCCTCTCTTTTCCCCTCTGTTCTCCTTCTCCTACTCCTTCTCTTTCTCCTCTCCTCGTTTCTCTTCTCCTCTCCTACTGAATGAAGTTAGTTTATTTTAACCTCTTTAAAAGTGACACTTGACACCTCTGGTGTAAATGAACCGGAAAGACAACATAATAATTTAATTAGATTTGCACTGACAGAGGATCAGCACAGACCTGCAGTTCTGCTTCATGTGTTACTGTTGGATCTGTCCTTCACTGTGGTTCTACCCAAGATTTCTTCTTTTTCCCACTGGGTTTTGGAGTTTTTTTCTTGCCAAGAAGGAGGGTCTAAGAACAGGGGATGCTTGGGACTTTTTTATCTATCTATAAATAAAATTGAATTGAATCGTTTAGTGCATATAGAAAACACACTTACAACTGACATATTAGTTTTGCTAAACTACTGAACAGTGTGCACTTACAATCCTGTTGCCTGCAGGATATTTTTCACTGTACTCTATTACTCTTCCTTCATATACTGGTCCCACATGTCAAAGACAACACTATCCTGTATGAACATGTCTTGCAGCAGCTCTAACACACTTCTTAACCATCGTTGTTCTGCAGTGAAAGCCACCATTCTTAAACTTCATCAGATCAACTGGAAAATTCATTGCTACAAAACTGAACACATTTGTATGAGCTGATGAAAAATGTACTCCGTAGACACACATGGTTTACACAGGCCAGAGAAATACTGACGCACCATGAGATCAACTTATAGAATATAATGCAGACGTCGGCAGCTCCTGTTACTTCTGCAGAGCTAGAAGTATCATAAAAGGCTGTGTACTGTTCATCCCACAGTCTGACACACACTTCCAGACTCAGAAACAACCTCTTCCCTAAAGCTATATGTACTTTACACTCAGATATGCAATGGACTATATGGACATATAAGTATTTATACATTGTTATGTCATATTTCAGGTACATGTGTTTTACTTGTCTAGTGCACTAAGCTGTGCTACAGTTAGAATAAAAATATTCTATTTGTTCCATTCTATTAAAATGGCAAATCAGACTGAAAATGAAATGTATGTTCCTTATGATATTTATTTATCTTGATCTTTTAAAAGGCTTGAATGCATTATTTTTACACCATTACAACAAGTATTTTTCCTCTAGGTACCAGTACCACATACATATATATATATATATATATATATATATATATATATATATATATATATATATATATATATATATATATATATATATATATATATTACAAATAAATAAGAAATGACTGTGAATTGCCAACCTTATTCTTCAGGATATGAATGTACTTATTCATTATTTATTTGATCATATTGCAGACACAATACAACTTAACATATCCATCCTGTGTAGACAGTATGAATTGTTGTTAAATCATGTGTTTTTATTTTGTATTCTACAAACATAAGAAAAGCTATTCTATTCTATTCTATTCTATTCTATTCTATTCTATTCTATTCTATTCTATTCTATTCTATTCTAGAATACAATACAATACAATACAATACAATACAATACAATACAATACAATACAATACAATACAATACAATACAATACAATACAATACAATACAATAGAATAACTACAGGACCAATTTCCATGACATTTTCAGGAAACAGGCAACATTGTCCAGAATTGTGAATTTTGGTGAATGTAGGTCAAAGGTCGCAGTCACCAAAAATATGTTTTTGCAATGATTAGAGATAGGGAAAATCAGGTCAAATGTGTGTAAATGGGGTAGGGTTTGTTTTGCTGGGCACCACTTTTAGAAAACTGGACCTCTTTACTTTTATTTTCCATATAAAAGTATGTAATGCTGAAAATATTTATGTAATTACTGGTGTTTGTTTGTGTATAACATAAATTGAAAACTTATGGATGGATTTTGATGACATTTTTAGGGTATGGTGGTAATGGGGAAGTCAACAAGTGATTAGGATTTGGTCAAAGTCAAAGTCAAAGTATCTTTATTTGTCTCCCTAGGGAGAAATTTGTTTTGGACAGAGGGGTCTGCTGCAGACAGAAAAATTCCACTCACCCTCCCACTCATTACATTCATACCCACAATAAATACATTCATTAAGAAACATTAATAAAAACATGTACAATTAATAAAAGCCTAAAAACATTTTAAAAAAAAATCAATAAAATAAAATAAAATAAATAAAAACAATCATGATAACAATAACAGTTCCACAGCCACATAAAACATAACACATGTATTCAAGTCTCCACCATGTGATAGTGATGGTCTACCTTGGCAGAAGTCTGTGTTTTTCTAGTTTACTTAATTAATGCTTTTTTATGTCATTAAAGGAGTAGTTTTTCCTCAGGTAAATAATCCCAACTTTTGAAGGAATTAAATGTAAGATAACTGTGACTTCCCAGCATTCTACTTGAGGAATTAACACTGGTCGCATGCAGGCATCTTAACAGACAAGTGACCATTCCATCATCTTTGACCATTACCAACTATACTGTGCATTAAGACTGTTGATAGCCCTTTGAGATTTGGAGAGCAGCCATCGAATTCCTTGCTAATTGTTTGTGTGTCTCTGATTCAGTGCTTTCACAGTGCACTAAACACCCAGATGAGTCTGCCACAGCCCAGGGAGGAAATGTTGTGGCTGTGCAGTGGCCAGATCAATTAGTGGATAGAGGCACTTCAAATCCACAGAACAACCCAGGACTCCACTATTAAAATATAGGTTTCAGCTGAGGTTCATAATGGCTTTTTTTTCTGGACATCCTTACATGTCTTTTGAATTATGTGATTCTTGTTTGTTGCTTTAAATTCTTTTAAAATGTTTCACATTCAGGAAGGACCATATTTTTTTTTTTGTTTTTTTTTTACTAAACACTTAATATTACTTTCAAACCTGTTGCAGGGTTATCTATAATAAAAATACATCATGTCAGCATTATCTGCTTTATATATCTTAACACTCCTGTTATATTACAAGTCAAACTGACCCATTTTAAAGTTTGAACATCTAAGAAAAATAGTTCAAAGTATTTTTTCAACATGGTGGTGCAGTGGTTAGCACTCGGGTCTCACATCAACAAGGATCCTGGTTCAATTCCCACACCAGACCTTTCTGTGTGGAGTTTACATGTTCTCCTCGTGTCTGTGTGGGTTTTCTCCAGGTACTCCAGTTTCCTCCCACCATCCAAACACATGCACTGATAGGTTAACTGGTTAATCTAAATTGTCCATAGGTGTGAATGTGAGAGTGATTGTTTGTCTATATATGTTCAGCCCTGAGATGAACTGGAGACTCATACAAGGTGTACCCTGCCTTCACCCATTGTAGCTGGATTAGGCCCCCAGTGACCCCTATGACCCCAGTGAGAATAAAGCAGGTTCAGATGATGAGACGAACAACATCTTCTGCTAGCCTCATCATATAATATAAAGATCGTGCCAATGTCCCTGTGCTCATCCAGACCTCACAGCTGTGATGTCTTGCTATCAACAAAAGGGAGGCAGTCAATAGATCATAAGATCAGAAATGAAGTCCATTAAGAATTGAGGGAGAAGTGTTTTTAGTGACAGACTAAAAAAATAAACAAAGTTGTAAACAAATTGTTTACAAAGGCAAATTTCGACAAAAAATTATACATACATACAATGAACATTGATGAGTTTTGCGTCTAATGCTAAGATCTGTCTAATGAATCAATCAGAATTGAAATCCGTTGAGAATTGAAGGAGGAGAAGAGATTTTAGTAAATTGTGGACGACGACAACGACGATGACGGACGAAGCATGATGGCAATAACTCATCACGACCACGTCTGGATGAGCTAAAAATGCCTCACCTCACATATTTGTGATCACCCCCTTCATGGTTGTATCACATAGATACCGTTCAGGTTTATTTGACCCTGCAGTCAAACTGGAGGTAAAATGGTGTCAGAAATGTTGCACTATTTCTTTCATCACAACTGTGAGACATAAAGTGGTGAAACATTTTTTTTTTTAAATGTAACATGTTTTTTTTTTTCTTTAAATGAAAAACTAGTGAATAATCGAATTGAACTATTACCCATTTGAGATAAGGGACTAAATATTGATAGAAATGAATGAAGTTAGTAATGACATATGATATTAACAGTGCCTGCTAGGTTTTTCTTTATTTTGGACATCTTTTTGATAATTAAAATTACAGCAGGTCAAATTGACCCAGGAACACCATTGCTGTTCTTGACAAATGAACATAAACAGGAGAGTTAATATGACACCAAAAAAGATATGTTTACTGTAAAATTGAATGATATCAAATCCATGCAAGTGGATACATTTGATATTCCGGCGTTAACATCCATTAAGTGTCTAATGTATGAATTTCTAATGTGTGGGATGTAGCACTTTCAACTCAAGCTTCTCTATTTACTTCAACTTGCCCCTCCCATCAAAGATCCCAATAGTAAGTCTCACACTATATATTTTCTGCTCCTTCAGTATTCTGATGCTTCACAAAACCTAATTAATCTTGCATACTAATGTTGTGAAATACCACTCACTGCAATTGGATTACGAACAGGAAATTTTCAACATAAAAGAATTCTAAATATTAGTATTAACAGCCATCAATGCACAGTTTAACATGATGCATTCAATACAGCTGTGTAACATGATCTGTCTCTGTGAGGTCTCAAATGTAGATGTGACTTCAGATTCAGTAATCTGCTGATGGCTATTAGATTGTAATGTTTTCCCTTCTGATGCCTCCCAAGTGAAAAAGTGGCAAACGTTCAACTAATAACCCTGAACAATATACATTTCGGGGCTGAATCCTTGTGTTTAGTCGAGAGCGGACTGGACTTCTGTCATGCTTTACAGTACACATAAACCCAGTGGGATGTTTCAATACCCAATAGGATGGTGTTGGGGATTTTGGTGGTTTTTTTGGTGCTCAGCAGGAGTGAGAAAAGCCCAAAAGTGTTGGCACCACATTCTTGTGGTTGTTAGTGGGAAATTTCAGAGCTGTGCCTTACTGCATTGTTATTTCCACTCAGATTCATCATTATTATCAAGTACTTAATTTACTGCAAATAAATGAATAAACAGTTCTATAGTAAGATGTGTCCTATTAAATATAGATTAATTAACAACATGATATACAAGTCATTTTATACATGTCAGTTTTAATTGACGCGTTATATGTATGAATTGTAACTTTTCTGCATATCGTTAGCTTCATACCATAATTGCCTAAGTCAATTTTTGGTCAAATTGAGATTTTTGCATAACTTTACTCCCCTACCACTGCTGCATCATCCTGTCTTTCTGCCTATGTCATTGACCAATCAGAACACTCATAAAAAACAAAAAACAAGTCCAAAACTATACCTGCCCAAGTCATTCATTTGACTTAGGCAGTTTTACCATTTGACTTAGGCAGTTTTACCATTTGACTTAGGCAGTTTTACCATTTGACTTAGGCAGTTTTACCATTTGACTTAGGCAGTTTTACCATTTGACTTAGGCAGTTTTGCTACCAGCTGTTTGACTTAGGCAGTTTGAATGTATGTAAAATGGCAGAAAAAATGCTAAATGTTCTCAGAAAAACTGCCTAAGTCAAAGGCATAATCCACCTAAGTCAATTTTATTTCATAAAACAAATGATGTTGTTTGTTCTTTTTTCATACTTTTCTTCTCATCTACTTGAATGTTCTGTGAAAAAATCAATTAAAAAAATATGGATGTGACTTTTAGAAAATGTGTTTTTTCTCGTTTTCCGAAAACACAAAAAAATAACTTAGGCAATTATGGTATGAAGCTGATGATATTCATGTCACATTGTATACAACACACTGGGGGTTAGAGCTAGGGTTAGGTAGTGATGATGGGTTTAGGTTAGCTTTAGGGTTAGGGTTAGGATTGGAGTTAGGGTTAGACTTCATATGGATTGTGCTACAGACAAGCTTCTCACCAGATGTCTAATGGGATGGTGGATAAAGGAAGGCTGGGAGAAGTTGGTGGAGCCAAATCGTCTGTAGGAGGTTTAACCCCAGCAGGTAGGTCCAGCTGGGCTCCAGTAAGAGACCTGACCAAGACCACCCCCGGTCGACAGCAGTCTCCCCTCGACTGACCCTCCAAGTACAGGCCTGTGTTTATCTTAGAGTAATGGAGCAGGGATGTGGTGAATACATTTTTGTTATGAATTAAAAAAAACAGATAAACTAGAAAAGCACTCTGAGAGCGCAGACCTCCGCCAAGATAAAGACCCCCCCCCCTCTCGGATCACCACCAAAATCTAATAATTTCCAGATCTCCCCATTACTAACCTACCCTGAAAATTTCATCAAAATCTGTCCATAAGTTTTTGAGTTACCTTGAACACAGACAGACACCAGTGGAAGTAATAACACATACACTTAATCATAAACATGGCATAAAAATGTAACTTCAAACTTAAAATAAAAAAAAAACCTAGACCCTGTATCTCTAACCTTCACAGTCATGTGCAGAGGGTTCTATTGTAGTGTCTGAAAGATCTTAAAGGTGGGGTGGGAAATCTTTTTTGGAACATTTTTTTACCATATTGCTTGAAAACCTCTTCATGATCCCATATCACGCACTGAAATAAAATGTTTGCAAAAAAACCCTAAATGTTTTAGTCCTCCCCTTTCTCTTCTGCACCTTCACATAAACAGCTATGGCAGAAAAGACGACAGCCAGCAGTAAAACCGAAGTAAAAACTGTTTGAAAAAGCTACGGCCATGAGGAAGCTGAGTGAAGAACGGAACAGAACAAGGATGGTCATCACTACGGCTTTCCAGCGCTAGTGTCAACTGAAAAGGAAAAGGGGCTCAAAACCCATGCTAAGGTGGCCATGTTTCTACTCAATAGGTTACAGTATACCGTTATGATTATATAATATTTTTACATACTAATCACTTATGGGTATCGTATTAACCCTGTCAGTGAGAAAATGTCAGATATTGACCAAACATACTGTAATGTTCCAGCAGGTTTTGCTAAGTTTCCAACACTGTGTGTAAACTGTTGATGTAACAACATAAACTATTGTCCTTATCCATTAGTTTTCCCATGGTGTTGATGGGAAGTCAAGTGGTTTGATATGTATGCTTGAAAAGGAGGACTTGAATATGTATATTTGAAGAAAGGGCTCTTGATATGTATGTTGTAATGGACTCCGAGGAGTCTGTTGGGGGTCTTGTGAAGCTGTGAAGGAACAATGGCCTTTGAATGGATACCAAGTGTTTATGGTAAACAACCAAACCTATATCAGGGAAAAGTTAGATGTTGGAAGGTTCATATCGGGAGAGGGGCTTCAAAAAGTGGGAGCTTCATGTTGGCCAACAGGCAGACCGTGGTGCCTGTATGATACCAGGCACCATGGTCTGCCTGGTATTATACCAGGAACGTATGATACTCCAAACTGGTCATTTTGGACCATCTTCAAATCTGGATAAAAAGTGCTTTAAATCATTATTTATGTCAAATGAAATGTTTCCAGGAGTGTTTCAAGGTATTTGAAGATGGTTTGAGCATTTTTTTCTAAATCTCATTAGTGCCCCCTGGTGTTTAAGTGGTAAGGGTATAGCATGTGCTCGAAAAGTGTCATTTTGGACTAGGCATGGTGACAGTCATAAAAAATCTTGACCGATCACTGAGCTTCGTGTCACAGAGAAAACCAAACGCTTGCTTTTTTCGGCTCACACACGCACAGCCATTACACACTGCTGTGTCCTTCAGTCACTTCACTTTTAAAAACACGAGTCACCCTGCAAGATTGAGCGATGTTATGCTAATTTTAAACAGTCATACATAAAGAAAACATTCGATGTTCCAGTAAATTCTGCTGCAAAATATCATGGGAAAAAAACGTTAGCAATTCCCAAGTAGGACTGTCAGATGGATAACACAACTCATCCACTGCACCTTTGGGTTGTCATGGTGATAACTTGCTGTCCCAGTCTCTCGCTGCTAGCATTAGAAGTTCTATTACCTCACATTCTAAACTGCAGTGAAATGGTCGTACCGCATAGATTAATTGAGCTCTGAGCGAGCTCTGCGTTTGCTATTAATAAATTCAGCTTGTATTGCTAATGTTCTAACCTATAGCCTAGTCATCATCATATGCATAAATCCACATCATAATCCAATACAAATGTGCTAAATACCAAACCCTATGAATACAACATAAAATCTGCTGTTATTTATGATTATAAACTAATTTCCTTTTGAATTCTACAATGCATGACTATGTCCGTTATGTTTTTGTGTTACATTATACTAGTTTCTACATGTATTCTCCAATCCAGTCCACAGATTCACCACACATATTTTTACACACATTCTTTTTATTGTGGTTCTCACCTTGAGAATACATAATATTACAAAGTACATAGTGATGAATTAAAAAGAAAAATAAATAGAAATAATGATGTTCATGAATCCATACACCTAATCCAAGATAATCTCACTAAATCAAATATTTTCACAGAAATCACTCAAAAGAATAACAACAGATGTCTTCACCTCCACTGCAGAGCATACTTTTACTCATCCATAAAAAGGCCACACATTATGAGTTATTACAGAGTTTGGAAGTAAAGGAGGGACACTCCTCTTTCCTTTTTATTCCATTTCATATCATTAAAAGTTCAAATTAAATTATCAGAAAAATTTAAGTCTGTGGTGCTTTTAGTGCTTTCCAAAATGGTAGCAGTTTCCTTACAGTGGGATGACATATTTCATTTCTTGTCCGTATATATTATTTGAATCATGGTATGTGCATCATACCTTATCACTAAGTTTCATGGAAATTGGTGGAGTCATTTCCAGGTAATCTGTTGACAGACATGAATGCCCTACATATTATTATTATTATGATTATGATTATTATTATTATTATTATTATTAGTAGTAGTAGTAGTAGTAGTAGTAGTAGTAGTAGTATTAGTATTAGTATTAGTATTAGTATTAGTATTAGTATTAGTATTAGTATTAGTATTAGTATCAGTATTATTATTATTATTATTATTATTATTATTATTATTATTATTATTATTATTATTATTATTATTATTATTATTATTATTATTATTGTCGTTGTCGTTGCTTATCCAGGTATATATTGGATTCAAAACAAGGATATACTGGTACAAGAGCTTGTATGTGCAGCAGTTTTATTGTTTTTAAGCAAACTGATATTTTGTGATATCTTTTTTATACAATACTTTTTCACCCTTGTCTTTACTCTTTTTTAAAAAATTATTTTATAGTCTGAAATAAATAATTGAAAACATTAATTAATGTACTGTTTTCAGTGACAATTAACAGCTCTTGTATTTCACCTCATCTGACTTGACTGTAGAGGCGTCGCATGACACACATAACTCCTGGATGATATGACATTGAGTTTACCTTTGTATAAGGTGAGCCATAAGGATTTAGGTAAGCTTAAATCCTGTCCAATATTGACTTGGTTACAGGTTTCGTGAAGGGTGAGGAGACAGTATTTATGGAGGGTGATGAAGCTGAAAACGCCCCAAAGAGTGTTGACAGTTGAAAGTAACACTGGTCTACATGTAAACTGCTTCTGGAATAAAACTAATGAAATGTTTACCACATGGGTGTTACCAGTAACGAAAACTCAAATCTTAAATGATGGTTGGCTCAAGTTTCCAAGATAAGTCTGGGATCAAAATATGAAATTCTTAGAAGTAACAAGAGAATAGGTTTTAGTCCAAAGGAATATTGGTCTCAGATCAACTTCAAAACACTGTCTGTACATTATGATCCATTCACTTTACAGGTTCTTTCTAGTGGAATATTTACAAATCCATTTTATACATGTACATAAACCACCATATATGTGGAATAACACACCATCATATATATTAAAAACATGAACTAACCAACATTTTTGTCATTTGTTTTCTGATTCATCTTATTAAAGTATGTAATAATTTAATAAGATGTATAATATAATAATTAGGGTTATTTTATATTTTATATATATATGTGTGTGTGTGTGTGTGTGTGTGTGTTCATATTTGTTATTCTGAATCCATATTGATTATCGAAGTCTTATAACATTTATTTTATTATGACTTTGATCAATGTTATTGTATGTGAAAAACAATAAAGTAATCAAAGTGCGTAAGATTTATCACATTTGATGTATGAATCAGATACTTTCTAAAAAAAATAATTGTAGAGCAGTGTAATCAGCTGTCTCTCTGATGCAGAAAACACCATAGTACTTCTCACAGTAATGAAACTGAAGTTGCTTCCATAAATGTCAACACTTGTCAGAATTGTACAAGAGCTTGGCCAAAGCATGCAAATGTGCTTCAGACAGTAGAGAACATTCAATAGACTAAATGTCAACAGAGTCTTTTTATAGTGTACAACAGCATGTTTGACTGAAAGACATATGGGTCATGCAAAGGTCAGGTCATATATAAGTATATATCCTTGGGTGTCAGTATCAGTGGCATATTTTTGGATGTGGGTCATTCAATCAGTAGTGTGAGACCAGTTGGTAGAGCTTCTATATACCTCCTCTAATCCTATTCAATGGTGACATCTAGTGAGTGATTTGAGCAACTGCAACCTTTGTTAGGCTTCAGACATACATCAGTATTAATAACTTACACAAATACATATATATATATATATATATATATATATATATATATATATATATATATATATATATATATATATATATATATATATATATATATATATCTTTTTTTTTTTTTTTAATTTTAAATTTTAAAATTTTTTTTGGACCAGCATATATTTATAATGTGGACAGTAAATCAGTATAATTCAGTGAAAAATGATTACCTAGTGGTGCCGGGCACAAAAAAACCCACACATAAAGAATTATAGCTTATTTTGGAATCAATGCAGCTGATGTCAGCATATCAACTGCCTCTATATATGTGCCAAGTTTGAAATAAATGGATGTCTTTATAGGCCATAAAGTTTCAAATATCCATCATTGACCAAAAGCATCTTCTGATCTAAACTGTTGATCCATTTATCTTGTCAATCCAGGTCAGTAACTGGTGTAAATACAGTTTGTCATATTTTCATGGTTATCAGATATGACCCAGTTCCTATGGAAATACCATCATCTTCTACAACATTAATTCACCAGTAAAACCCATGGAGTTGGATCAATGACTGAATGAATGAAGACACTTGTTTTATGTTCAGTTAATAATAGATTTCATTTTTTCCCTCCTGTTTTGATACAGTAATTACAATACAATTATGCAATACAATTAATTATTTAATGAAAAAAGCCCTCAGAGGAGAGGAGGTTATGCCCGGCATGGTGGTGCAGTGGTTAGCTCTCGTGCTTCACAGCAAGTCCTCTGGTTCAATTCCCACACCAGACCTTTCTGTGTGGAGTTTGCATGTTCTCCTCGTGTCTGCGTGGGTTTTCTCTGGGTACTCCGGTTTCCTCCCACCATCCAAAGACATGCACTGTTAGGGCAGGTCTCCCTTGAAAAAGAGATCATTGATCTCAATGGGACATACATGGGTAAATAGGTTGAAAAAAAAAAAGGCTATGTTTTCATTGGAGTTTGTTTGACAGCAACATTACACAAAGAGTTATGGATGGATTTTGATCACATTTTCAGGATGTGTTGGTAGTTTCACAAGGAACAAATTATTACATATTGGTGGTGATCCGGAAGAGATCCTGGATTCTGGTTCACTTGAAATGTTACATTGTGGTAAATGGAGAATACATTTCAAAGTTAGCTAGCAGCAGGGCTCACAGCAGAGCTAGCAGCAGAGCTAGCAGCAGAGCTAACAGCAGAGCTAACAGTAGTACCACTCTGGCTGCTGCTGGATCTAATAAACAAGTCAGATAATCTCTGACATTTCGCCCCCTCCTCCTTGAGCAACCTTCTTTTTCTTTCCAACTCTCGCTGGCGTCCACCTTCCCTTGTTTTTTTTTTTTTTTTTCGCGTGGTCATCCATTAGCTATTTAGTTTTTGCATGTAGCCTACTGTGTATGAGAGTCAGTGACCTGTCAGTGCTGCAGGGGTAGACCTGAGAATGAAGTGACTAACCAAACACAATGTGTTTCTTAAAAAAATAAAATTGAACAAAAGATGGGTGGTTACTTTTGCCACCTCTGTTCTTTTATTCCTCCAGCTCATACATTTCAGGTGCAGGACCCCTACAACACTATTGTATTAATAATAATAATAATAATAATAATAATAATAATAATAATAATAATAATAATAATAATAATAATAATAATAATAATAATAATAATAATAATAATAATAATAATAATAATAACTTATTATGTCCCATGTGTCCTGTATGATTCCAAATGTGTCTGCACAGAGCGGCTGGATGAAGTGTTCTCGTCAGCGTTCACTAAATGAGCTGTACTTGTTGACTGCATATCACACAGATGACTGCGTGTTTACATGTTTCATATTAAAGCTGCTGGCAGAATGATCCTGGTCTGGCCTTTATAACCTATAGGCCCAGAACACTGAACAGAGTAATGACAGGCTATAGAATCCACTGCTGTATTTATGGAACACTGCCCTTGGTCCACAGGGATTAGAATGTTTGAAGAAGGCTGCATAGTACTGTGAGTAAATCAGGTATTGTGAGTATGTGTGTATATCTACGCCTGTCATCTTTAATTTAGTGCTAGGCAAGAGAGGAAGGACAGACCCACGCTTAATGTAAACGGCAAGAAACACACAACCTCTTACACAAGCTAATCTTAATGTGTGTTTGAGCTACTCCTGCTGACAGTGTGTGTTTGATTTATTATTACAGTATGAGTACCTGTTAACCCAACAAATGCATTAAACTGCAAATGTACGAAAAATGTGCAGCTTTTCATGTAGATCCAGATAACCACCAAAATCTAATACTTTGTTGATCTCCCCATTACCATACCCTATTTTTTTTTTATATATACAAAGTATATTAAAATCCACCCATAGCTTTTCGAGTTATGTTACACACAGACAGACAAACAAATGAACAGTAAAACCAGCAGCAAAACCATAACCGGCTTGGCAGAGGTAAATATGCAACTGGCAGGATCTAATATTTAACAGAATATAGGCTAATACATAAAAAAATGCAGTGGGTCTGTAACCACCACAGGCCACATTTAGTCAAAATTTCCTAATGATATTGTAAGTAATTTTAGTTTGTTTGTTTTTTTTCTCCCTCTATTTGCTTTTCATCTTGTCTTAGTTCTGTAAATGTTCCTTTTAGGACATTGTTAACTATTAAGATTCTGGTCTAGATCAGCCCTAAATGTAAAGTGTCATGAGATAAAGTTAGCTATGTCTTGATATTAGAAAAGTACTTGGAGACCACAAATCACACTGTTCCACAAGTAAACTGCTTCTGGAATAAAACTAATGGAATGTTACCACATGTGTGTTACTATTTAAAAAAAACTCAAGTTTTAAATGCTGGTTGGATTAAATTTCCAAGACAAGTCTTGAGTCAAAATGTGAAATTCTTAGAATTTACATGAGAATAATAGGTCAGGGCTGTTGTACTCGAGTCCAGTCATGGACGAGAGACAAGTTTTTATGGTCTCGGTTGGACTCGCTGGTACTTGACTTGGACCAAATATGATTCTTTCTCGACTGAGTCCGTCTTTATTTTGTTACAATATTCAAGCGATGAGTCATCATTCGTCTGGGTAAGTTAACGGCAGAGCTAGGCGCTTCTTAGCCTCATAAGCTAGGCTATGTGTTATGCTAACGTTAACATTAGCATAGCAGAAGATAAGTCAAGGTAATGTGTTTTTGGACATACTTATCATCACTTACTGAACGTCTGGTTTCATGAAATATTTTTTAAAAAATCAAACGGTTGTGGTGGATTATATTTGTAGTTGTTTGATACTGTACTGTACTGATACTGTACAAAGGGTAGCTTCACTTTAGGGTAAATTAACGTGCGCGCGCGCGAGTGCTCCGTGAACAACTTCTCCACTTTGTTCAAATATATTTTAAATTGCACTCCGTTTATTTTTATTTAACTAAACTTTAATGTTTTCTTAAAATAGATGTGTTTCTCATTAGTGCACATCTAAATAATAAAATTATACAATATTGTTTTCCTAGTAAAGGAATAACCCAACCATAGGAGTAAACTGGTAATACTGGTCATTGTAGTCTATGTTACACTGGTAATACTGGTCATTGTGGTCTATGTTACACTGGTAATACTGGTCATTGTGGTCTATGTTACACTGGTAATACTGGTCATTGTGGTCTATGTTACACTGGTAATACTGGTCATTGTGGTCTATGTTACACTGGTGATACTGGTCATTGTAGTCTATGTTACACTGGTAATACTGGTCAATGTAGTCTATGTTACACTGGTGATACTGGTCATTGTGGTCTATGTTACACTGGTGATACTGGTCATTGTGGTCTATGTTACACTGGTAATACTGGTAATTGTGGTCTATGTTACACTGGTGATACTGGTCATTGTGGTCTATGTTACACTGGTAATACTGGTCAATGTAGTCTATGTTACACTGGTGATACTGGTCATTGTGGTCTATGTTACACTGGTGATACTGGTCATTGTAGTCTATGTTACACTGGTGATACTGGTCATTGTGGTCTATGTTACACTGGTGATACTGGTCATTGTAGTCTATGTTACACTGGTGATACTGGTCATTGTGGTCTATGTTACACTGGTAATACTGGTCATTGTAGTCTATGTTACACTGGTGATACTGGTCATTGTGGTCTATGTCTGGACTGAAGCTATATTTTAATTTAGTTTCAATGCTCAGTATGTCATCAACATGAAATATCATTGTGTTTTCTTTAGATTAGATGATGTGATATTCAGGGGAACGGTTCTACTTAGAAATCCTGGGTGTTGTGACACCATTTTTGCTTTTAGATCGACAAATAATAACCCAAAATGATTGACTTTATACTGTCATGCATACAATTATTTTTTTCTGTCCTGGACTCGGACTTTAGTTTTTTGGACTCAATCTCGTTTTGGACTTGAACCTCTTTGGACTCAGTCTTGACTTGGTCTCAACTGGTCCTGGACTCGTCAAAGGTGGTCTTGGCTACAGCCCTGGAATAGGTTTTAGTCCAAAGGAATATTGGTCTCAGATCTACCAGATCTATTTCAAAACACTGTCTGCACATTATGATCTTTACAGGTGGTTTTAGTGGAATATTTACAAATCCATTGTATACATGTACATAAACCACCATATATGTGGAATAATACACCATCATATATATTAAAAACATGACATAAAAACCACTTTTGTCATTTGTTTTCTGATTCATCTTATTAAAGTATATAAGATTTAGCACATTTAATGTCTGAAGTAGATACTGTCTAAAAAATTGTAGATCAGTGTTATTTGTTCCTCGTGCTAGTATCGACAGACAAGCAAACATAAATTCCTTGGCTGAGGCAATAATTTGATTGGTTGATAAATATATACAATTGTTACTTTCAATGGGGAAAAAAAGAAATCATTAAAATGTTTTGCTGACTACAGACTTTATTGAAATGACACCACACCATCAGCGCACAGCCAAGCCAAAAAAAATGAAACAAATATTAATAATAATAAAAAAAAAAAGCATGGTCAGTTACAGCAGCAAACTGTGACATTAATAACCAGATGTGATGACATTACAGCCGTGGTTTACATGTCTTCTGACAGACAACAATCGACATAGATTAAAGACAACGTCTGGACCTGGAGAGGTGGTGCTCTGAAACTGTGGGGTCAAAAGTTAAAAACACTATATTATGAGACTAAACTGGAGCAAGTGAAGGATACTTAGAAATACCATGCAAAGCTTTAAAAACACATACCTTACAAGCACTCAAAAAAGAACAAAAAATAAAACGGTAACAAATTCTCATCCCTCTGATTTACAATCAGAAAATAATAGTTTTCCACTGTGTGTAAGACATTATGCTATAGTGATGTAAATTCTGTTAAAAAAACAAACCCAATGACAAGCTAGTGCCTAGAATATTTATCATAATATATTACATCTGTATTCTGTTGGTAATACGGTCATAAATAAATAATGCACTTGTTTTAGAGATTTATAATTAGTCACTGGAAGCTGTAATTTTTATCGCTACATAAGGTAAAAAATAAACAAACCAGTGATGTAAAAGATTTTACATTTGGAAGCCTTGACTTTTATAGTGAACAAACAGTCACAAACTGTTTTAGCATGTGCAACCACGAAAATTTGCACAGACACACACACAATCTGCAGAACATTAATTGCAGAACTTTAAAAAAACAAAACACCTTTGCGAATCATAGTTTTGGGGTCAACAGTGTGAAAAAGTCTGCTATTCATTTTTTCCCATTCCCTTTATGGGATTTCAATATCTTCAACATGATTTTTGTTCAAATTTTCAGCATAATTTAGTTCTTTGTGTGGACAATGGAGGCTGGGATGAAGCTGTAGGTCAGTTTACAGGTTCCTGCAGGAGCTCAAAGGTTAGCTGTGTGATGTGTTTCCAGGCTTGTTGGATGTGGTGAGACTCAGTAGACCGAGCACAGATCGCAAAGCGAAGGACAAAGCGACCGGCGAGTTGGCAAGGCACCAGGTGGATCTCTCTGCTCTTGGTGATCCTTTTCAGCAAGGCCTGGTTTAGTTCATTGGGTCCCTGAGAGGATGGAGAACAGCGGAGCTCAAAGTTAGCTTGTGTAGTTTTACAGGAGTTCATGTTCTAAATAAGAATTAAAGGGATAGTTCACTATTTTTCACATGAATTTGCATGGAATCAGTTAAACCAACTTAGCAAACTACTTTCATCAGTTGCTCGGCAGTCTTTGCGGCTGCTACATGCACAGTTTTTGTTCTGTGACGGTTCTGTTATGCAAATAAGTCACTCAATTGAACACAAAGTTTTGAGAAGAAACACATATTTTGTTGACTCCAAGAAACCTGCCGAGACTACTTTTATTTTGACCAAAACCGGACCAGAACTCGACTGGAAGGACACTGTCAGGGGTAAGTCACTGTGGGTGCACCAGAGTAAAGACGCTGATTCTATACAAATTCATGTGAAAAATAGTGGATTATCCCTTTAAATTAATGACCATGAAATTCAGTATAAATAAGTGTTGCCAGGTGACAAACCCCACCCCTCGCACATACTGGCTATGTTTACGTGTTTGTTTGTTTTTTTATTCAGAATGACTTATTCTGGAAAAAACTAATTTGGAATTAAAGCCATTTCCTTTTTGTTTACATGGAAATGTTAATTCCAAATAAAGGTTTCCATGGGAAACCAGTGTATTCCGGTCTAGTTAATTGGGCTTTCAGAGCTGGGGGTACAGCATAGGCAGAGTTTGTGGGATCAAGAAACTAATGCCGGCAGCACGGAATATGTGCGTCATCAACATGAAATATGTGTGTCATCGTGACAAGACCAGGAGAATGTGCAGAATGACAGGAATTAACTGTTTCCATATCAGAGGAATTATTGAATTCGGAATTAAGAGTGGAATAAACCAGTGATTTTATTTGGAATCAAATTCAATTTGGAATAGTAATTTCCAACTGGAATTAGATGTTTACATGGTCATGTTCAAGGGGAATCAACCTTTATTCTGATTTAAACAGGACTAAAAACTCTTATGTAAACAGGCCCATTGTAGTGCATTTTGACACCAACTCAGTTGATGTCATCATGTCTCTGCCTGTGGTGAGGTCAGTATATCAATTGTCTCTATATATCTGGCAAGTTTGAAAGAAATTGAAGCACATTTGATTAATATAAGTAAATTAGTGGAAAGAAAGATTTAAAAAATTATTAAACATTTTGTACTTCGACCAACTTTTTCCAAAATGTAACCACATCTACTCTGGATCACTGGTAGACTCTAAACATTTTTGGTATGAATTCAACCACTAGCTTTGCTAACAACCAAAGAAACAAACCAAAGGCAAATTGTACTGTGAATGACAGTAATTTGAGGGTCAAACTTAACTAATATATGGATCAAAAATAGATAAGGGCTAATTTTGACTTTTAGTTTAGTGAAAAGCAGGTTATAGTGACATCACAGCAATTGCAGAAAATGAAAACCACCCATTTAGATAAATGATAATTAAAATGCTATACATGACATATGATAGCAATAATATCCCAACACAAATTAGTATTAGTCTCCAAAAAATAAAAACAAACCTTTGACAAGCCATAAAATCACCCCTTACCTTGAGCCTGAAACAGACCAGTCCCAATACAACCTCAGCACAGATCTCAAACCTCTTGTCTGCTCGCACCAGACTTTCAAACTCTTTCGCCAGAGCCACTTGCTGCAAACAGAAAACAAGTATTCAGACAATGCCCAATCTCAAGTTTCTATGACAACCTGTTGTTGCAACCCGTTGATCACATTTGCTAAATGTGATCTTGACCTTTGACCTTTTGCAATATTGAGAATTTTGTTATATGTATGTATGCATCAGTGTGTGTAATAATATATCCAGTTATAGTGTAATACGTCTATGTTTGACACACAGTGTTACAGAAGTTTATTTTGCGACAAGTCACCATTGACCTCCAAAGATCTCAAAAACTATTGGTCATAGGAGATAACACAAAGTATAAGAATTGTAGAAATCTTCATTCTGCATCGATTGGTATCAATCTAAACATTTTGTGATCCTCCGTTCTTGAGTTATAAGTGATAATGTGATTTTGACATTTTAGTTAATTGTGACCTTGATGCACATTAGGTATATGTATATGCTCATGTAATTTCATGGTGATACCCCCTCCCCCACACACACAGATTACAATAATCTCTCCCCACCAATGTTGGGCGAGATTAAAAATACATACATAGAAAACACACAAAAAAATACTTGTATTATTTAACCTGAAATGTTAAAAATACACACTATGTAAAGAAAAAACTTGAGTGGAATCCAAACATATCCAGGCTGTAATTACTTAAACTTGCACCAGATGGCAGTGCTGTATCAGACATTAAATGTGCTAAATTTTACATACTTTAATAAGATGAATTGGAAAACAAATGACAAAAGTGCTGGTTAGTTCATGTTTTTAATATATATGATGGCGTGTTATTCCACATATATGGTGGTTTATGTACATGGATACAATGGATTTATAAATATTCCACTAGAAAGAACCTGTAAAGTGAATGGATCATAATGTGCAGACAGTGTTTTGAAGTAGATCTGAGACCAATATTCCTTTGGACTAAAACCTATTGTCTTGTTAATTATAAGAATTTCAGTTTGACCCTAACTTGGAAAGGACTTGGACTTTGGAAACTTGAGCCAACCAGCATTTAAGACTTAAGTTTTCTTTATTAGTAACACACATGTGGTAAAATTTCATTAGTCTTATTCCAGAAACATTTTACTCATAGATCAGTCTTATCATTGTAATCAAATTTGTCTGTCTGTCTTTCAGCAAGATAACTCAAAAAGCTATGGACAGATTTTGATGAAACTTTCAGAGATGATTGATAATGCGCCAAGGAAGAAAGCATTAAATTTTGAGCTATAAAGGTCAAAGGTCAAGGTCACAGTGAAGGTCAACATCTAAAAGACATAAGTGGTGATATCTCAGAATCCAGACAAGATAGTGTCAGGTGGGTTTTTGCATTCACTTCATCTTACCTTCGGACATCAGATGAGATAACACAGATTAAATAATAAAATAAGTTGTTAGTAAACATGGAACAATAATAATAATAATAGGTAAAAAGCAACCATCCTATTGAACATGGCTTGAGCACTGCCTTCTGTACGAACATCCAGATCCAAACCTTGGCAGACTGGCACAGCTTCGCGGGTGATCTAGTTTATATTTTAACCAAGTAGTGTCAGGTACAACAAAACCAGCCTTCGCAAAGGGTTTACCTGATTTGCTTAATCTCTTTACCATTGCAAAAACACAGCTTTGTGAACTTGGCCTTTGACCTATATTCACCTAAATTTAATGGGACCCATTCTTGACCACTTCACACCTTTCCTGAAAATGTCATAGAAATTGGCCCAGTGGTTGTTGTGTAAAGTTGCTGACAAACAAAACAAAAGAACTAAAAACAATAGCCTCACCTCCCCTTTCAGGGGGTGGGGTAATACTTGCATTAATTCCTGCTTAACCTTTTGAAATTCAATATTTTGCTGGGTAATCATGACATCTTTATAGCAGAATCTACACATTGCTAACATTGTCTGAAGAAATGTCATCCTTTTTTCATGTTAGATGAAGCATTTCAGAGTTGGACAGCTTGCTCAGATGGCTTACGTTTGTGTGGTGAAACATTAAACCATCACATTCCCTGCCAATAATTCACCAACATGCAGAAGTGTTTATGATCTTTTACTAGCTGTATTCCACACTTTATAGAGGTAGTCATATTGTGTGTGTTTGTCATTAACTGGCCTTATTTCAGTGTACATTGCTCATTAGATAATTACCTTCATGTGTTTGTAAAGACCTAAGAGATTTAAAATATAACCTAATCATCATCATTATTATTATTATTATTATCTGCTATAAATCCTTTTACTCATTTATTTGATTTGCATTTTGATTATAAAGGCTATTATATACATATATTTTCTTTTTTCATACACTTTTTGCATGCTTTTTGTTCGACCATGTGGTCGTCTATGCGTACAAACTAGTTTATAGCATTATTTTTTATCCATTTAAGTGCTTACTTTACATTATTTACTGGTGCTTTTTCTTTATTACTTACCTTACAGTGAGCGAAATTGATATGCTTTGTAAAAAAGTGTATTTTGTATCGAAGATGTTTTGTATAATCCCTAGGCTGTTCTGAATATATATATATATATATATATATATATATATATATATATATATATATATATATATATATACATACATATAAAAACCTTATTTTTGTATATTATCTGACACATAACATGAAGCCACATTGAAAGAAAGGAATAAAAAAAAACCTTCAATGTTCTTGATCCTTATTCTTCAAATTATATCTAATGTAAAACTGATGTAATGTGAGTTATTGCTGCAGGGATCGATGTTGGTTCTTCTGCTTCATTTAAAATTGAGAGTAAACACAAAACAGACTCATTTGATTGACAGAGGACACTGGAGGGAGGAAGAGGAAGATAAGGAGGAAAGACAGGCTGGCAGGGATAAAGCAGAGAGAAGAAAAGGCAACGGGTGGAAAAGGAGGAATAAAGGGTGGCGTGCAAAGGTGTTTTTTCAGACCTGACATACTGTATGTGACTGACAGGATATGCTGATGAAGATGCAGGGCAGTGAGAGGACTTTGGTGGTAAAGAGGATTAAGGGAGGAGAGGTGCTGGAGAAAGCCAATGGCATTTACTAGAGAGACCAGATTATGTTTATGATTTTTTTTTTTTACCATGAACAATTGAGTTGGAATGAGACAGAGAGGAAAGAATGAAAGAATTTTACCAGTGTATTAAAAAATGCTAATGCTGAAAGATTTAATTACATGCTACTTAGAACACAGAATTATGACAAAACTGCTGATCTGTGCTTCATTTGAGAACTGACCAAGATCAGAAAGGTAATTTTGTGTCTTGTAAACATTTTAATTCAGGTGTCAGATTTATTATTATTATTTTTTATTTCATATGAACACATTACAGCACAAGATTATGTGAAAAAAATATTCGGTTATGTCTGATTATTCCCATAAAACTACAGTAACATATTTGATATTATGCTTGTTTGTTGTGCTGATGATAATATGACAATTTCTAAATGGGCATCGTTGTATTGGTGTATATGAGACAAGGTTATACTGTTATACGTCTTATTAGTATTATTACTAAATTGATATTCATAAAAAATAATAATTATTATATAAAGATATGGAATAAAGATTGGGGGTAGGAGTATATAGCCGACATTTTTACTTCTTCCATATTCTTTATCAAGCATGTTTAATTTATTTAAATTTATTATATGTGATGAGTAGAGTATGTGTGTGTATATTTTTCCCTTTGTTTACTTATCAAAACATTGTGTATCATTACTGATGTTTTGTTGCTCTATTTATTTAGATTTAATTTTGTCCATGCTCGAAATAAAGATTAAAACAAACAAACAGATGAAAGGACATGGATTGTTCATGTTAGTACCTACTGTACCTTGCGTATATGATCCTGCATCCCTTTGAGTCCAAACATGCGGAAGACAAACCACATCTTCAGGGAGCGAAACCTTCTTCCCAGTGGAATCTGCCAATGCTGCGAGAAAAAAAAGAGGAAGAAAACAGCAGGATGGATGTCAGCGCTTCAGCTTCTACAGATTTACTCTAAGTTCTTTAGTCATTTTCTTATAAATAACATGATCTCTTACCCTGTAATCTGTGACGAGTCCTGTTGAAACAAAACAGAACCATTCACACGTCACAAATAATGTCCATGTCAGAATCACTTTGATCAAGTAAATAAACAATTTCCACTATAACAATTACAATAATACTTGTATTTTTCTATAATTGAAACTACTAATATAAAGATTCAGGATGCAAAATCACAGTATACAGTATTTAAAATGTACTAATGTACAAGTGTTATATATATACTATATTAGTGCTGTCAAATGATTAAACATTTTAAATACTGTATACTGTGATTTTGCATCCTGAATCTTTATTTATTTATTTATTTTAGAGGACCCCTAGGAAGACTAGCGTTGAATTTGTACTTTGGGTGAAGGGGATCCTCAATAAAGAACAAACAAAAATAAACTCAAGAAAGAAGAATATATATATATATATATATATATACACATATACATACACACATATACATACACACACACACTTAATATGTTTATTAACTCCTTCATCAAAACAACTTCTGTTTCATCTTGTTTGTTTTGTTGTCCTCATATTTCCATCCAGAGAGCTAACATGCTGTTTAGCATTTTCCATCTTTATGGGTTGGTTCTGCTGTCTGTCACTACTGGACCAACTGTCCATTTGCACATGCGTGATGCTAACTACTTGGACAAACTGCCAGAAATATGTTGTCAGAGATGTTCAGAGTCATTCTGCACTGTGGACGGAATAATTGTATTACAATTTGTAATCTGATTAACCGTTATGATGGACTAATCCACATTAACGTGTTAATTTTTACAGCCCTATTTTATATACATATAAACATTCCAAATTAAAAATGCCAGTGCATAATTAGAATGAAGAGATTTCAAACCATCTCTGTATTAAAAGCTGGAATACGAATATCTATCATATTGTGTATATAGAACTTCTTTCCATTCCAGGTGTTGCTATCATTCCGCCCACCCTCTGCATCTCACTGTCACTTCACACAAACCCCATTGTCTTGTAAAGACTCACTGACTCATCCATACAGAATGAAAGCTCACGTTAGCTAGTGCTAATAACCCCTAATTAGATTGAAGAGTCCAGATTGTATGAGGACAGCTTTTATAAGGTGCCATAGTGCAATAGGAGGTAGGTGATTGTGCTTCTCTCTGTCTGCTCGTATGTCAGGCTAATTATGGAGTAGATCCACCAGACACATCTGCAGGGTAGTGCATGCATTCAAGCTTTGCTCATATACTGTAAACAGAAAAGCATATAATCTATGCATGTACACAATTGTTTCACTGCTACTCTTACACAGTACATACTGATTTGTACTGCTTTTGCAAATGATTAAAGGGGCGTATTAATTAAATTAGGTCACAAATACTGTAAAGCAGCTTAAGTTAAGGTTGTAAAGGCTTAATAAATGACTACGCTGGCTCACAGATACCAAGGTTCACAGAAACACACAGATACACACATGTCTTAACACAGCACAGCTACAGAACTAAATAGACTATAACACACTATTCACTAAAATACTAAGGTTGAGTCAGTCATGGTTATTATACATTATATAATGTGCACTTCTAAAGTAATGTTTTTCACAAAATATTATGGATAAGTTATTAATTGTCACCATATGCCCACTGTTGTTTATAGATAAAGTTGCTTTTATGAAACTGGGATCATTTTGGTACCTGGCATTTTACCAGCTTTTTAGACCCAAGAATAAATGAGAAATTTAGACATATTTCCTCCAAGATGAACCTCCTGCTCTGAGCCATCCCAAAATTAACGTTTTGTTTTTTTTATCACATACTGGAGCCAAAAATAAGACCAAAATTAGACCATTAAAACCTACGTATACTGATATAAATAAAGATACTTCTAGGCTTCATGTGTAACCCATACTGCCCTACTAAGTAAAAAGGCAGTAACTGCACAGACACCAAACTGACCTTACAGTTCTCTTGTTGTTCAGCCCCAGTAGTTGTAGGTAGATTATTGAACATGAGGCAGTATTGTTACTGCATATTACCTTGTTCTTTGCAGATATCAAATCATTTTCATAAAATTTTTTTATTTTATCTCCTTTTTACAGTACTGTATTTTTGCTTAGTATTACTCCTAGTTTCTGAAGTTCCAGACAAAGTAAAAAGGCAATAACTGAATATTCTTCAAAAACATTTTTTGTCATAGGTAGGGTTTTGTTGTATTTGAGTTGAACTAACTGGAACCATTAGTTTCCTGTCAGACAGGGATGCTAAAGCTAATGTCATTTAACCCTTTCAAGTATTTATACTTCATTCAGAAATTGTTCTGGTGTTGAAACTGTGTATCACATTTCAAAAGTATATCACGTTTCCAAGTTGATTTTCAGTCTCTTATGAAACTAAAATGAACATGTTGATGGTTGATTGATTCCATCATGTGTTTAATACAGGGATTGACTGTAAACTACTGGGGCACGGTCCTAAATGGACATTAGTAAGAACACAGTAATGATTTTTATTACCTTTTCGCTTTTGCTTTACTAGTACTTTTTGCAATTACTGTACAAACACCCACCAATTTTGTCCAAAATGATAGACATTTGAGATGAGATGTTTTATTACATGACAAACAATAATTTGAATGTTGCAAAAAACACAATAACTCATTTTCACAAAAAAATGCAGTTACTACCTTTTTGCTTTGTAGGACAGTATAGTGTCCACTTGCGTTACATAGCGATTTCTATTTTGTCTGCACAATTAGGAAACGCATAGGTAAAACCTCACTATATATGTGCATTTGGAGTTTTTAATGGAGTTATATATGGAGTATATGGGGTGTTTCCGTGCTGAGAAGGAGGGTCTAAGAACAGGGGATGCCTGGGACATTATCTGTTTCTTTTATCTACTGTGTTTTTCATTGATTTTTCAAATCAACTCCCTAAAGTCCTATGAGGCAACTTTGTTGTGACTTGTAGCGCTACAAATAAAATTGAATTGAACTGAAGAAACTTTAAATTTCAAGGTTCAACTTTACTTTATTAGTACCCGTGGGTAAATTTTTTTCATAGGGTAGGCTAATAAATTTGCCCTAAACTCTGTATGCGTGCCTGCATCATTGCATGTTGGGAATACATCACAAAAAAATGCAATCATTTGATGCCGTTTTACCTGATTCCTGGTTATCATGCTTCAGGTAGATTGGTTCCATCTTGAACGCTCCAATAAGGTCTGTTCTCTTCTTCACCCTGTTTATAAGATGATCACCAAACAATAAGAAGTGCATCCTGATATTCCTCTGCAGGATGAAATTTACGTCTTTTTCTTTGATTTTGCACAAATTATGCTTTAAATATATAGGTTGCACGTAAAGGTTTTCACTATATTCAGTCGTGTCCTAATCTGGTCTATCCTGTTTGTTTCGTCTTGACATGTGCATCTGAATATATGTTACAAATTGTTTATTGTGTAATATCTGAACAACTGATGTTAAAGCAGATGGAAAAGGTTTTAGGATCTCTTCCCATTTCCACACGAAAGCGATTGAAGCCTCACTATTTCTATCTTGTGCTGAGCATGGTTTGTTTTGTTTGCTGCTGACAGAAGAGGCAGATGGAAGGCGTAGAGCTATTTTTACCAACATATTGTTGAGGTGTAGACAGATGTGAGTTTGGTGACGAGAATAACAACTCATTCTTACTTTTTTGGGGCATGAGCCACTGCTCAGGTAAAATAAATCATCATATATACAGCTGTGGAAAAAAATATCAGGTCAACAAAAGTGGTTATGTAACAACGTACTCCTGTGTGTAACATGTAACTAAAACAGACAGAAAAGAAAGCATGAAATGTTTTTGGAAGAACTAAAGTAATTTTGATTATTACATGGCCTAATATAATGACCAGCCATCTACGACTATCTCATCAAAAGTCCTGGCATATTTACACAAGAAAAAATGCGAACTTATAAGAGCCTGAAAGCATATGTTTTGTTTGAGGTAGGTTAAATATATGTATTTGAAAAACTTTTCTGCCTCTCACTCACCCAGTCTCCAAAGCACTCTACTACTTTAGTTTTACTTCCAATTTGATTTCAGACTCCAGGGCTTTACCATCATCTGGAGATATTCGTCTCAGCATCTGAAGCCATGCTGCATGTTTTTCACCCTTTTCTGTTGATACGCAGAAAAAAACAGCTTCTCCTCCATCCATGCGTGGTAATTATGTATATATTGGATCAATAACAAGGATATGCACATACAAGAGCTTGTATGTGCAACAGTTTTATTCTTTTTAAGCCGACTGATAATATTTTGTGATATCTTTTTTCCCTTGTTTTTACTCTTTTTTTAAAAATTTTTTTTTTTACATATATGAACATGTAAGTTGTTGCACTGTCTTAAATAAATAAAGAAATGAAGACTTGAAATATGTACATTTAGTTGTATCAGACATTAAAGTGAAAAAGAAATTGACGAAAACAAGTGTGGTCTCTGTACTGTGAACGTGTTCACCAGCGAGTAACGAAATTAAATTCTGCTCATCCTAACGACTGTTATCACAAGGTCGAGCAAAAAGCAAGCAGCAATCTTTGACTTTATACAGCTAATAACCAGCTTGTATGTTTTGGGGTTTGTTTGTTTTTTAATTAATGTATCCATTTTTTGGTTTCTTTTTGTTTTGTGTACATATTTGTTTAGTCATTTACTTCAACTTATTCATCTACTCATTTATATATTTTTTTTTGTTAAATGTACTATTTTTAATCATGAAATTTTATTCGATTGCATACAAGGACTGTGAGTTTGGGGAGAGAGTGAGTAGTTTTGTTTAGTTTTATGTTGAAATGGAAAAAAGAAAAGAACCTGTACTCTTGTATAACTGATTTTCATAAATAAAATTGATTTAAAAAGAAAAAGAAAAAGAGAGACATAATTGGGGTTTGTGACCATTCAGTTCATCATCAGAGTAACAGTACAGTTTTAGATAAATAGAAAATAAATCAAATAAATCTAAACTTTTGAACAATGTAAATCTAAATCTTACCACATTGCAGAGCAGTCAAAGTTGATCAAAAGCCATTTGTGTGGGTTGAAGTTGAAAGAGTCAGCAAACTTTAAAGGAAAGAAAAGGTAGTGATAAGCCACATATCTTTGTCATTACTTAAGTCATTTGTTACAAATAAAACACTGAACAAAAATCTTTATAGAATTAACCACATTAGTTTGACATTTTCCCTCAAAAACACACCCATCATAATATATCTTATAATTATATTATTATTGCTGCAAAGACAACATTCTAACCAACAGTATTACCTGGACTTGAGCAGGCACCATTTATTTGAAATGCAAAAGAGGAGAATTGTGCCAACAAGCAGCAACACACACTTAATATAACCCCTTCCCAGAAAGGTTTGTTGACAGAAAGACCAACCCTTCTATCTTCTCTCTAATCTTTTTGTTTGCTATCTTTTGTAATATCCTTTTTCTCTACCTCCACAAATGCAATAACACATCATACAGATACAATGTAAGACAGACTCCTGACTGACAATTGCCATGCTGACTGATTCAAAGGGTGCTGGTTGCCTATGCGCCCATCATTTGTATCCTAGCAACCCACCCTCCAGCAGTACTGCACTCTAATCCAAAAAGACGGTGCTACTTCTATGGACTCTTATCTGATTATTTTCATGTATCCTGGGATTGTTTCACTTACAGATTGTAAATACGATTCTCTAAATTTTAATAAATGTTTTTTTTTTATTTTTAATCTTGCCCCTGAAATTTGCCAATACGCTATAATGTTCGGGTATTACAGTCCAATTTTGCCCTAATAATAACACTGACTTGCTCACATATTAAACCTAAAACAACACTTGGTCATTTAACAGCCAAGACAGTTTTCTCTGTCTCCCCATAACAGTATTTGAACTTATGTGTCTAATAAACAGTGATATATAAAGGTCTAACGTTGCCTCAGGAAATTACTCTGTCCTTATCTGTGCGTCTCTGCACAGCTTGGGGAGCAACAGCTGCTTTGGCAGCCTCAAAAGGCAGATTGATGCTCCTGAATCTTTTGCCGATTGTTCAGCCTATTACTCACTCCTGCATGCATCCTCCTTGACATTAACATTGTGCCATTTTCAAACAGAAGTAAAGCAGCTGGATATAATCAGCATGCTGTCAGTATTTCCTTTTATAGATTTTATGGAAGATATTTCACACATAATTGAACTAAAATAGCCTTTCTTGACATTTGTTGTCTTTTGTGCAGGTGGGGCAATTACAGGATTGGTTAGTAACAATCTTAGTTTTTCATTTGGGCATGAAAAACAGTTGTGATGTTACATCCATTACATTAGTGTATTGTGCTGCACATATATAAAAAAAAACAACTAATATTAGCATGCTAACCAGTTCAGCCCTTCTTGTACAAATACTATTTTTCCCCTCAAGGAACATAGTAGCGAGTCAACGGAGCATCCGGTTTACCCTCATTTAACTACAACAAAAACCACTAGTGCTCATCAGACTTACTAAACGTATTGTAATATAGTAACACGAACCACTATTGCTGGTTTGTTGCTACAATGGCCTTCATCAAAATTGAGCAGAGGTGGTCAAAGTACTCACATTCTATCTATTCTATACATCTAATTATGTGGAAAAATACTCCGGTAAAAGTAGAAGTACTGATTCAACTCCTTTACTGAAGTAACAGTTAAAAAGTACAACTTCTCAATTGTAATAAAGTAAAAAAAATAAAAACTGCATTTTTTTTGCTATGAATGAAATAATACTTATTTAAGCAGGTAAAAACAGATTTTTTTAATCCAAAAAATAAAGCCTTTAAAAGTGAGCTATGGTACTCAGTTTAGTTGGTATGGACAGGACATGTAGGAAAAATTCAAGTCATAAATAGGAGATTAAAAAAAAGAAAAACATAATTATGAGATTTAAAAAATCTAAATTGTGAGATAAAAAGTCAAAATTATGAGAAAAACGTCACAATTATGAGGAAAAAAGTCAGAATTATGAGATAAAAAAGTGGATAATTTATGAGATAAAAAGTCTAAATTATGATATAGTAAGTCAAAATTTCTGATTTATGACTTGTTTTTCATACTGTCACATTAGTGTGAAACAGTAATGATTCTATTCGGAAAATGTAAAGAGTATAAAGTACAGATATTTATACAAAAATGCAGGGAGTAAAAGTAAGTAAATAAGTACTCAAGTAAAGTACAGATACTATAAAAACTGCACTTAAGTACAGTAAAGGGAGTACTTTACTAAATGAGCTACACAAGTCCTAATGTAAGCTGTACCAGTGTTACTGTATCTTGATCAACTCTCAGAACAGTAGACACCAAAACCAGAACTTTCTAATGTAATGTAGTCGCCCTAAATTGCTCCATTCATTTTTGACAACACTATAAACAGTTAAATTACCTTCTGCTGATATTAGGATAATTAATAAAACTACCAAAGAGGTATTTTACATGACCTTCAACAGAAAACTAGTAGATTTCATTCAAATATATGACATTATTGCACACATTGACACACCTCAATACCATTGAGCAATGGCCTAAATTCAGGACAAATGAATGAACTCCCGGCGTATGCTGCATCAATGTGCATCCACATAGTTTCTTCTTTACCTGCAACAGACACACACCAGGCAGAAAAGAGTATTAATATGTAGGGGTGTGACGAGACATGAGTTTGAGTTCACAAGATGGAGACGAGATGAGATTTTAAGAAAATGAAATTCTAAATTATATGAATAGGCAACCTACTTATTTAACTGAGCTGCACATGGATTGTATAACTCTGTAAACGTTAACTTTTAATGAACTTCTTCCTTTTAATGAACTTAATGAACTTGAAACTAAAATTAAATGTTATGAAGTTAAAATGAAATAAATAAAATTATATATTTCTTCGGGGGTGTCTTCAATAGTAAAACCATTGTTTCCCAACGTCATTCTGGCGGCTGCTGCCACATTACATATTTTTACTATATTTATTTTTATCTTATTCTATCTTGGTGCATGCTTATTATTTTTTTTAATACTATATATATATATATATATATATATATATATATATATATATATATACATATATATATATATATATATATATATAAAATTCTTTTTTTTCTCTTTTCCTTTTTATTGATATACTATATGTTGAATGTTGCAGCGTTACACCGAGACAAATTCCTAGTTGTATACTACATACACTATACGAACAATGGCAATAAAACGCTTTCTGATTCTGATTCTGGATAACAAACCTCGTGAGACAGAATTTTAACGCAACAAGAACTCTCGTCAAATTACATCTTGCGAGAACTCGTCATACCCCTATTAATATGTGTAAAAAGGCTGATCATACAAAATAAAATACTGAATATTTACAAAATATTGATGAATGAATGTTGACTTTATCAAACAGTAGATTATAAACCATGTTTCCCAACGGATCTAGACCTTTTCTTTACAGTTGGTTTAGGAGCTGGGATTAATACAAGAAAAGACGATATATGTGTTGAAAGGATTAATAAAAAAAAAGGAGAAAAAAAAGACAAATATGTTTTTAGCATTTTCCTGTAATAAAACATAAATGAGTGTGTGCTTTTACCACAGGTGACTCACATATGGGCCCAAGCTCCAGGAGGTTATCAAAAGCACATGATGAAGTGGTCCCAAGAGTGGCACATAACTGTAATGCACAAACATACAAATCATCAAATATCCTGAACAGATTCATTTGACTGGGACAACTTCAGTCCACAACACAACAACATCACATCATTAATGGTACATACACTGTATAAACTACTGTTTACAAAGGAGTAGACGTACATTCTTCTATGCCTTCCTTTTTATTTTTTTTAAACAGACATAGGCATCATTTTTGCAGATATGTTACTGGGCGCCTCCAGCTTCCTGGCTATTGGGCACTGATTGTGTTCTGTTGGTCCAGATGGACAGAGATTACTGTCCTTAACCAAATATACACACATTAAGTTAAACAGAAACAATATTATCCTTCAATAGAAGCATTAGCAGTGTGTGCTCAGCAGCACCAACACACCCGACCAGAGGTGGAAAGTAGCTCAGTAAAAGTACTTCATTACTGTACTTAAGTAGATTTTTTTTTAGGTATTTTTTACTTTACTTGAGTATTTATTTTTCTGGAAGTTTTTTTACTTTTTTTTTTTTCCTCTTTACTTTACTACATTTTTACATAAATATCTGTACTTTATACTCCTTACATGTATATAAATATTTGTATAGACGTATTACTTTTTCAAAATAAACAGATGTGACTGTATGAAAAATAAATTACTTCAGAGGAAAAATCTGTGGAGAAGAACTGACTTTATATATTATCGTATATGACTTGTGTCTCATAATTTAGAATTTTTATTTCACAATTTTTTCTCTTAAAATGATGCATTTTTAAAAATCCCATATTTATAACTTTTTTAACCACACACATACACACACAGTACTTCTACGTTTAGCAGAGTATTTCTTCACACAAGTAGCTGTACTTCTACTTAAGTACACAATGTGAGTACTTTGACCACCTCTGCATCCAACTGTGTCATTGTGGTTTTCAGCTGAATGAAAGGTCAGGAATAGAGTTATATGTACAGAGTAATTAAACAAACCAAGTGCCTTGTGGTAATGTTTGACCGTCTCTTGTAAAATATAAAATTTTTTTTACAATTGTGTAATGATAGAGGAATATATGAACATCTTTCCTTACAAAGAAAGGAATGAGTCCAGCTGCCTTGTCTTCATCTATCATCTTCCTTAGCAGGTTTCCTCTGAGGGAAAACTTGTTGTCAGTTGGGACTTTTTTCATCATCACTCCTCCAATAAGTCCAGCTCGCTCCACCGAGGAATGAGCCTGAAAAACAAAGAGTCACAAAAAGCAATTATATCTATGTATGTTTATAATAATAATAAAAAAGATCAATAATAACTATTCTGACCACTGACATAATTTACTATAAAAGGAGAATTATACCCACACTGGAGATGAACTCAGTTCTTTGACTTCTGCAGATTTACGTGTTCTTTTGCCTAACTGCTCTGCCTATAAAGGTCTGCGCAGCCCTCAGGCGACTCCCTAACCCAATCACAGAGTCAGCATGGTGTTCAACCTGATCAGAGCTTGCTCCTGCCTCACTGACCCTCTGTCTCTCTCTATCACATTGCGACTAATTCAGTAATACAAACCTTTAAAGTTCAAAGGGACTGCTACCAAGTGGAACCATTTACTCATGCAGATTTATAGAAGAACTGCATCGCATATTTACTTGTTTTACCCAAATGGCTGTTGCAATACCATCCCGCCAATGAACAGAACATGCATTTGTATGAATTCATGAATTTGGGAAACTTACTTGCTCAGAGGTGTATGCCACTAGTTTGGAGAAGATTTCACACTCTGATAATTCTGGATTCAAAGACTGGATCCTTCTAATTGCTTTACAGCGAGCAGCAAGTAACGACATCAATGTTGCCTCACTGGCTGTGCCCTGTTGGAGAGTTACAAGAAGAACATGTAAAGTGAGGCTGTGGATTTTATACCGTCGGATGTTAACCTGCCCTCATTTACTTATAATGGCAAAAATTTAAAAGCTCTATAAAAGCATACATTTTGTTTCAATTTACTTGAAACTTGGCACATATATAGAGGCAGTTAATATGATGACAGCACATGCATAGACATGATGACATCAGCTGGATCAATGCCAAATAAGCTACAATACATGCAAGGGCTGGGTTTTGTTGTGCCTGGAACAACCTGTTACTTATATTTTCAGGAAATCTTTGGGTAAAATGGAAAATCATGACATTTTCAGCAAGAGATAGAACATCTAAGTGTACTGTGACTCTTCATCCTGTCAGGCTAATACAAAGAAAATGATTTGAGGCAACATAATGAAAGGAAATGTGGTTTTTGAAGCAGCTGGGGTTGAAAGTCAATATACATAAATTGTTCACCAGACAAGAAATCTTCATGAGAAAATGGCTAAAATATTGGTGATCATTAAAACTGATTAAATCAATCAGACTGCACATCACAGTGGTTATCAGATCACTTATATGAATCAAAGGAAAAAGCTTCAGACCAATAAATAAAGCCCTAACAAAAGGCAAATCCTCTTCTGCCAAATTTCCTTGAGCATACTTCCTGTCCTCTCCCTGCTTGCAATGACATATAATCATGATGTCAACATATACCTTTTATAGCTTGGACCAATTTTCATTTACAGGATCGTCTTCACAGGATTATCACAGTGCCAGTACCCCTTTTTAAATTGGCATTGATTTAGCATACTGTAGCTGTAAAAATTTCTCATTGTTAAGGCCAAGGACTGATAAACATCATTAGCACAATTTCCAAAAAAAAGGCACTACTTGACTACTCCAATTCTGATGACACAAAAAAAGATAGGCAATCTTAGTTTACCTGATTCAAAGAAAACAATTATTTGTTATCTAATGAATTATTCAATTAGATTTTGTAGTCTATTATTTATAATGAATAACTCCAAATGAATTACAGGCTCTTCCTCTAAGGTTTAATGACCATCAGAGGATTATCACAGGTCACATAAGGGCATTTTTCCAACCATCCCTTTTCTCCTTTGTGTTGATAGAAGGTTTATAATAACAGGCTGACAGTGGTGCTGTCACAACACTCTTTAGCTGGGCTGCAATGAGAAAAGGTCCATTGGTTGCCATAGTGAGCCTGTAAGCTGCACTTAAAAAGGGGAGTCGCGAGAAAGAAACAAAAACATGATGAAACAGATGAGAACACACGCATACACACCTTCACACTCAGGTGGTCACAATAAAAGAGGCATGAAATGATCTGTCATCAGTGTGCACTCCCATGCTCCACATGAACACACACAACAAACATATACTGTACAGACGAACTCCTCTGTTTATGTCAGTGGAACACTAAACCATTAGCCTTTTGATATACGAAACAATCCCAGTGCCATCACTGTCATCTTTATCTGTCTGGGAGATGTATTAAAAGGCAATTTCCGGTCAATTTTCAGCTGGTGTGAAGCATCCACGAAGACAGCACAAATCAATATCAGGAAAATTGGTCTGTGTGAACACCTGCAGGTCAAAGAGGTGACTCATCTACATGTTAACCCATTTACTATCTATAAACCAGAGATGTGACAGTGTTTGCACTTTCACCTGGGTGCTGAAGCTTGATTCCTGTGTGAGCCTATATGTTTTTCTGGATGTTTTTCTCAGGTTTATGTAGTAAAATGTTTTGCTGAGTGTACAAGAACATCACAATTTGGGTTAAAATATTGCTTTTCAACATGTTAACTGCCTTTCTGTACATGGTCTATTCCACTACAGAAGTATTGGTGCATCATAAACATTTCTTTTCTTTCAAAGGCCTTTTTTTTATTGATAATAGAACATGAACAAAACATTGACTAAACAGGAAGAAATTTTGGATTTTTCAAACTTTCACACTTCGCAATACACATAACCCTACCCAAACATGGACAAACACTAAGAAAAATAATGAAAAGATGGAATGAAATATCAACAGCCATGTTTAAAAGAGATAAAAAAAACCCTCAAATATAAAGGAACAATAGAAAAAAGATGAAGGTGAATATAATATATAACAAATAAACAGAAAAATCTGAAATAGCAATATTTTTTAAGTGAGGGGGGCTGCTCATAGACTATTGCTGTGGGTTTCTCATAAAATACCAAGAAGGGGCACCATTAAAAAAAAAAAAAAAAAAACTACTTTCTGATGCCAAATAGTGTATCTGATCTTCATTAGACTCATGCAAGACATCATGTCTCTAAGCCAATAAGAAGAACTGGATCTGTTCACTTAATTAAGTGAAAGAGCGTTTCCAGCTAGCATGGAATTCTCTTTTCTCGAAACAGAAGATGCAAAAGATGAGGAAAGTACGGTGGTCTACAGGGGTCAAACATATTGCATTGGCCAATGCATCTTAGTTTGAGAAAACAGCTGCACATACAAAAACCATGCCAATTCACAACTTCAAACACAAGTATAAAACAAGGTGGAAAAAGAGGAATGTGGTCCAGAATCTGAAGCCTTTAGTTGTCCCATTGAACACAACAAAATTTAAAACAGTGCAGCATTCAGAAAAAGAAAAAGAAATTAGTGCAAGAAACAATTAAAAAAGAATGCTGAAAAATAAACTGTACAGTTCCAAGATAAAAATATAAATAAAATAAAACTCTGGATCAAATCTGTGTACATACACACACACACACACACACATATATATATATATATATATATATATATATATATATATATTGCACATAAAATTATCTATGTCCTATAAAAATTAAAAAGACAGATGGTCAAGATTCAGGTCCACGAGAAACAAAAACACATGCATAATCACCAAATGCTGTGCAAACAGACAAACAATGCAAACTAAACCAACACCCCTATGGTGTTGCATGATTGCCATAAACATGAGAGCTCAAATCAGGCGTAGAAACATAAAACTGACAAGTAAAAAATAATCTCGTGGTGAATAAAGTTTTAATAATATCGAGTGTGTAATTTGGGATAGAGCAGCAATGTGGAAGCTGTAGCACTGCCCGCTTTCTCTTCCAACTTGTTCACTCTCACTCTGAAATTTTTCCTCTCGCTCGATAATTTTCCCAACTGGAAGGACGCCGACCGAAATTTGCAAGCGGCCCATGTACAGTTGCATCTTTTTTTTAAATGTTTTTTTTTAATTTGTCATTTGAACATTTTAAAAAAATAAAGGAAAAGAAAACATACAATAAAAAAAAAAACACAAGCATGTTCAAAAAGAGTGGGTGGAAGTTAACACTTATAAAATCCCACCCCTTCTTACTGTATCAATTTTCCTAACAAAAAAACCCAACTCCTTCTTCCAAAAGAAAAAGAACATTATATTCATTAACTATATCTGATACATATATACATACATAAATATAAAAATGACAACCATTAACATGAATAAATACAGAAACAACAACAACACTCAATAATAATAATAATAAATAATAATTATGATAATTGTATTCTCTCCATTCAGCTTCAATGCATGTCTGCTTCAAATGCCAGTAAAAGTCACATCATCCTCATGGAGATGGGAGGAAATGTATGTTTAAAACATTCTTACTGTACAACATATTAACTTTGTGCTCCAGGAGTAATGCTCAAAGTTCACATTTCGCAATAATTTTGTAAAATAAGGGGTGGGGCTTGTTGTGCCTCTTACAACTGTAAAGAACAGTGAATTATTCCAAAGTGTGCTTACCTGGATGACACCTCCTCCATGGCCTTGAGTACCAGCAATAAAACACTCTGGTAGTTTCAGCATTTTTCCAAGCCAATCTAACATGACTGTCTCCAGCTCTGTGCAGGCTGGACTGGCAGCCTAATAACACACACCCCAAAAAATGAAAGCATTGTGATGTCATACTTTTGGTAATAAAATTGCATAAAAATACATAAATTCTTGAAATATGGGATAAAACTAATATTTTTTTCTGTTACCCAGGAGAATCCAATACAGCCAATGCCTGTACACAACATGTCAGCCAACATGGCAGGGAATGATGAAGATGACGGAAAGTAGGCATAGAAGTTCGGACTGTGCCAGTGAGTGACCTGAGGAGCACATTCATAGAAAAATTAGGGATGCAAAATTAACACATTTGTTCATTACAGTCATATTTAGTGCTTTTTTAAAAAACAAAAAAAGACATTATTTTCATTTTTAATCTCCAACTTAATTCTGTTTCTGTATGCAAATTGCATTTTTGACATGCCAACTTAAACCAGGATTGATGGGTCTGTTTTATTTATTTGACATCTGAAGCACAGGAAAACCAACAAGTTCACTGTTCATTACTTGTATTACTCAGAAAAGTGTTCTTAACAATTTTGGATGTGTTAACTTAGAGCGCTTTACATGGACCTGTTTTATTTTATTTGTATTTTCCAATTATTTGAAGTTTGAAAAAAAGGTTACAGGCAGCACGTGGGACTGTTTACCTTTCATTGAGCCGTGATATGCGGTGACAGCTGAATATGAGTGTGTTATTTATACAGATTATTTATTGACAGCTCTAAGGAAGGAATAATTACAGATAGTCAACAACAATTTAAAATGGACCTGATGAACCAATTAATGATAGCTGTGTTTGATCAGTTAACCCTGCCTGATTAAACAGGATAGGGTTAACAGTGCAAATATTTAAAATAAAGAATACAGTTGTGTTTCATTTCAGGGACTACAGAGACAACGCAGACCCCCATTAATTTCAGGGCCAACATTTAAGGGGTGTCCCATTTCTAAGTCACAAATAGCCCTAAACACTTAGTTTTGAGGGCTACTGATTGAGGGTTGAGCTTGAGGGTTAAGGGAGGAATTGGAATTGGCCCTTAGTCTCCCAGTAGGACTGATAAGTAATTTTTTTCATTTAAGTATACTTTAATAAGAATCTACATTTTAAGTTCTGGAAACTTGTATTTTTTAAGTTTCATCAACTTTAAATAATTGAGGCAATCAATTTCCTTACATTATTTGAACTTATTTGGGTTCACAGTGCATTGCTCCTAGTTTCTAGTGATGGGTTAAATACAGAGGACATATTTCAGTGTGTGTAATACATGTTATCATGTGTGTAAACATACTGACAATGAAGACTATTCTTTTCTAATAGATGATTCTTTTCTAATAGATGATTCTTTTCTAATAGATGGTGGAAACTAAAGGTTACAGGCAGCACGTGGGACTAGTGTCAAATACAGCAGAATGCAAATAGATACGTTTGCATCTGTTCAAGTCGAAAAAACAATAAATGACTTTATAAAGATTTTTTTAATATGTTATTTTCTTGATTTGCCACAATAATGTAATGAATTGAAATGAAAATACCTAAGTACTTCCACCTAATATTGTTTTATTGAGGGGAACTACTGTGGATATAAGTGAACTTTATTTAAAAACATAGATGAGGTAATGCAATTGAGTAATGAAATGCTGAGAATGATATTGTACTGTTATTTCTATCGTTTCAAATAAGGCTGATTGAAACAAATAAACTAAACTGATGTAGTAGATGATGAAATACAATTTCAGAGCACTCCAAATAACCACCAATATCTATCACACCAAAAACATTGCAATCACAAAAAACATTAAATTTATTCAGGGGCAGCTGTGGTTCAGTTGGTAAAGCAGGCCGTCCAATGACTGAAGGGTCAGAGGTTCGCGTCCCAGCTCTAGTTATCCACATGTCAAAGTGTCCTTGGACAAAGACACTGAACCCTGATTTAGAGTGAATTCCTCCCTTAACCCTCAATCTCAAAATGCGCGCTCCCGCAAAGTCTAAGTGCTGTACAAATTCTAAGAACATTTAAGTTGAGGGTTGTATAGCCCTCAATATTGAGATTCCCTGACACCACCCTTTGGAACAAGGGTTACCCAGAATGCAGTATTTTCTTGGTCAATGGAGATATAACAATTACAAAAATCATTGTATTATCTTAGTTTAGGTCCATTTTATGGATTATGTTCCTCGTTGTTGAATAACATGTATTTTTTTATTTTACGATCTTTTGTCAATAGCGGCTGGTGCGGACAAGCTAACTATCATTTAAGTTAGCTAACGTTACAAAAACGGTCCTTTTTCATAGTGGTAATGTAGTTGTTTTATCAAGATAACAGCCTATATAACATGCTTGTGCCAATACTAGTATAAAATGACCAGGCTACGGTCATCTCCCGCAGCCGCAGAGTTATCTAACGATAGTTATAGCTGGTGTTTCCCTTTCATTGAGCCGTGATATGCGGTGACAGCTGAATATGGGTGTGTTATTTATACAGATTATTTAATTGACAGCTCTAACTGAAGGAATAATTAACAGATAGTCAACAACAAATTAAAAAACGTGGACCTGATGGACCAGTTGATGACAGCTTTGTTTGATCAGATAACGCTGTTAGCCCTGACTGTTTAACAGTGCAAATATTTAAAAAAAAATAATACAGTTGTGTTTCATTTCAGGGACTACAGAGACAACGCAGGCCCTGATTAATTTCAGGGCCAACATTTAAGGGGTGTCCCATTTCTAAGTCACAAATAGCCCTAAACACTTAGTTTTGAGGGCGACTGATCGAGGGTTGAGCTTGAGGGTTAAGGGAGGAATTGGAATTGGCCCTTAGTCTCCCAGTAGGACTGACAGAACCTTAGAATAATAAGTGAATAAGTAATTTTTTCATTTAAGTATACTTTAATAAGCATCTACATTTTAAGTTCTGGAAACGTGTATTTTTTAAGTTTCATCAACTTTAAATAATTGGGTTTACAGTGCACTGCTCCTAGTTTCTAGTGATGGTTTAAATGCTGAGGACATATTTCAATATGTGTAATACAGGTTACCATGTGTGCAAACTTACTGACAATGAAGATTATTATTTTCTAATAGAAAACACATGCCCGGATATTTTGGTCTGAATTTGAAGAATAAAAACGGAACTGCACAACACATTTATTTAGATGATGATCACAACTGTTTACACACAATTGCACAATTTGAAAAAAAAAAAAAAACACATCTTATTTTTTGCTATTAGTGGGTGACTGAAATTATCTGTGTTTTGTTTAATTTTTTTAACTACACTTTCCATGTAAGAGAGACAATAGAAGAAACCTAAGAGATTTTTCCTAAATATTTTTTTTTACTATTTAATCAGCAAATCAGTCTGCCACAGTGCTCCTGTGTGTTTCAGTGAATCAGAGAAAGTCTGGACTCACCCCCGGCATAATAACTCGTTCCACATCTCTTATAATGTCATCATATGGCTCAGGCTCATCTGGAGCTTCGGTAGGGATCAAACTACGAAGATACCCTGGTTGCACATCTGGATACACTGGTCGCTGTTCGATGTTCTCAAGGTAGTCGGCCACGTAATCCACCATTTCCTTCCCTCGACGCCGAAACTCTTCCACATCCATGTTATCACTGAACTACAACACAATGACGCCATTTCTGGATCACTTTAAAACAATAATGTTCTGTCAAGTAATAATAGAACTATGCTCTTACATCAGACAGTAGAGAGACATACATGCATTCATGCTTATTTATTTATTGACAACTGGTTTAACCTTTGAGCCTCATATTATGGACTTAACTGACCTTCCATGCAAAGGAATACTTCTAATGCAAAGATGTGCACCCTGTCACCATGAAGGACATGGAGAAGAAAAATCTCATTAAAATGCAATCAGCAGTCATATCTGCAAACATACTCGCAGGTTACATTTTCATTTGCACTATACGGTTGAATCACAAAACACCAATTCAAATTAATTTATACTGTTGATTTTTTTCCCTTTCAGAGAGAAAACACATGTTGGAGATAAACAAAGTGATTGTTGCACTTTCAGAGCAGATCATAAACTTGGTCTTGAAAAACTGGGTTGAAGGACTTTATTCCAGTGACCGTTCTACCTGGCCTCACAGGAGTTTCATTATTAACCCTTGTGCGGTCCTTCGTAAAAGGCACACTGGCTGTGTCCTACAATCGGGTCTTAAAAACCCAGATCCCAAAGTTCAGTTCCATAGACTCATCACCCCACCCCCCAAGGATATATTACTGTTTTCAGTAGTAAGCAATGGCATCCTACAGTACGTATAAAAAGGTACATTTGTGAACCACCGGGTCTCTTTGACCCGAAGGACCGCACAAGGGTTAACTGATAATCATAAAAGGTGAATGAAACATAACGAGGGAATAGAAGTGAATAAACCTCAGCCACTAAGCATAGAGAATATTGGAAGAACTATTGTAACTTTTGGGGCTTTCGCAAGTGATGTTAAATTTTGGTGACATCATTTGCCCATGTTTATAAATCAGGTCACATTTTTAATTAAAAAAACAAAAATCTAATTTTGTTTCATTTGATCTCAGATATATTTGTCTTATGGTTCTGTTTTCCACCTGCTAGAAAAGAACCATCCAGTAAAAAAAAAAAAAAAAAAAAAAAAAAAAAATAGTGCTGACTTACAATGTACATATGTCTTATATATATTAACATCTCAATATTTATGCATGTATCACATAATTTATGTCATATCTAAATTGCAGTATCAGCTTTAGCCTGTTTTTCATTCAGTGCCTTAATAGTCAACAAGTGTTTCACCTCCATGTCCTTTTCCATTACTGAAAACCAGAGCCCTTATCCTTATGCTTATCTCAAATAGGATTAGACATGCTTGCAAATATGTGTGTGTGTGTGTGTTTCTACTCACAATTTCAGATCAAGGGTTCAGCAGCGGTGTGTAGACGGCGGATCCTTTCCCTTTCTTTGCCGTTCACAAATACAGCCAGTCGTATACGAGTGTGTTTGTGTGAGTAATCAGACAGAACACATCCTCCTTTTATGTGGCCACTAACCACCCCCACCTCTTACCCGCATTAGGTCAGCCAATGGGAATCACCCTGATTCACAAGGAGTTCCTGAAGCTGAGGTTCTATATTGACACATGCAGATGAGTGAGTAAATATGCTTTTATACAATACATATCCTGAAGATAATTAGATGGACAAATAATTATTGTACCCGTTAAGTTAATTAAAATGATATTTCTAGTTTCATCCACTGTATATTTAATCCATAAAGACCCTGTGCTACTTTTATGGCAGTTCCAAAATGATTTCTCTCTCTCTCTTTAATCTTTCTTAAGTGATTCATCATTATTTATTCCATTACCATTTTTTTCTGTGAAAATCATGTTTTTTTTAAACATATTTTTTAGTGTAAACAGTTGTGATTACCATCTAAAATAGTATGTTGCATGTTGTGCAGTTCAGTTTTTATTCTTCAAATCCAGACCAAAATATCTGGGCATATGTTATATATTATGTATTAAGTCTGAGCTTAAATAATGAGAGCCCAAACAATTGATTGATTAATCAAATCAAACCCATTAAAAAAAAGCTTTGGATATAATGTTTTCTTAATTCATAAAGACCCAGTGGTCCATTTATGGCAGTTACAAACTTACATGTTCTGTATATTTAACATTTTTTAAGTGATGTTTTTTTTTAATTCAATATAAATCCTCTATTTTCCTATATTTAATATACTGATCATGTAGATGTTCATTAAAGTTGAGTGTTACATGGATCCATAAGTCATGAACCATGAATGAGCAACTCTACTCCATATTTGCTCATTAAGACACTGGTGACTATGTTGGTGATAATGTTGGTATCTGATAAAGAGATTCAGAATGGCCTGGGAAAGTTCGGTTTTATCACAAAGATTTAACCTGTTGGTATGTTGTTATTTTTCACTGTAGCTGTGTTTCCATTACCCTTGGAAATTTGCAAAATGTAAATATCGTTATAAAAACTGGTAACGGAAACAAAGGAATTTCAAACACTCAAATATCGATAAAAAGTTGTCACGCTTTCGTGAGGTGGTTTTTCAGACGTTTCGATATTCTAATTTATCTCAAAAGTGCAATGGAAAGACTTTTTCTGCAATTACAGTATATGTCACAGGATGTGACGTACATGGTCACATGATCTCTCCTTTCGGAGTGAAAATGACAGCTGCAGTCACTGTAACCATAACAACCATTGGCTGCTGGGACGCCAGAACTAAGGCAGTCCTGATCACTCTCTTGGAGTGGTGATCAGGGTGATTCCTACACAAGACACAGTGTTTAGTTTTATTATCTGTTAGTTTTTTAATATTTAAGTTGTTTTTTACATATAAATATATTCTCTGTTCTGTAAAGTGTCAAGGGCAGCACTGTGTAAAAAGCACAACATACATTTATAATTTGTTAAGTGTTGAGCATATTTACACTAAATATTTCGACCTGACAATGTAAGGACCATATGTAAAGACCAGTATAACCTTAACCAGCTAGTTTGTTTGACATGTTAGTGTTAAAGAGTTCACCAGAGACTTTTACCCACAAGATAATTAGCCGATTCATTTGTGCTAATGCTATTACATGCTAATTCTTGGTTGTCATTTAAATGCATCTAAAGCATATTTATATTGACCTGACAATGTAGGGACCACATATACAAACCCTTATACCCTTAACCAGCTCGTTTGTTTGACATCTTGGTGCCTTTAAAGAGTTCGGTGGGGACTTTTACTGGCGAGAGAATTAGCAGATTCATTCATTCTAATACTATCAGGGTGATAGTCAATCTGAAGCTCCAAAGGTGACAGCAGTGAAATCTCCTGGGATGATATTTCACCAAAGTTACGACACTCCTGCCTAGAACAACCGTCAATGGAAACACGTTCAAAGCGCAAATATACTTTGTCGAAATTGTAATGGAAACGCAGTTTGTGACCTTTACTTTAGTATAAAAATGTGCCTGTTATAACATGAAGGACATATTTGTCATCTGATGCCTTGTCTTATTGTGAACATGTAATTTTTGTACGCAATAAACCAGGCATGTTCAAAGTATTCCACAAAAAGCTGGTGTAGCTGCAGGTTTTTGTTCCAACCAACCAAGAATTCGGTTTCACCAATCGACTCTCTGAAGACTGAGATCAGTTGATTAATTGAGTCCAGTCTGGTGTGCTGCTGTTTGGTTGGAACAAAAATCTGCAGCCACACCAGCCCTTTGTGAAATAGTTTGGACATGCCTGTAATAAATGTACCTTCAGCAGAATGCAGGCAGTCTGACTGAAAAAGACAGACAGGCAACTCAGAAAACAAGGACAAAAGTCAACTACGGTGGCCTGTGGAGAACACAGGTTTTCACTGAAGAAATGGGAGAAAAGACAAAAGAATGGTGTTGTCATGTTTACCATATCATTGTGTTTGGTGCTGGCTGACGGCACATGGTGTCCAGCAACAGTTCAAACGGACTGGTTTCGCCTGACCAACCCCTACAGTACGGCTGACCACAGAGGGAAGTCCAGGAGAGAAGGACAGCGTTTTCAAAATACTAAGAAGAAGAAAACAACCCCAATCCAGTCTTTGGGAAGAAGAGTCTGCAGAGACCAGAGCTAGAAGAAAGCAAGGGTGAGCATTGAACCTGTTAGTCTAAAATCTGTTACTGTTTGACAAAACTTACCATTATTATTGCATTCCTAGGTATGTTGTTTCTATGTGTTTTTGTTTTTTTTGTCTTCTTTGCTGTGTAGAAAGAAGAGGTATAAAAGTGGAGAATAATAGAATATATAGAGGATGGTAAAATAAGGAGATAATGTAAAAGAAATAAGAGAAAATACTCAATCCAGGCATTTAATGAGAGGTTCCATGATGTGAAAAATCTAAAAAAGGAACTCGACATGCTTGAGACACCATTTGGTGTGCAAACATCTGATGTTCCAGACAACGTCCAAATGGAAATAATTGAGCTACAAAACAACAATGAACTCAAAGCCAAGTACAATAATTTCCCTTTTCCTGGAATTTTACAAACTGTATGTTCGTGCAGAGGATTTTCGAATCCTGAAGAGAAATGCCTTGAAGTTTGCGTCTGTTTGGAACAACGTACCACTGTGAGCAGTTCCTTCCTAAGTTGACTCTTGCAAAGACTCACCTCCACTCAAGACTAACTGACTCAACTTGGAAAACCAGCTTTGAGGCGCATCATCTTCACTGCAAGCTGACATCACAAGCCTCGCTAAAGAAAAAACATTCCAGCCTTTGCATTAGATGAGTCTAGAAATGCAGCAATGATGAAGCTTAATAACAGAACAGTTATGCACTTTTTTCTTCTTTTTTTTCTCTTATCACTCGTTATGTGTTCATAATGGTAAGGCCCTCAGAGGACTCTTTAAAAATTGGAATGGCCCTTAATATGAAAAAAGATATCCACCCCTGATTTAGTGTGTTATCATAGAAGATAGTGACAAGGTCATTGACTGAACCCTCTCACAGGGCAGTTGTTAGGAAGAAGACCTGATTAAAGACCTCATTGGTGTTTTTATTTTATAATCACTTTCATTGAAACAGGAGGAGGTTGTCCACCATTTTCCATGGTCAGGGCTATGGAAGTTAACCGATGACCATTTGCCCGATGGTTGACCGCATCAACGTTGTCCGGTCATAATTTTCTGTCGTTGGTAAAAAAAAAAAAAAGCCATCCTGCATCTGTCATTCCACTGCACACACTCTTTTGCATTGTAGTGTAGGTTATAAAGAGGAAGCTTTGTGATTACTCCACAGCATATCTTTAAAAATGATGAATTTGAACATTAGCAATACGAGACAAAATGTATTAATAGCAAATGCAGAGCTCACACAGAGCTCAATTAATCTATGTGGTACACCCATTTTGCGACAGTTTAGAACATTTACTCAAAACCTAGACAAAACACAAACCTGACGTGAGGTAATGGAACTTCTAGAGCTAGCAGCTAGAGACTGGGACAGCAACTTGTCACCATGACAACCTGACAGCACGGTGAATGAGTTGCGTTATCCTTCTGACAGACCTATTTAAAATGACATGACATGTGGGCTCCGGCAAAAGGGGGTTTGTGCAGTACTGACGCAGGCAGGTGGAAAGTGCTAAGGTTTTTTTCCCCACAATATTTAGCAGCAGAATTTACTGTAAGATCAAATATTTTCACTATGTGTAACAGTTAAAATCAGCCTTTAACATAACATTGCTTGACCTCGCAGTGTGACTCGAGTTTAAAAAGCTAAGTGAGCGCACCGTGGTGCGTAAATGACTGTGTGCGTAAGCCAACAAAGCAAGTGTTTTCTTTTCTTGATGACCGACTTCAACTGGTTAATGAGGCTCAGTGATCGGCCAAGATTTTTTTTAAATTTCACCATCCCTATTCAGGGCTTAACTCAGGTATTAACTGGGTGTCACAACCTGCCACAGCTTTTCATGAAGCATGAAACTATTGTGGTAATGAGAAAGTGCATTGCAGTGATGTGATGACTCAGCACAATGATGCTAACTATAGCATTAGCTATTATAACATAGCTAAATCATGACCTTTGTCACATTCTGAAAAATAATACCCTATTACCAAACAAATAAAAAAAAAAAATCATCATGAAATGCTGACAAATTTCGGTAATGAGAATCAGTCTCGTCATGTTCATGCCGTTGTGAGACACATCATAAAATTTTTCAGACGCATAAAATAATCTTGGAGCCATCTTGGAACTTCTGTTAGTACAGATGCATTTTGGGTAGTTTCAGCTCATATTCAAATTCCTATAGCTTTCCAATGCAGTTCTCAATATATATTGCGGTAATGAGAATAACAACTTTTGGAAATGAACTTTTCTTGAAATATTCTGAATATTCATTATTAAAACAACCAGAAAACAACACTTAATGAAACCTTTGACATATAACAATGTACTTGTAGTTGTATTTAAAGACCAGAAACTTTAGTCAGGAAAATTATCATTATTATGTAATGATAATTTGACAAGAAAATGTATAAAAAGCAGAAAATAAAAAAGATTTTAAAATGACATAGCGTGAGAGAAAAAAAAACACATTTTCCTCCACAGTGAAGCAATGATATATATAGCAATTATTTCATATTTAACCACTAAAACCTCAGAACCATTGATTTAAAAAAAAAAAATGTTTAGTTTCATGAGAATCACCCAAATGATTTTTTCTCAGAGTGCTGTTTTGTCAATTGCTTGTCTTATCTGCTGTCCTTGGCAAGGAATGATGTTGTCTGGTGCACATATTAAAAATGTTGGTGCTAAACAAATGTACTTCTGACTTAAGGAAAAATCCATCTACCTTAAAGAAGTGTCTGTGTTCCCAAAGAAATTTATAATTGTCAACAAAGTGTATTGATTGAGCAGCAGATGTAACCTTAAGTCACTCGTCAAACTGACAGTAGCAGGTCACTGATAAACATTTGACTATTCAGACATTGAACTTTGTTCAGCGGATCAATAAAGTCCCGTTTCAAAACATTTGTTCTTGAACTTAAAATAAAAAAACTTTGAGACTCCTTTTAAATTATATTAAAACTTTGACATCTCTGCCTGTTTGTGGTGACTGAGCCCAACCCCCCACCCATTATTATTATTGTTTTATATTTAACTTATTTATCTCAACATTTCCACTATTTTCCATATTTGTTGCATGTACTTGCATATCGTTGCCTGTAAAAGTGTTTCCAATAAAGGAAGTCGGTCTTATTGTTCAGAACATTGTGCTTTGTGGTATTGAAACTATTGAAATACATGTTGGTAACTGTACCAGTACCAAAATATTGCTACCGTGACAACACTATTCCATGCTAAGCAGATTAACATTTCAGTCTTATGTTAGTCATTGTATTTACTGAAATGGACTGCCAAATTGTCTCCAGGTATTTACCTTAAAACTAGATTTTATTCTGTACTGTATGTACATATGCATATCCTGTCCCTGCTTGGGGCATCATTTACCACTTAAGCAAACTGCCAGAAGGTGGGGTGGAGTTTGTAAGTTATTTTAGGTGTAAACTTTAGACTTGTAATCTGTGATATGAATCTAAATATTTTCTTTAACCCATAAAGACCCGGTGAGATTTTTTTGTCAGTTCCCAAATTATTTCTTCTCTTCACTTAATCTTTACAAAGTGATTCATCCCCATTTATTATAATATTATTCTGAGTTTTGCATTTTTCCAGTGAAAGTCCATCTATTTTGCTAATCATGAAAATGACAACTGTGGCTTAGTTGGTAGAATGCGTGACCCAATGACCGAAGGTTTGATGGTTCAAATCCTGGTTCCAACTGTCCACATGTTAACATCTCCTTGGCCAGGACACTGAACCCTAAGTTGCTCCCAGTAGAATCTGGTGGCGCCTTGCATGGCAGCAGCCATCTGCTTGTATGTATATAGGTCAGGGCGTCCAGCAGTCCCCTAAAAAAAATTCCCCGACTTTTCCCTGACCATACAATATATACTGACTATTATATATCTGTCATCATCTAAAATGCAGAAAGCATGTTTAGATCATTACATTTACATACAATCAATAAACAAATTTGTGAATTATTGTCAATATCTATTTTATTACAACATACCTTAACACAACATGCAAGAAGTGGCTATCAAACTTTTCCAACAATGAAGAAATTCCAACAGTGTGCAACAGCTTTAAGATATACTTAATCAGCCCTTGAATGACAAGGAACAGTTTCATAGCATACTTATCCTGACTACAAATGCAATGTTCAGCTTCATGACTTAGACTTGACTTTGGCTAAAAGTACACTGAAACAGTTTAACCATAACTTAACCAAGTGCAGTGATGTCGACAGAGAGCAGCATTGTTAAGATAGGAAAAAAATATACCCATTAGCATTCATAAAACTGTTGTACAGAAATCATGTTTGGGACAAGCAATAATAATAATGGATTAGATTTCTATAGAGCTTTTCAAAGCACCCAAAGCACTTTACATTATTGATCCATTGTTCATTCACTCTCACATGTTCCCACTGGTGGTGGTAAACTACATATGTAGTCACAGTTTCCGTGGGGTTGACTGACAGAAACAATGCTGCCATTTTTTTTCTCTTTTTCATTTTGGATGGTTCTTTTTTCAATTTCTTTTCTGATTCTTCATGTGTGAAGTTGTGAAAATTCCCTGACTTTTTGACTTTACTCATTTTTCCCTAACCACTTTCACCTGTCCCTAACTTTCCCCTGACCGCCCTGTAGGTGCGTAAAATGTGTAATATAAGATCAGAATATTTACCATAAGTAAAGTCAAAGGTTATTGTACCAAAACATAAAAAAAAAAATAACAGATGACTTTTCAGTAAAATATATCATTAAGTGTACATAAGCCAAGTGTGTCCATAAACTGTTATTGTTTTAACTCCTTGGGTTTTCTTAGTGAATCAATGCACAAGATTACTCTTTCCATAGCAATTACAAAGCCTCCATCCAAATGGGTCATATCTGACAACCATAAAAAGATGACAAACTGCATTTTGCACCAAATATGTACATGTATTGATAGAATTAGTAGACCGACAATTAATATCAGATGCTTTTGGCCAATGGTGGATGTTTAGGTCTTAATAATAACAAGAACAAGTGATGCCAAGCACAACAAACCCTGCCCCCCTTTCATACATTTCACCTGATTACAAAAACACATTTTTGGTGACTGACTTTGACCTACATTCACCAAAATTTAATGGGATCTATTCCTTTCCTGAAAATTTGATGATAATTGGTCTAGTAGTTTTTTTTACGCAAAGGTGCAAACAAACCAAACCAAAAACATTGACCCTTACCCCAAAGAGGGAAGGGTAATGATAAGAATAATGATAAGAATAACACAACTTTTTCTCGAATGTGCATTAGACTCCTGTGTTTTCAAGATGTAGTTGGGTGGGTTACCGACATAACAGCTGACCCCTGGCATCTGTTATATGTGGGCTGGTCCCTGCCCTGGCGATGCGCTTGGCGTGCCAGGGGAGAAGGCACAGCGAGTCCAGGAAGTGGCAAAGTCCAGGCAGAGGGTTCTGTAAAGCCTGGAGCTGGTTGCAGTGCGCAACTGCGGAGGAAATGCACCTGGCAGGGGTGCATTTCCTCATTCGGACCTCAACACATTCAGACCTCAACTTCCACAGTCAAGCGCCAGATTTGATTTTGAAAAAAGGAGAAACATATAATTTTATTGAGTTTATTTTAACTTTTCTAACATTTTTTTTATTTCAATTTGTAGAGGAAGAAGTGACATGTCAGTGACATACTTGGTCAAGCTTTGTTGAACTATTTTCAGTCTGTATTGACAGAGAAGGACGTTTTGTTTTTCACATATTGTCTGCACTTGAAAAAAGGAGAAATGTATAATTTTATTTATTTTAACTTTTATAACATTTTATTTAGTTTTAATTTGTAGAGGAAGAAGTTCATTAAAAAGTTCACTAAAGCGGCAGTAGGCAAGACATTTTTTTTGTAATAGAGCAAAAATGTTAGGGTCTGGGGGGGGCGTGTGTGTTTTGCTTTTGCCGTCTGTCTTGCCTCTCGTCCACGCCCCGCAGCGGCCACTAGTCTATGAGAGAAGAGCGTGGCGCAGCTGCATCTCGTTGAGCTCCCTACTTAAGGTCACCTGTGACTTCCATCTGACGCCAGATTATTCCGCCACCTCGGTGTGAAGATCCAGCCCTCCGAATTGTTCCCGGTTCCAGTCTCTGCTCCTGCCCTGTTAACTCCGGTTCTCCTTTATTTGTTTTCAGTTTCTCCCTGGGCATCCCAAGCCTCCCGATTCCCGTATCCAGCTGCTGCTGTGTGTGTTCTTTTAGTTTCAGTCCCAGCCCCTTCCTCCAGTCATTTGCTGCGAGTGATTTTTTGTTTGCCATTTTTCTCAGCCTGTCCGTGGAGTTCTTGCTGATGCTTTTAGTTCTGATTTTTAGACAGGCGCTCACCAAAGACACCTCAGTTCTTTTTTTCCCCCTCCTCCCCGAGTTGGAGAAATAAACTCACTTTCTCTACAGCAGTTCTGTCTCAAGTGTCTCATTCTGCATGTGGGTCCGACCCCCCCGGTCGGAGGGCCTAACAAACAATTTCATAATAATCTTTCATCACATTGAAAGCGAAGCCCTGTAGACTGTAAGAAGCACATTTATATGAATTATAAGAATTGTCTCGCTTGCATAACAGCATTGTGTCAGTGGCCATCATTTGTTTTTTCTCATATTTTAATTTCATTTTATTAGATACTGAAAAGTGTTCCAACAAAAAGTCACAGAAGTGCAGCCTATACACCAGGGTTCCCCAATTAGATTTCATCAAGGGCCAAATTCTGACCTGGGCACCAAGCCGAGGGCCACAGCACCTGTGGGACACAGAGCGAAAGGGAGGGGGATGCCACAACAGCCCCACTCCAGTGACAGTACCGATAACAATGCTGAATCTGCACTTATAATACATTATAACATTATTAGTTGTGTCTGGGATTCAGGAATACTATTTATCAGGGTCACACAAAGACACATTTAACTATGGAAACAAAAGTTGAGAACGAACCATTTACTCAAAATAAATATTTGGTTATTATAGTCTGCTTGGAAAGTTTCCAGATTTATAACAGCAGCTAGTTAACTTTGCTAGTCTGCTGGAACAAATCAACAGTAATACAGCTGTAACAGCAGCCAGTTGGACATACTTAAAAAATAAATACTAATACACACACACACATATATATATATATATATATATATATATATATATATATATATATATTCAAGTATGTATGTCAAAGATTGGTTTGACTTCAGTTGTTTTTCATTTATTTCCACCCAAGTCCAAAACCAGGACTGATGAGGAGTGCAAAGTGCAAAAATACCAAAAAACCCAGGAAAAAGAAAAAATAGTTATAAGCAGACTTTTTTTTCCAGGAGCACACGTGCCCTTAAGTTAAAAAATTTAGGAGCACACAAAAAAATAGGGGCACAAGTCGGTTTTAGTTTTAAATTTATTTACAGTACAGTACTTACACACAGATACCAACATTCTTGTATGACTGCTGCCATTTGTGTTAATTTAGAGCAGACCATAACATAACTTTGTATTATGGGATGCTATGTCCTTTGATACATTTTAGAACGTTGTATTGGCTGCCTTGTTATTAGATACATTTTAGAATGATTAACCCTTTAACTCCTGAGACTGAGACACAGTAAAAAATAAAATAAGAGAAAATAAGCAACACAATGAACAAAAAACAGTCAAAGTGATCAGTAAAATGAACAAATATGAATAATAAACCAACAAAATAATATCTAACATGAACAAAGTAAGACACTAAAGAACACAATTAAAGAAAAATAATAAAATAAAAAAACAGAAAAATAAACAAAATAAGCAACATCAACAGAAACTAATATATATTCACAAAATAAAAAATAACGTGGAAAAAAGGGCAAAAAACAAAAACCCACAAAACCCAAAATGAAGTAAAAAAAAAAAAAGAATAAATAACTAGTGTTGTAATTTGGTTCCAGTAGTTTTAGTTTGGTCTTTTTCTTAATCACTTGCTTTTCGACACCTGTACATCAGTTCCATGAACAAAATTCTCAGTAAAATAACAGTTAAAAAACACTTGAATTTGTCAGAATTTTTAAACTAAACCATCCACTCAAAACGTGTCAGCGCTGACGCATAAGGAGTTAAAGGGTTAATCTTTCAATATGTGCCGTGCTGGTCTCGACTATGCGTAGCTGTTCACACAGTTTTAATTCATTTCTAGTAGGTTTTCATTAGCTCCTCAGGTCTGTGTGCCTTATTGTGTGCTGCAAGAAGCACTCGCACATGTGCGACTATTTTGTTTTCCTCGTTCGCATGCTGAAATATTTGCTCGCAAATGCGAGTGAAATGGCCACACTGTAGAGCCCTGGTTATAGGAGATCTCAAAACACAATAAAATAAAGTTGGTCTCTTTTACCATTCAGCACTAAAAAAAATATTTCAGCCACACTCTTACTTCAACTTCAAATCTGTCTAAATCTACAGAATTTATCTCCAAGCACACACCCCCAACACTAGTGGGAAATGCTCCCCTTTAAATATCCCTAAGCCCCACCCATGGCCATACCAATGACCACATTATTTAATTAACAATCTACAATATTTACATGGAACATACATCAAACTGAAATCATATTAACTCATATAAACAATGGCACCAATTACCCTCCATACATAAACACAAACTGAAGAAAAACAATGAATGAATGTGTGTGTCCTGTAGTCCAGTGGTCCCCACCTCCCCCAGTGGTCAGCTATGCTGCCTGCCCAGCTCAATATTTCCAAATTGATGCACTTTATTGTATATTTCCCATAATGTATGTAAAAAAATAAAATAAGTGTGGTCAAAGTGAACTGTGAATTTCATTTTCTGCACATTTCTTATTAAAATAAATACAGGCATCAGCCAATAAACATATAAAGTAAAAAAAGAAATATAGTGCAAAAGTGCCACATGCAAGAGCAAAAATAAAGTTGACTCACTAAAAGTATGTATATTTAGTCTCTCCTCATAATACATGTGGGATGAAACCCACATATTGCTGATGACGGTCAGGGTACCGTTCCCTAATTGTCCACACACAAGTTTCTATTACCTTGGCCCAGGGACCCATACTGCCACACAACAAATTGCCGATATGCCGCATATCTAAACTGTCTGTTGTCTTCTGGATTTGGGGGGGTCTTCCTGAGCCCGAATATCAGTCCAGATTCTCCTGGCCAAGTGAAGGACACCCTCTGTCAGAATTAGAATTTCCACCTGTGATAGCAGGGAAATACAATCTTGTGGTGGCTGCCTACAACATTTCCTTTCCTTTCCATTTCCCATGCAGGTGCACCACTTAGGCTGGTTTGGATTCTGGCCAGGAGGATCTGCAAGAGGAGGGCTGGCAAACACGACAAAAAACAAGCTGGGGTCCCTCAAAAGACACTTCCTTAAAATCCCCCGACACTGGTCTGGCCTCAGAGATTTAATTCTGGCCGGGAAAGACAGTAGGTAAAAGACAGAGTGATTATGATAACACTTCCAGTATAACTTAAACATTATGATGAGGGGATAACAGAAAATCATCTTTATTTTGAGATACCTGTTCATCTGCTATCCGACGAGCTTGTAAATCTTGGACTCGTCTGAGGTCATCTTCTCCCAGAGTGTCCTCATTTCGATGTAGTCCTTGACATTGGTCAGACAAATGCTGGCTTGCCCTCTCCCTCGTCCCCTCTGAGCGGACAGCTCCGGAACATACTCACTGTCCGAGCTCGTGCTCTGTCAGTAATATATGTAAAAAGTTATACATTTTCACATTATGATATGGATAGTATAGGTTTAATTTTTTGTTTTCAGACGTCTTTCTATGTCAACAAAAATCATATGTAACATTAGCATTAGCAAGATAGTTTTTGTTGGTTACATTATGTGACAAAATGTTATGATTTTCACAAGAGCAAATGTTGGTCTGTGATTGAGTGTTTTCTCACCTGTAACTGAGACATGGTACTTGAATTTCACCTAGTAAATGCTTTCTGCACTGTAGGGGAGACAGCAAGCTCCAACTTCATCGCCAACGCAGTACAGCTGATGCGCGTTCGTGAGCACGGAGCTGAGAGACTGGGCGGGGCTACAGAGCCAAAACACGAGGGGGGGGGGTTGTTTCCTTATGAGTTATGTATAAACTAGCTTGTTTCATAATTCTGCCTCCCGCAGCTTGAAAAGGAAGAAGTTCATTAAATGTTAACAGAATTATAAAATCCATGTGCAACTCAGTAAAATAAGTCTCTTGTCCAGTCATATAAGTTGTAATTTAGTTTTCTTAAAATATCATCTAGTCTCGATCTGGTGAACCCAATCTCATGTCTCGTCTCGTGAGATGAGTGTCTCGTCACACCCCTCGTCAATTAACTTTCTCTCATAACAGTAACCACTGAATTTGAAGCAAAAATATCAAATCATCTCAAATTTCAACACCGAAAAGTTACTTTAAAGACTGATTTTGTGACATTTTGCAAACATAATTTCTAGCTTGTTCTGACAGAACTTTATGAAGTTAAAGTCTACTAAAAGCACCATGTTTGCTAATGTCCTTGTAAAGCAGTTATCTTGTACTTGCAGTTGCACTTTAGACATGTTAATCCCCCAACAAAAAAACCTTTAATTCCCTCAAAACCGTACTATATTTGCATGACTGATAATCCAAAGTGTGTGACACACCAGACCATGGAGTCAAAGGTCAATAAGACCACATTGTAGCATTCTTCATGTTTGATGCACATACATTCAATATTACCATCCATAGACATAGTTTTTGGTGGGACTCACTGACTCAACTGTAGATAATTGGTATAATTTCTAGACAGGCGACATAAATAAGTATACTAGTATAAACAGTGAGCTTTGTTCCATTCTACTATAAACTGATGCAAGTGTGAACTCATTGAACTTGTAGCATTTTTGCGCCATCTAGTGAAAAAAGCAAGGACCATTCTTTCAATCACTCATGCACATGGTCATTAATTGCATGCAGGTGAGTAACATGTTCACGCTCGGACAGTGGACCAGAAAGGAGCCTTTGCTGTGACACTAATTAACTTTTCACTACTTTGGCTTCTGGTCCAGTAAATATTCTTAAGAAATGTATGAAATCAAAAATATACGACATGAAACCTACAGTATATTCCCCTGTGAAACATCACTGACTTGGTCTGAATGTGGACAGTTTCATCGAGTTTGTACTCTGTCAAAGTTGTCATTGTTCAGAACATTGTGCTCTGTGCTCACTGGGGGAAACAAAATATTTTATCATTTTAATTAAGAGTAACAAAATGAAAATTAAACAAGCGAAAAGAAAAGTCAACGTTGGACTCAACTGGATCCTCAGTACATTAACACACACACATAAACCAGCATAGACTATCATGGACACTTAGGAAACATCTTCATTGGGGGCTGATGTGAGGGTGAGGAATAGTGTATCCCAAAACACACACAATCACATAAATAAGATAAAAAACTGATACATATTTTAGAGTCTGAAAACAATGTTTTCGAGGTACATTTAATAATGTAAATACGAAATAATATAACTTGTAATTGTAAACTGTTGTTGTAAATACTTTAAATGTAACTGTAGAGATATGTTTTCTTTTACCGATTTGGAGTATATTGCATGGAAATTGTACAGCACATTCTACTTTTTTAATTTTTGTTTTGTTGTTTGTTTTTTATTTTTTGCTTTTTTTTATTATTATTATTTCATGTGTCTCGAAATAAACAATATTTTTTTTTAAAAAAAATGTAATGTGAAAATTATGTATGCATATGATCGAGTGACAGCCATTGGTCACTTTGTGGTAGCAATCGTGGTAGCAACTCACACAACATTGGTCAATTCGTGGTAGGGTAGCCAACTCCCTGAGAAGAAAATAAAGGACCCCTTCATGGAGTCACGGACCACGGACTGGGCCTTCCCCCAGAAAATGTTGTATTTCTTAGATGCATTCTAACAAATTTTAGGGCAAATCCCATCTGATTCACAGCACTCTGATTTTTCTTTATGTAAACAATGGCAAGATTAAGATTTTTTTTTTACAGATAAACGCTGAAAAAAAAACCATAACCTCCTTGGCGGACGTAATAATAACAATAGGGTCATAATGTTCCTACCTGTTTGAGCCGCTGTAACCACCAGAGGCTGAAGAGCTAGCAGCCTAGCTAGCTAGCTAACTCGTCTTCCCGTCCAGACTGCTGCTGCCTTAAAACTAGCTGCTCTGTGAGTTTGCGATAGTAACAGGCTTTTTTCTTTTTCTGTCAAATGCCTAGAAAAGACTCAACTGTCTTTTCGACATTTTATTGCCAGGCCAAACCGCAATCAAGGTGGTAGGCTGTGTACTGTGTAGAAGCGCCAGAATTCAAAATCACCACGTGACACATGACGTCATGACAATCATTGGTTCGCATTTGCCAGAACTGGACTGACAACTGAGTTAGAAAAAGGGAAAATTAAAACTGCTGGGACCAAATTTCAATACTAGTTCGCTTTTTTAAAGTAATTTCCCCCCAAAATTTTCCCATGTTATTTATAATTTTGTAAATAATTATTATTTTTGTTCATTTCGTTGCTCATTTTATTTAATTTTCTACATTTTGTTATTTTATTTTATTATTTTTTCTTTAATTTTGCTCCATTTGTGTCTTACTTTCTTCATGTTACTAATTATTTTTGTCAGTTCATTATTCACTTTTGTTCGTTTTGTTGCTTATTTGAATTATTTTTACTGTGGAATTGCTAAAGTTTCAGGAGTTATAAGGTTAACTGAATAACGTGGAAGAGAGAAATATCTAAAACATGTTTTAGATATTTTAGATATCTGGCTCTTGAGGACTGGAGTTTGACACCTATGCACTAGTGTAAAATAAAACAGAAGTCTGACTGGATAAAAAAGAAGACTTGTTGTCAATATGCAAAAAGTATATAAGTACATTCACTGCTAAATATAGTGTATTTTTCTAATTTCTAATCCAAATATCTCCTCACACTTGAAATAGGACGAAAGAGAAACTTTGTCAGTGAAATATAACAACTGATTTTTAGACAATAAATCTGGAATATCTTATTTCAAGAAATTTTACAAGGATCATTTTCACTTGTTCAATTGGTAGATTTTTGTATTACATATAATTTGTTTTTGTTTTTTTTCAAGTAAAAATATCTTGTGTTAATTTAATAAATTTTTCAGTGTGCCATTTTTCCCAGTGTAGTGATTTTGCACCATCTAGTGAACAATGTAGGAACTACTCTCTTAATTGGCCATGCACACATAATGTCTCATTTCAGATTTGCATGAGATGTACCATGTTAAAATATTTGTCTCCCACTTTCTGTCACACCTACATCTGGAAATACCACACAACTGTTCACACAACAGTTGGACAATCAATACAGATACTGTTTGTGTCATACACTGTAAAAAAAACAAAACAAACAAAAACAAACAAACATCCAAATCTTCCCAAGTGTATTTCCTCATTTCTAGTCAAAATATCTCATCGCACTTAATCATCATGTAATTGCCTAAAGAATGACTTTTCAGTGAAATATAGCAACTTAGTTTTAGATTATATATCTTGAAAATTTGACTTCAAGAAATCATAGATTATTTTCACTTGTTCCATTGGCAGATTTTTAAAAATATATATACTGTATATATTGAATTAATCAAAAATAATTGAAATTAAACAAAAAAAGAAAAAAAATACATGTAACTCTGTCTCACTAAAAAATTGCTCTTTAGGCAACTGTCTTGTTGTAAGTGTTTTTTAGATATTTTGACCAGAAATAAGAAAAAGAAAGTGTTTCCCCAGTATAATTAAGCTGAATAAAGACAAAGACAGTTGTTGAGTTTTATATCAATGTATTAATGTTTTATTCTAATTACAATAAACAGAATATATCAGTCCCTTATTTGTACAAAAATACCTGAAAAGGTTACAATTAAGATTTATAAGCCATTCAGCTATTTACAAATTGAAGCAAAGCACATAACGAATACAGAAGCTCTCTCTTACAAAAAGAGATAAGTTACTGTTTTCTTTTTTGCATTCCCTGAAATACATTATACTTTATATTTTATATATATATATATATTCTTACTTTACTCATTTATACAGCCACTGTATCTTGCACTGTGACAATGTTATGAAAATGCACAAGAGTGTAGATGATAATCAGTGAACCGATCTTTGCAGAATTGGGGCCAAATTAAATTCAACTCAACTCTAATAAAGATACAAGCATTCATTCTCCATAAAATGCCATTTTCTGGTCTGAATTGCATTCACTGGGCACAAACACTGAGGTTTTCAAACTCAAGTTTTTCTTTATTCACGGGGGATCTTTAGTGTCCCTCTGAAGGGAAGCTTTTTATTATGCCATACGCTCCACAGTTTAGGTCTGGTTTGTGAAGAGAAAGACGAGTCATAAGAGGCACCATCTGTGGTTACGGCTTACCTGGCTATTAAATCTCACTATAATAGCATTTAGCTGTATTTACATCTATTTGTAAAAATGAATCATCTCTTTAAGACATAATTTGATTTAACAAATCAGACTGTAGTGAATGTATCTCTACAAAAAGAATTACGGGTATAATAATTTGAAAATGTTTGTCAATTAATCAGCTGTGGTTGCTCAAGGTTCTCACTTTGAGGTTGAAGAAGTAATATTTTAAAGGTCTAATTCAGCACAGACCGCACATGTTGACTAAACTGTGCTTTTCATCATTACTACTGCAGATGTACTTGATTCTGATAATTACACCTAGCAGATTGGTGGTGCACAAAATTAAGAAAAAGTGTGTGGTTACAGATCTCACTTTAATTAAAGGTAAGTATTCATATGTACACCATTCTGTACAGAAAGACTTGCAGAGATCTGATGGACAAGTAGTTTTTAACATGCTCCAAGTCAACCCTGAGCAACATAGTTACATTCATTTCTGTTAAATGTACAAATTCAGAAGCCCCTGATTTCTATTTCATGTGTTTACTCAGTGAATTTCATTTGTACCTATAATTCACCATAACCATCTACTGATGACATCTCTACATCCCTGTGCGTGGGACCGTTCTCATACATTATCCCTCACCTGTTACTTTTGCTACCATTTATTTTATTCAGAAAACAATGCCATTAAGGGAAACTGAGAAATGGAAAATAACTAATTCTGAATCTTGAGGGATTTATTAGGGCCTTGAAACATTTGGATCAACTAACACTAACATCTTAGTAGCATAAAATGACTTAAAGCAACTTAAAAGACAAGTTGTTGTGCCAAAATGTTTCCAAATATCCACATATTAAATATCAGTGAGGCCTTTACAATGCATATCTCTACATATTAAACTAAACAGCTACATTCATGCTAATACATCTGTGTACTAAATGAAATTTGCTCATTTTGTTGAATATGGTCAGCAAAAAAAAAAAAAAAAATGCTATTTGGGTATTGTATGGAATGAATGATATGGGATTATGACATTGCACTTTAAAGGGAATCAGTTAATAGTTGATTATCATAGTAAATGTTGTAGGTTAATAGGATTTTTGTGCATTTCATGGCCTTTCACTTTGAATGTAAAGATTAAACTTCCTACATCTAACTTTTTTTTTTTTTTTTTTTTAACAATTCTGTCTTCAAGGCAATGTGTTTTAATAGTGAACTTTTAGAGTTGTGAAGCTTGCTGGAACCAGTTTCCCAAAACATTTACAGTTCTATTTCATTTTCATGTTTTTGTTTCCCCTTCTAACTTCAGTTACCAAAAGATATTGATCATGAAAATAAAGGAGGCTTCTAATAAGCAAAACTATGGGATTTTTAAAAATAAGATGTCTTTATAGATCTGGAAAAAAAATAAACAATAATTAATAAGAGTTAAAAAAATAAAATAAAATAAAAAAGAAGAAGAAGGTGGATACTAATGCTTTGGGAAACCCAGGTACCTTTTTGCTTTCAATCCCACAACATTCTATCTGTCATCTACTGGAATGACAACATTAACACTATGGATACCAGTGTGCTTTAAAACATCACTTCATAACAAGTGTTGATGATAACAAAAATATTTCTAATTAAAACTTTAAAAAAAAAGAAAAGAAAAAACACCAATAGTTGCTATGTCATCCAAAAAAATAAAAAATAATAGTAATAATAAATCACACTGGTCAATAATTTCATGGTAATGACAAAAGAAAACAGTACAGAACAGCGCTGAGAAAAAGAAATTTAAAATCTTCAAGTAATCAGTCACATCCAGATAAATAAATACATTTTGAGAAATAATACTTAAAAAAATGATTGAGTCCTTGCATTTTAGATAAATAATAGTGACCATGCACAGAGTGTCAAATTAGTGTGACTATTCTGCATCTAAACTGATAAAAAAAAAATACAGACAACGTGCAGGTAAATATATAACAGCTGTTGCTGGTGAAGTTCAAGAGGTTTGAAACTAAATAAATTTGCCAAATGCAGATAAAGTCTTTAACATTTTCACTGTGTTTGCAGAGTATCTTGAGAAACTGAGTTGAGACATTTCTACGGACTGGTTTTTAAAAGGATTGAATTGGATTATATTATTGATTGTTAACTGAAATCCTCCTAAACTGAAACTGCTGGGTTTTGTCCTTCAAGTTTAATGCTTCTAGTTTCACACTAGTTGGACAAAATCAATCAGTGCTGGAAAAAAAAAAGTATCTATTGGAAAAGAAATCTGATCCAGTTTTATTTCCAGACTGTGTGCTGAAAACTCTCTCTGCTTGAACAGGAACTTTGCTAAAACACAAATGGAAATCCATCAGAAGTCTTTTTGTGTAAGCAAATTGACCTTGGCTGGAATTAAAAAAAATAAAAATAAAAAAATTTAAAGTAAAAAAAAAAAAAAAAAAAAAAAAAAAAAAAAATATATATATATATATATATATATATATATATATATATATATATATATATATATATATATATATTGATTTTGATTGAAATTTACCATCTGGAACAATCAGTACATCCAGTGCCTCAATCTAAGTCAGTGACAGTTTAATCTCTACTTCAGTCGGATGCTCTAATTACAGGTGATTTGCTGCACTCGTCATGGGTTGAGATAATTAAAATGGGCCCTGAAGTAATATATTTTTTAAAATTTTATTATTATTATTATTTTTTTTTTTGAGTCAGAAATCCTGACGTTTCAAGTTTTCACTTCATCCAACAGCTGCTACAGTCAGAGTGATGAGACAGTGTGGGACAGGTAGAGGAGGAGGAGATGCTGAAGGACATTACAAATACAAACATGAACCTCATTTGACAGAAATATTCTGATATGTAGTAACAACCCTAGTTCCTTACAATGTTTTTTTTTTTCTACACCGCAGCAAGAGTTAACATTTTTGTAGAGTCTATCTGAATTGTATGTGCAGTAGGCAGTGTGTATTTATGTGACTGTCAGGTAGAAAAAGGCTGCATTTTATGGAATGTAATGCACAGTCTAGTCCTGATGTGAAGTCAGAGCACACGAGCCACAACCCCCCCCCCCAAAAAAAATTAAAAAAATAAAATAAAACATTTTTGTGTGTATTGCTCTAACAGTATCTCACTGACTTCTAACAGGGAGGAAACCTGTGAAACTATCATTAAACACATGTCAGAGCCTTCCTCCGATTTTGACAAATGAGATTCTTTCAAACATGTTAGTGGTTTTCTCTCCCTGTGCTACTGTAGTCCTCCATGTCTCAGTTTATCTTACACAACACATAGCATAATGTCTTTGCCCCAATCAAAACAGCATAATCCCATGTAGTGCATATGTATTTCCTCAAGTCATCACCTGGTTTCAATATTCAACCTGACATATCTACTTGTTTCATTTGTTAAGCTTTGTTAGTTGTTTCACCCTGAACGACACCATGTTTTGATAGATTCATTTTGTAAAAGTTGCACGTGGAAGGCAAATGCTTAAATTAACTGGAGCATGTAATAAAACAGCAACAGATTTACTGTATTTGTAGCTTATGAAGACATTTAAGAGTTAAATACCCAGAATGCAGAAGGTGGACTTTGAACAAATCATTAATGAGAGTATTGATAATAATACAAAACTGAAATTAATGAATCAATATGAAACAAAACCCTGTGTATTCAAGACATGAACACATTTTTTTTTTCTCCGTGAGGCTGTATAACATATGTTCTGTATTGTCACCTATTTAAAAAATACTTTCTTGCAGAAGTTCCAGACTTTCTTATTTGCATGTTTGACCCAAGAAATGGCTCCAAACCATGTCTTCAAATCTCAGAGGGATTTAAAAACACTCCTGGTGGTGCCTCCGCTCCATATTACATTTTGACATGTCCTTACATATCTATGACACTAGAGGGCAGTGGCACCATCTCACAGTTAAGTAAGTGGAGAAGTCTCCGTTAAAGGCCACTCCCAGTTCCATGAGTGCAAAACTAAGAAACAATCAACTCTCCATCTACAGTATATTATTTGAGGACGTTTGAATGAGACTATTCTTTTTCTTTTTCCAAAGAGCAAAGTGGTCCACACAAAAGCTTGAGTTGTCCTGCTGATTGTCCAGTTGAAGGGTTGAGCTGTGTAATAAATCCCCCCCCTCAAAAAAAAAAAAAAAATGTAAATGTTGAGGGTCACTGGGTCCAAGCTTATTGGTGAAAATGTGTAGCAAGATTGTGGAAGATTCCGCACACCAGCATTGACACAAACGGCAGTGTTCATTTCCTCGCGATCATGTACGTCCGACTCCTCAACATAATCCATGCAAACCAAAAGGAATCCAACACGTCTTTCAGCAGTCTCTGGCGGACTCACGATAATAATAATAATAATAATAATAATAATATTATAATAATAATAATAATTAAAAAAACCAACAACAACAAAACATCAGTTAATTCACCAGCTTCTTATAGAGACAAAAACACAAGAATCAACCGGCAGAAAGATTCTTTTTGTTTCGTTTTGTTTTTAGGCAGAGTCAGGTCAAGTGATTGGAGTCATGTGTCAGATGATCTGCAGGTGTCATAAGGCCACAACGGTACACGGGTGTCTGAGTTTACAAGGCAGCACTCCTCTGTTGAGCTGGTAAAACTCCACCAACTGAATCAGGTCAGTGAATTTGGTGGCGCCGTCGTCAAGGCTAAAGAAGACTTGGCCGTCCTCTTCACACTGGCAGAGCAAGACAGATCCAGGCCGGAGTGAGGAGGGTCACACCACATGCAGAGAGAGAGAGAGAGAGAGAGAGAGAAGAGAGAGAGAGAGAGAGAGAGAGAGAGAGGGTAAACAGGGTGAAAAACAGGAGACTTTTCCTCAAAATGTTTTTGGGACAAATATTCCCACTATTGTCACGTCACATTAAAAGCTGCATACCGGTAGTATCTGGAAATGTTTGATTTTCTGGTGATGGCACAATGTGAGCACAAATGCCTTGGGGTTACTCTGACTGACTCTCAACAGAAACAATCTGAAAGAAAAAAAAAGCAGAAAAACATGAGAGAAATAATCAGTAAATCATCCACACTGCAAAAAACTAAATATTACCAAGTGTACTTGTCTCATTTATAGTCTGAAAATCTCATCACACTTAAGATCATCATCATCTAGAGTCACTTTTCAGTGAGATTTAAGGACTCATTTTTAACAGGGCTGTCAGAATTAATGCATTAATGTGGATTAATACATCATCATGATTTATCTGATTATTATTTCCTATTTTTTTTACATGTTTGCTGGGTTTTTTCAGGATTTTATAAGATTTGCGAATTAATTTTTTTTGGAATAGCTGCTTCTATGATTCTTTTCATTGCTTTTTTTTGTCTTAGTTTATTTTGGAGTGAATTTCATTGGGCTCAAACATATAAAATCGTACCACTATATTGTCACAGCCAGCTGTTGGTTGACCAGGGGTCACAGCATGCTACACAGTTGCCATGGTAGCGTGACACTGTTCTCGCATTACCACACCCCACGGAAGAGGTGGGAGGAGTCAGTATGGCTGCTGTATCTGTTCATCATTGCAGTATTTTGACCAAAGCATGCCACATACAGGTCACTGAGACACCAGGGAACTGTGTTCACTTGTGGAAAATGGCCATGATATGATATGTCCCCTTTAAATTAAGCGAAAATTATCTTGGTAAGATTTCTTGAACTAAGAATTTCAAAATCTATTGTCTAAAAATAAGTTTTAATATCTCACTGAAAAGTTACTCTTTAGGTGATTATGTCTTATTGTAAGTATGCTGAGATATTTTGACAAGAAATGAGAAAAATATACTTGGTAGGATTTTGACATTTTGCAGCGCACAGTGCACTAATGATTTGCAGCAGCACCAGTTCCTTTACCCATCTACTTGTCCCTGCTGGTGGATGATGCGATGGGATTCTTCTCTGGTTATCCTGCCATGGAACCACAGCTGAGCTATGTGGATGACTGCAGGGGAAATAAAAAATAAAATTGTAAAGCCAGTGATTTGGGGCTTCATACAATGAAAAATTTAATTCAGAGAATTACATCCGAGACATGATAGCATTTACCTGAACTTAATGAGGAGTGGTGCAAGGGACTGTGGGAACCCAGTATGTTCATTCGTTGACTCCTCTTCTGAGAGAGATGCCACATACAGAAAACACAACAGGGATTAATTCATGAGCCAATTCACAGTCATTTTACACACATTATTTGCAACGATTTAGAATTTTTAATGGAAAAATCTGGTTATTTGGTTTCCTTTTCACTAAGAAATTTACTTTTTTAAAGGCAAAAATATGCAGCATTTCTCACTTGTGGGTATAAACAGAACTGTTCTAGGTTTAATCAGTGAACTAAAGCACAGGTGTCAAACTTACTTTAGTTCAGGGGCCACATTACCAGGTAAGTATTACCATTACACACATAACCAGTAAAATAATTGCAAAACAGCATAGAAATAACAACTAATATTTTCCTTGTCATTTTAGTTTAAAAAAGTGTAATTTTAAAAAACAATATTAAGCCTCAGCAACTTACAAAGACAATATGTTTAGTGAGGGGTATATTTTTAAAACTTCACAGGTCATTTGTGGATGTTGAGGTCAATTATTTATTTATTGTTTATTTTATTGATAATGCAGACACAGAGAGAACATACAACCCCCACACAGAACGGCCTGGGATTCAAACCAGGATCCTCTTTGCTGTGGGGTATGAGTGCTAACCACTGCACCACCGTGCCACCCCTGACACATTTATGTTATGTTTTATAACTTCATATAGTGTTGTGAGGTCATATGAACTTTAACCTTTGAATCAACAGGTGCATTTGGAGAAAAAACTATATATTGTGTTGTATTTTTGTAATCCTCATAATCATTTATTTGCCATTTCAGTAAAGGATAGTTTTGAGGACCATATCACAATGACTTTTAATTAATTTTCCAGGAACTAAATATTTGAAATATTACTTACAAAAATGGAAAATCACAACTATTTATCACAACTTTCACTTCCTCCCGTAACAAAAGCTTAAAAAGCACCACAACTTTCATTGCAATTTGTCAGAAAAACATCAGACATTTTACAACTCAACAATCTCAAAAAAGGCTCGCCAAATCCTGGAGGGACTGATTGACTAGAGTCAAAGAGGTTTTATATTTAAGTTACAAACTTACTACTTCAAAGTAAATTCCCATAAACACCCCAAACACTACAAAACAAAAGTAAAATGGAAAACACAGGCAGGGGGCGGGGTCTGTGCAGGTAAAAACAACTACACACTGAACAAGGTCAGAAGTGATTATTATAGTAAGAGTCTAATTTTAAAGGAGAATGTTACATAGTTTATATTTCAACAAAAGGGAAACAATCTGCGCTGTGCATGAATATAAACAAACGGTGTAATCAGGATTGTAAAAGCTGTATTTAACATAAAAACTGTTGTTGTGTCTCACCCTCCAAGCGTGTCCTTCCTCCATGGCAGCACTTTGCGCCTCCACAGGGTTGTCAATAACCCTGCCTATCCTCCCTGAAAAATCCATCGCCACAAGGGAGTTTTCAGATACACTACGCTAGGGGGAGACAAAGTTACATCATGTTAATAGTGGATACAGATGCTGTGGTACTATTTATAAATATATAGGATGTAGGGGTGTTTCTAAAGTATGTTATTATGTATAAAGACATTTACCACAGGTGCTGAGAAGTGTGATAGTAAGGTTTTTCTTTGTAGAGGAATCTTATAGTTCTGGTATAATACAATGCCATACTGTGAACAGAAAGGAGACATACTGAGTTGTCTACTTTGGAGTGGTTATGATAGCAGAAATAGTTGAGTAAAAACAATGCAATGTGCTGTACAGTGTCATTTCGATACCTTAAAGAGTCGAAAAGCAGTCACCCAACAGGTCCTGCCCTGTTCATCCTCAGCACATAGCATTCTCAGCTCCTTCAGCTCCCCCCGGCCTTTATTGGGCTGCCAATTGACATTTTTCAAAATCAGATAATATGCTACTCATTTCATATTATTGCATTATTCTCATCATGCCTGCCACTATTATCATCAGTATCACCGATGGCATTTCCTCAGCTGATGAGCATGAGAAAATGAAAATATTTACCATTTCAAAAAATTTGAAAAGATTAAAGTCTTTCTGACACTTTTAGAAAATATAACCACCAAGTTCATATTTATACATTCATTACACTACAAAGCAAGATGTCAGTCACTGCTGAGTTCATAATATTTCATTTCAAAGCCGTATTTCACTTCCACCACTCACCTTGATGCAGAAGCCGTAGTCTGTGGGTGCACCGTGCTGCTTTTTGCTTGTGATGACAGTGAAGATGTTACTGTCTTCTAGGTCTGCTAGTAACTGTAGATGTCTGGGCTCCTGGAGACAAAAATAATTAACATGTCAGAATAGCAGATACACAGCCTCTAGATTTATTATCAGACTGAGATGTGTGCAAAGAAACCACCATAAATAACCATGGTGGTCCCTGACATCAGACATTTCATTTTGATGCATCATAAAAGTTCAATGTAAAAGAGATTTGAGGGAATTTAGTCAGATGTAGTGGAATATACTAGTCATAATTACTTTTCCATTTGTGTTTAATCACCTGACAATAAAAAAAAAAAACATGCTTATAATGAGCTATCCTTTTTTTCTCTATTTATATCAGGATGTATCTAGTAGTGAGTTACATTATACATCCTATTATATTTGAGGGCAGACTGGAATTAATATCACAAAAAAAAACCTATGAGGGACAAAATAGATGCCGAGTCCAATGCAAGCATTTTACATTTGTAGCAGGCTCCATAGGGGTTGAATGAAGTGAGAGGTGGTCAGTGGGTTGAAGAAAAATCACCTTTAGATTCTACTACATCAATATTTATATATTCATTCATGCATTTATTTTCCAAATCGCTTAGTCAACTGAGCATAATAAAAAAGCATCTACAGTCACTTTAATTGATCAAACTACACAGCATGTATTAGTGATTGAATATAGCAGTAATTTATTGATGTTTCTAGCCTCTGAATGTCCAAATAAGACACTACAAACTGCATTTATCACATGTATCAGCAGGATTTTTGGTTGAAAAGGAGATTATTTTGTTCACTAGTAGCTGTTTAGGTCTTAGAGGAGAGGGCTAAGTGACACTACAACAAAAATTCAAAGTAGTAAGTAAAGAAATTCTTAACTGATAAATTAACAATTCTAAATATAGAAGAACAAAAAAAAGCTTCGTATTGGAAGCAGACCGATTTGCAGTTACCTTTGACGTTCCTTTTGTTGAACAGTAGAGTCCAGAACGGCGCAGGAACATATAAACCTTTTTCCACGACTTTCTTCCCACCTCCTTCACATACAGATAACCCTGGACCTCCGGACAGCTACTGGTTGCTAAGAAGTTCTGAAAGAATCAGTAAGACAGATGATCAGTGCACTTTATTTTGGATTTAGACAGTCTTTGATGTCATCCACAGGTTTATTCAGGTTTAGCGACCCTCTGCCTGAAGGGGAGGATTGCCGGATCACATGTGAAGCCTGAACGGTCTGCAAACGTCAGATAAGTGAAGGCTGCAGCTGACAGAGAAATCACAGGCTACAGACATTTGCTTAGTTTGTATTCTTATATACTGAAGCAGGATCACAATAATGGCAGACACTGTGCTACTACAGCCCATACACATTCATATACAGATGCAGAGTATAAACAAAATGGATTTTTTTTTTTGAGCATTGTCTGTAATTAACCTCTCCCGACAGTTTCACATTGTAAAGCAACAAAGCTTCATGTTATGCAATGTGTCGGCCAAAAAAAAAAAAAATACTCTTCATACACTGAATCAACATACATTGGCATCCCATCAAGCCTAAATTGTCTTGTGGGTGTCTGAAGTATTTGGAGTTTGTGGTTTTCATGTTTCACAAAAATATCACACCATGAAGCGGCAGGTTAAGTTATTAGAGCTGATTTGGAATTTGTGGCTTGCGGCTCAAAGGTAAACTGTTCCAGAGGACTCTTCAATATTTAAAGCACATGTTTCCCAGTGTTTTGGAAACTTTCTACAATGGGCCTCATGCATGAACATTTGCCGGCATTCAGGGAGCTCACTTTCACACGCCATGTTAACTCATTGAGCTTTCTTTTTTGAGGCACGACACCTTGTCGTTTTGCATTGATATATAGCACCTGGCAGAGCTCAGGTTGAGAAACTGTGGGGTTTGGACAGCACTCTAATTGAGTGCAAAGATCTTATGTTTAGAAAAGGTCAAACACTGGGGATTTCTGACACAACTTTGGCTCACCCCATCCCCATTCATTTATTGATGCCTCTATGTAGAGCATAACAGAGCGTAACATCTATGATGATCAGCAGGGGAGTTAAAAGCTTTCTGTGAGTGGCAAGGATGAACGGATGAATTCCACTCATGGTTCTGTCTCTGACAGCTCCATTACATGATAGAAGAAAGCACCATACTCTATGTAAACCCTCCATCCATTAAGCCCAAAGCTCTTCAGAATGACAAGACTCTTCTGGCCTTTTGGTCTCCTCCCATATTTAGTATTTTTATGTCTTTTGTATAGTCTGTACAGGGTATGGCATTTGAATGATTTGTGAGAAAGAAAATTTATGAGACACATGCACGAATTTGTTCTGTACAAACATACAGTAAGTTGGAGGAACTGTATGTTCTATTTCCAACTGCCTAATTCCATTCATCATGCATGTCGGGCTTGCGGTGCATGTGCCTAGACAGTCATGTGTCAACAGGGGATCAACACCAGTTATTACTGCAAGCTCTGACGAGACATAGTGTCTAAGGGTCAGAGGTGAGGTATGTCAGTTTGATTGTACACTATGTGGCCCGTGCTGACTCTGAGGTATACTAACATTGGTACATGTCAGAAAGAGAGAGAAAGTGAAAGGCAGGAAGAAATGTGAATCTTTGCGTGTGTTTATACCTGCAGGAGTTGAGATGGTGGAATCATGCGATTGGTTTCCTGGCACCAAGCAACCATCTGCTCTGGAAAAAATGTCTGATGGAAGAGGAAGACAGAGGTAGATGAAAGGGAGAATCTCAGCCACCGTGACAATAATTATGGGCTAGGAATTTATGACAGAAATCTTATTAGTCCAGTCAGTTGTCACAAGAGTGTAAAACAGGCATGTTCAAACTATTCCACAAAGGGCCGGAGTGGCCGCAGCTTTGTTCCAACCAACCAAGAGTCCACAGTTTGACCAGTCGAGTCTCTGAAGACTGAGATCAGTTGATTAATTGAGTCAAGTCTGGTGTGCTGCTGCTTGGGTGGAACAAAAACCTGCAGCCACACTGGCCCTTTGTGGAATAGTTTGGACATGCCTGGTGTAAAATGTAGAAGAAATGCACTTTAGGGCACTCTCCAGAGACCCCTGTACTAGTAAACTCCAAAGTTAGTGTAATAGGTGTACTGAACGTCACTGCATGTTAACAAATGTCAGCAGCAAGAGAAATTACCAGGGGGTTTCTGAAGAATTCATATTTGGCATAGTTCTTCCTGAAGAGGAATCTACTGTCACTGTTCATAGAGGCTTGGACTTGAACCACCAACTCATGGTCTTCTAGACAGCGCTCTGAGGAAAAGTAGGTAAACAGAGGTTAACACGATTACTCTTTTATCTTTATTCTAAGTACATTTGTTTGAAATATTGTGCAACATCCGATACAGCACTGGTATACAAGTAAAATACTTCTGGAATAATCTAATAACATTCTACCATGTGTGTTACTGATAAAGAAAACTCAAGTCTTAAATGCTGGTTGGCTCAAGTTTCCAAGATAAGTATTGTGTCAAAATGTGAAATTCTTAGAATTAACAAGAGAATAGGGTTTAGCCCAAAGGAATATTGGTCTCAGATCTACTTCTACAAAACACTGTCTGCACATAATGATCCATTCACTTTACAGGTTCTTTCTAGTGGAATATTTACTAATCCATTGTATACATGTACATAAACCACTATATATGTGGAATAACACACCATCATATATATTAAAAACATGAACTAACCAGCACTAAACTCATTTGTTTTCTGAGTCATCTAATTAAAGTATGTAAGATTTAGCACATTTAATGTCTGAAGCAGATACTTTCTAAAAAAAAAAATTGCAGAGCAGTGTAGCCAGTGGAATTTTTTTGACACATCAAGTTGCCAAAAAGGATGTTTATTCAGAGAGTCTAGATTGAGTTGGCTGTGCTTATTAAACCAGCTTGGACAGAGGATGAGACCAACACTTCATGTTCAATGAGAATAAAAGGAGCTGTGATTCATAAAGAGAACTTGTGATTTACGATTTACTCCAACAGTGAATCTGAAACCGGACATGACTCAGTTCACTCCAGAGGTCTCTCTGTCATGTTATTAATAAAAGACACATTTTACCAATAGATTTAATTAACAGATTCTGGAGCTACTTTTTTAATGTGAGTATACAGTCTGAGAAGTACTTCTTATGGTCTTTTAGATTAAATGTGTGAAAATTGGACTGTACAGCTCCATTTCTCTCATTCATTTTTCCCTTTGATGAGCCCCCTCATGCTCTCTTACACATCCCCTCATTCACTGTCTCTTTAACACTGTCACGAGTCTTCTTTTTCTTTCTGTTTGATCCTGTCGTCTGCCTGATGAGTCACTCATGTTCGTGACAGTGACTCACCCAAGCAAAACTACCTTCCTTTCCAAGAGTTGTTAACCTTTTCGGGCTAACAAGCAGAGGTCACAGTTACGTATCTCTGAGAGCCATTTCATCCCATTCAGTAATTTAGCTAGAGTGGGCAGCTTTGGACCAAAATAGGCCTCTTTATTCAGACGCAGTATTATTCAGGTTTCTCTCAAACTTCTATTTTCATTCACCACCCAAGCATAAGTGCACACATGCATATCATGTGCCTATATATGGAAGTAAGCAAATACAAGGTCAGGAATACTGCATAGATGTACTCTTAATATGCTGTATATGTACTCTGTTAATTATTTATAGCTGTAAATTCTCTAGTTTTATGAGGCAAATACTGATTAAAATATTTATTATGCCTGTGCTGATGATGCACACAATAACACAACACATAATTCACCACATATACATGTATATATTTATATCCACATACATGTTTTCACATTGTCCACACATACAAGCACACTTCACCACAACAGAATCAATACCTCTTACTGAGTCACAGTCCTTCAGTTTTGACAGTCAGTATACAGTACATCACATCTCATTTATTGGAAGTACTAAATATAAAATCTAATCAGTAGTTATTTCAGACCTGAAAAGAATATGGTTGCAGTACAGGTGTGCCAGAATAGAATAAGGACTATAGTAGAATGGAGTTACTCTGAGCCAACTATGATGTCATTTACCACAGGCTGAGCAGACTGTATTTGGCAGCATCGCTCTGGCAGAGCTGATGAGAAATGTAATCAAATCATGATGGATGGTGAAATATTATGCTAGAATTTCGAGATCTGTATTTTTTATTTTTATTATTATAATTTTTTTTTTCAACATTTCCTTATCTGACAGTGAAATAACCCATGTGTGGATGTAACACTCAATTATTTATTTATTTTTTCGGAGGAGGGGTGGGGGGTGTAAATAAAAAAAATTACCTAGACAAAAGCTTTAACTTGAAACACCAGAAATGAAGGGGTTTGGGCACCTTTTCCTCTACAGGATGTTTTACCATGCATGCTCCCTATAAAACTACAACCCCTTCTCTTTCACATCTGTTAAATTGTACAGACGCGAGCACAGCGCACAGGCTCAACTTGTCTTCCATAAGTGTTTTATAATCGCCCTCTCCTCAGGGGGAGGTTGGGTTTTCTAACGTTCAGCTTGCCGTACCTTCCAAGCTTACAGGTCGACTGCCAAGTCTAACATAAAGTCACTCTGACAGAAACCCAAAGCTCTCATCCTTCTTCTATATACAGCTAAAAGAACTTGATTAACCCCCTGAGATTAGAATAATTTTCGTATGTTTTCTATATATTTACATTAACTTCTCATGATACATTTCTGCTATATTGTTTAGTAAGCCTTACACATTCAGATTTCTGTATAAAATGGCCCTTTTTTCACTCAAGTCTATATAATACTAGACTTCATGGCTATACATTCACAATAGCACTACAAATAATAATAATAAAAAACAACAACTTGTAAACCTGTATATTGTATATAGAATTATTTATTTATTTATAGAAGTGATTTCTCTTATACAGTGTGCTATAATCTTGCAGCTGTAAGCCTGGAATTTCCCCAAATGGGACTAATAAATGCATATCTTATCATATTTACCAAGTACCTGTTCACGGTATTTGGCTGAAATTAGTGCCACAAGCTTAGAACTGTCTAATGTCAATGCTATTGTCTCCTCCCTCTGCTGTGTCAGTCTCCAACACCGAGTAGAGCACGTCCTGGTAAATGTTTTGTTAGAGCGTTCATTAGCCTAATCCTTAACATCCTCTGCATTTAATCATCACATTCTCTTCCTTTATTAGCTTCTAATCTTCCACCTCGCGCAATTCTCCTTCAGTCACAGGGAGTTAAAAAGATTGCTAATTAGTTCATCAGAAACCACAATTGCGACTTCTCAGAAAACCAAAAACCCTCTGCTATGACCTTCTGTAATTCAGCAACACCTGCTTAGTCTGTAATATGATCACTATGCATGCAAATAAGATATTGCACAGGTGTCCTTTTCTTTCCCACAGTTTAATCTGTCCTCTTCAAAGTCATAAAGTCATATTTTTCTTATCATCCCTTTTTTTTATACATGTCATCTGAGCTAAATTGTAACTTTCATGTGTTTTTACTGTGATTTAGATGCTCCAAGTGACAGAAACATCATCGCCCTGCCTTTTATTTGCATTATACTGCCCCCATTCCCCTCCCCTCCCCCTACAGTTAACTTATCTTGAGCTTCTGTGCTGCACGCTTTTACATCACTGGACGTTATAGACCTATGTGCATAAAAGCATGTATTTATGCTTGAATACATGCCAGCGTGAGAAGATAGACCTGAACTGTCAAGTATGTGGGTTTGCATGTATGAATACGACTGAATGTACCTGTGTATGTAGTGAGTTTATTGTTGCATCTAACAGCCCACCTAACAGCGTGGGCAAGTTAATGTGTGTGTGTGTTTGTGGACTGTGTTGCTTCTTACCTAGCCCTAGCAGCGGGTGGTGTTCAACAAGTGCCCAACTGTTGTCATCCACACAATGGCTTTTATAAACCAAAAGCTGGCAGAGGTCCCTGGCCGTCATGTCCGCTGGGATTTCCACCACTTTACCCAAGCCATCTTCAGTGAAGATCTTTACAATCTATAAGGAAACAGAACAAGGATTAGTTAAAATTATGATCAGATGGGGGTAGTTTGATGCTTTGGTATCATTAAGGCAAACCCTAATTGTTTATTCAATATTGAGAAATAGAGGTTAATTAGATCTCATCTCTCAGTTGTAAGGGAAAACTGTAAAAGGAGAAAAGATTTAACTATATATTTTTATGAATACCACCATAACCACTGACACAAACCATTTTAGCCTAATGTTTGGGTGAAGCTAGCAATTTACTTCAAACACTAGTGGAGTATTTATCATATAGCACCCCATACACTATGGCATACACAGGCCTGTAATTATAGCACACAATAGAAAAGAACAGACATTTCAGACTATGTAGAAGTTGTGTGGTGTTGGAAATCACACGCCTGCATTTCTTAAAGAAACTTGTTTTACAAATATATATTTGCTAATACATAATATAAACTAGTATATACTATTGAAACAAAGCACAGCTATGTCTCAACAGAAATGTAGAACAGAGAACAGCATGGTGTTTCCAATTACAGCATATTAAGAGTATACATATCTCTTATAACATTATTGCCCAAAGATAAGAACATTGAACAGACCACAAGCTCCATTTCAGTTTTTTCCAGACACTGAGTTAATGTGTTGAAACTTAGCCAGTGATGAGTCTTACTGTATACTCTAGACATACTGAATTTCAGTCTGAATGTACTTTTTAATGAATAATTTATGATACTTTTTCCATTCTATGAATAACCCCTGTTTTATCTTATTTCCATTATCAACTCACACATCCTCACAAACATATGAGGAAGCACCTACAGTACACATTAGTATGCAGCATAAGCTACTTATTGTATGAGAACACCAGATCAGGTGATGAACAGATGTAACTGCAGTCTGTGCAACAGACATTCCTTCACCTAAGATGCATATTTTCATTTACAGTAGTGTCCATAGACAAAGTACATACAAAATCAGGCAATGCAAGTATCCATTGGTAGAAGATCACTAAACATCAGAAAAGTTTAATTAATAGAGTGAATTTATGTGCCATTATAATTTTTGTTGTATAGTTCTACAAGTTTGCTTTATAAAAAAATGTCTATTCATTTTTCAGACACGTAACACACATACAACGATGGACTCAAAAGAGTAGAACAGTGCTACAATTGCCAAAGGCATAACAGCAAAGCAGCAATACAAATAATAATAAAAATAAATAAACAATAATACAAATGATCAAATAATATAAATAAAGAAGTATACATGTGGGGGAGAATAAGTACGACACCAATCACATTCTAAGCCTGCTCACAAGTATACCTTACATATAGATATATATTAAGATGTGTATGAAATGGTGAATCTGCTCCAGACAATAAACATTTTCCCAAGAGAACTGCAGGGGGCTACCTAAGGGTCATCCTCAGATGTTTCCACCAAACCAGAAACATCTTTATTTGCAAGAAAGTGTATAAATGTACCCAAAATGTTATCCACAATGGGCTGTTTACCTTTGATTGTACACATAATCTTCTCTAAAGTCAGAGTTGTTGCACAAGTTTGCTTTTTAGCATAAAATACACAATCATATTCACAAGATACACAATGAATGTCCCACAGAGAAAACTAGAGCAGCCTACTGTACTTAACCTGCAGAGAAACCGAGCTTACTAAGCCTACACATATAATATATGCACACTTCCCACAGAATATACCATGACAAAGACATTCTGTTCAGCTCCTGAGCAAAGATATAGACATCACAGTTTGCAAAGACCAGGCCTGAAGCTCTATTCATCCAAAATAATATATGAGAGACGAAAAAAAAGCAATGAAGCCTCAATCATTCAAAGCCGCTGACGTACATGTATTTGCCTCTTTTTTTCACATCTAAAAGAAAAAGACAAATTGTTTCCAGCCTGTTATGTATTTACACATCCTCCCCCCCTTCTACATCTCTGGTTAAGCATATGAGCACTTAAAAATGTCTTGAAATGTTACAAGACAGGAAGGTGAAGAAAGGCAGACACAGAATGAGAGTTCTTACCTCCACGGCCCGCAATAGGCAGCAGTCCGGGGAACACGAAGGCATTTTTTGGAGTGAGCCTGGCTCCCTCCCCTCAAACACATACACTCTCAAACACTGTAACAGTGACAGAAAAGCCCGAAAAACTGTCACCCTTTTCTCCTCCACATAGAAAAACTGATAGATTTTTAGGTGGCGACAGATGACAGTCTGAGTTGCGCTACCTGTCACATAGCCTGGAGACTAGTCCTTCAGTCTATTCAGTCTATCTAGACCAACGGCTCTGTCTTTAAAGACTAAATAAACTGTCTGTGAGACCTACAGCTGGAATCTGTACTAATAACAGGACATAGAAACAGTCAGCGGTTGGCTAGCAGGCAGCAGGTACAGTACAGTGTTTCCAGCACCGGTTGACTCTGACAACTATCTTTCTTTCTCTCCCTCCTCCCTCTCTCTCTCTCTCTCTCTCTCTCTCTCTCTCTCTCTCTCTCTCTCTCTCTCTCTCTCTCTCCCTCACAAAGGGTTACAGCCTCAGCTACGGGCTCCAAGGCACACTGAATCAAACCACACGCTCACCAACCAATCATAAGGCTGGAGCAGGCTGATGTAATCATTCCCACACAGGCCCAGGCGCGCGCGCGCACACACACACACACACACACACACACACGTACACATACACTCGCGCGCGCACACAAGGAAACACGCACACACTCCGGTAGACACACAGACGCACAGTCATGCACAGACACAGCCAACTTTTTTCAGTCCTCTTGCAAGGTCTCTGCTTTAGTTTCTCCTTTCATTTTTAGAGCTCGAAGCAAGAGGGTTCATTTGAGAAGGGTGTGGGGTAGAGAGGGGGATGAGCAGTGGGAACAGGAAGAAGAGAGGATGAAGGGAGGAAGGAGTGGAAACGTTTGTCTTTGTCACTTTTTATGCCTCCAAACTGTTGAAAACTTTCAAAGTTTTGTCGGCGTGTATCTTTTGCTTTCCTTCCTTCCCTTCATCTCTCCTTCCCCGTGGCTTGGTTTTGAACTCTCCAGTCAGATCTCGTTCTTTTTCTTTTTTATTTTTTTTTGCAGCACTAACAAGACTCATTACAGAACAAATGAAATGAAACAAACCTGGGGCAGCACTTGAGCACTCTGACCTTCTCCTCCCTCCCCTGGTGGCAAGCTTTATGCCAACATTCTTTCTAAAGAACAAAAAAAAAAAAACCTAGAGACTTTTTGCACGTACACACACATAGACTCAAAAGAGCTCACGTGAACACACGTACAGACAGCCCCCCTACCTCTTCTTTTAACTCTGATATTTAATACGCCATCACATGGACAAAAGCCTTGACACACCCCGTCTGGTAAAGTCAAGAACAGCTTTACGTTGTAATTGAAGTAACTTTTTTTTTTTTTTCGGGGGAACTAGAAGGTGTGTGTAGGTGAGGTATAATCCAGGAATAGGCTAAATTCTAAAGAAGGAAGGAGGAAATAGTGGTAAAAGTGGTAGCAGTCAAAGAAATACGACTTAATTTGTTATAGTGGGAAGGAGGGACCGAGGGAGTAACAGGGGTAAATCTAGGGCTGGGGGAGGGAAGGGAAGCGTGTGTTAGTCATTGCACACTAGCACGTATCTATCTGTGTCAGGGTTTTTTATGTTTTGGAATTTGAAAAATACAAATTCCAGGCCTGGAAAGGTTTTGGAAAAGTAAAAAGACCCAGGAAGTTTAGGAAAAGTCATGGATTTTTAAAATGTGTGATTATTATTATTATTATTATTATTATTATTATTATTATTATTATTATTATTATTATTATTATTATTATTATTAATAAAAATATCAAAATTTGAATGAGTGAATAAAAAGTATATTTCACATCGTCTTAACTTTAACGTTCTATTGAGTGAACAGGAAATTAACTTCCTGTTCACTCACTTCTTGGGATCTCGCATGTGGTGAAGTTGGTACAGACTCAAATCTAGCCCAAATTCAATTGAAATGCCAGAAAAGTGTGGATTTAATAATGTCTGGCTTCACTGGGACATATACATAAATGTTAGTTTAATCTGAAACCACAAATTGTCATTCATTTTATTGTTAAACCTCTGAGAGTAAACTTTAACACAACACTTTAATTTTTAGTCTGATTATTTAACAGTTGACTTGCATTTTTAGGAGTATGTAGTCATGGAAATTTGCCGAAAAGTCATGGAAAAGTATTAGTTAAAGTGTGTATGAACCCTGCTGTGTGTGTTTGTGCGGGGGGACGGGAAGAAACAGAGACAGACAGACATGAGAAGTTAAGGGAAGAACAAGTGGGAAGCAAAAGGAAGTGAGTGAGTGAGTGAGAGAGAGAGAGAGAGAGAGAGAGAGAGAGAGAGAGAGAGAGAGAGAGAGAGAGACAGTCTGATGACACACTACAGCAGAATGTGTAGTATGAATGCTTCCTACTGTTAACTACATATCTAGCCTGCACAGCTGTCACCCCCCCCCCCCCTCTCAGCACACACTCCCACAGACCAATACACACCCTCACCTACGTCACAGTTAGTCAGCCAGTGGGGAAAGCCCCACAAAGGCAGCAGACAACCAGCAATACAGGTTTACAAGAACAGGTCGGTCAGTTCACTAACAACTACATTTATGATTCACAACTTCCACAGAATAACTATAAAGAGAGAAGATCGCAAAAAAAAAAAAAAAAAAAAGGGAAACGTCACTTTTCAGGGTTTGTACATATTTGGATTGTGACACAACTATTCAGCAGTATACTATTTTACTGGAAGTGTGGACTTGTGGACACACATATTGCATCAACTGTTTGGGAATTACAACCATTTAAAGCAAAGTCCCTCTGTTTTCATTGGACCTCACATGGATCAGACTGCACATCCCTAAATATAGATGAAAGTTACAGAAAAATAAAAACTAAAAAGGAACTGTATATGATATATATATATATATATATATATATATATATATATATATATATATATATATATATATATATATATATATATATATATATATATATATATATATATATATATATATATATATATAATCTTAAAGTAATGGAAGCGGACATACAAAATCCATTAACATCCTGAGGTGGTTTAGGTTTGGGCAATGAAAGCACTTGGGTTACGGCTAGGAAAAGATTGTGGTTTGGTTTGAATATTACTAAAAAACATTGTGAATCACTTTTAATCACATCACTGTGCCTTTTTCTGTATTAAACTATGGCTAAATCTCATTTCACCACTCCCCTCCGTTTTGCATGTCCACACGTAGGGGTAGGGGTGTCTCAATTGACATTAAGGCAGAGGGGTAGGGGCTTTATACCGCATTAAATTTCCCAGAATACAATGCGAATCCTTTTTAAAAATGGCGGCATCTATGTAAGAAGTACACAAATGTAGTATTTAAGGTTGTAATAACTGTTTTGTTGTATAATTTTGACATTGTTGCAATGCGTAATGGTAATTTTCTCCATAAAAAATGTAAATGTGGAGTAATTGGTTGATGCATAGAACTTCTCAGATTCAATGCAGATATTAGTAAAAATATCCGCATATCCCATGAGAATATGACAACTACAGCAGCAGGCATGTTTGTTTCCTTCTGGTTAAAGCTGTGGTTTTTGGTTATGTAACAACTGGCGGAGTGAACGGATGACATAGGTGAGTGTTGAAGGGGTGTGTTTTGTAATAAACATCCAAAATGTCATAACTTTTTCATTTCATTTTGTAATAAAGCCACATTTTGTAATAAACTGCCCCAACACATTTTTCTATTTCCAAAATATTTGTAATTTCAAATTGTCTATGTCTAATATGTCCAATTACCAGCCAAGCCATAAATCACTTGGAATGTTTCCCAAACAGCTCCTTGAGTTTTAATGCCACACCATTTTGCAGCACCTTGCTGCTGCAAAATGGAATAACTTATTACATAATGTGGCAAAATTTATTACAGAATGCGTTGGGGCAGTTTATTACAGAATGCGGTTTTATTACAAAAGGAAATAAAAGTTATTTCATTTTGGACATTTATTACAAAACGCACTGTTATTACAAAATGCGGCTCAACAGGGTGTCCCAATTCATATGGGTTGATTTTAAAGCCCTACCCTTTATATTGTAGCTCAGTTTGAAGGGGTAAGGGGTGAAATAAGATTCAGTCTAAGTATTAGTATGTTTGGCTGAATCTAACTAAGTGCTATCAGTGCATAAATCTGACAATAATAATAAAAAAAAAAAAAAATCAGTGAGAGGCACCATGAGCAGTTAAACCACCATGATATTCTGGCACAGATGTACTGCAAAAACATTGATATGAAACATATTCTTGGGTGAGAACACACATGTTCAGCAGTGTTGACAGGAAGTGTATTTTCATTTCAGAAATGTTGAGATTAAACAGCGAGGCTGGCCTGCTTTTAGATTCTGAAATAATAATAGGATTTCATATCCCAATTGTGGGGTCAAGTCTTTCTTTTGCCACAACTACAAGTCAAGTCTTGTGAATAGAAAAATCCCATTTGATACACAGCATTAGGCTAAGTCCTGCTTAATTATATGGCTTGTCAAAATGTTGAGCTTTTAACCAAAGTCTTATATAAACAGTGATAGTCAGATCTTTCCAGACATGTTCATTCACCAGAATCAGAAACTGACTTTATTTTGTTTTTGCAACAGAGTCTTTGCAAATCATTCAAAACTTCCCAAAACTATTAAATTCTACCACATCCTTGAACCATGGAGTAAATGTAAATAATGCACAAGTCAGGAGATGGTGATAAACTAATAAAAGGAGGCTTTCGTGGTGAAGAGAAGCAGAATAGCAGTGACATAAGTTTGAAAAGTAATAACCAGCATCTGCAGGAAAATATGACTCATCAGAAAAGTATCTCCTCATCACATAAAGACCAGTTCAGTAACGGCTTTGTCTGTGACCGGCGATGTTAACAGTCAGATGATACCAATCAGCTGAGGGCAAGCATGACGTTAATACTCCACCTGAACTAATGCGATCCCTGCAGTTTTGTTTTCTTCCAGAGGCTTCCTTTATGGACAAATAAATCAAATGACCAATTGCAGAGTAATTTGGACGAGACGATGGAGCCGATCCTTAATTAGTTGTGGAAATCTCATCTCAAAGTGCGGCAGTGATATTAGATTGCCTCGTGAGTGGAAGAAAAAAAAAAAAAAAAAGAGAAAGAAAGTAGGGCAAATGAGGAGAGGAATTAGAGGAAGACAAAGAAAGAAGGAGGGAAAGAAAGAAAGAAAGAAAGAAAGAAAGAAAGAAAGAAAGAAAGAAAGAAAGAAAGAAAGAAAGAAAGAAAGAAAGAAGAAAAAGCAAACAAGAAATTGTGTATTTTTTTTTCTTCTTCTGATGCTTTTAACTGCGCTTTCATTTAGATGTAGAAGCAGAGCCGGGGCTCTCAACCTCTGTGATGACTCAGGTCTGATATCTGCCCTGTGATGTAATTCCTCAGGGAAAGACTAAGAGCTTCAGGCAACACAGACACACTGCATGTCCTGATATGTATGGATTTATTGAACACACTCACATAGACACACTCTAAATATGGACTATGGGTGTTGACATACACAGAACACACACAATCCTTTCTCACAGACACACACAGAGACAGTGTTAGACAGAAAGTAGACAGTGGTGAATACAGACAAAGAGAAAGTAAACTGCACCGTATGAGAACACGTGTTGTGCAAACAGAAGTGTGCACACATGCATGTATGTACACGCCCGCTCGCTCACACGCATATACAGTACATGCATGTTTCTGCTTTGAGATTTGGCTGCTGTTCTCAAAATAGTTCTGCTGGTATTACATACACATTACAAGTCATTACATCAGATAGGAGTTACTGTGCTAGATTACAGTTCTGAAGGTACCTTAGCCATTAGCTGTAGCAGCCTGCAGTCAAATTAGGATACATCGCATGCAGGTGATGTTTTAAAGCACTCAAAATAGCTTTCAGTTATTGGGGGGGGGGGATTCTTTAAGAGGCAGTCTCCAATGTCCTGTCACGTCAGATATTCATATGCAAATTTAAAATTAGTTCCCATGCCATCTCTTCCTGGAATAACGAAGCATCAGGGAAATACTTTCTATGTAATATGAACTGGGAAGTTCTCTGCTGTGTATAAGTTTGCAACTTGAATAGCACCAGGCAATCTGGTGAGATTTAACTACACAATTTGTACTCTAATTAGATCAAAGTACATTATTGAATAGGCAGGCAAACTACATAAGTACATATGTTGGCTCGGTCTTTGGAGAAAGGCTCGAAAACTTTGTGAACTTTAAAATAAAGAGGAAAAAATATCAGAGTTTTTGTGTCGTTACATTTTTTTCAGTTTCAGTTTCTACACTGTAAAATCACCAGTTTTAATATAACACTTAAAGAGTTCATTTTAACACTACCCAGAGGTGGAAGTAACTAAGTACAAGTACTTCCTTTACTGTAATTAAGTACAGTTTTTAGGTATCTGCAATTATTTTTCTGGCAACTTTTTACTTTTACTCCCTACATTTTTGTATAAATATCTGTACTTTATACTCTTTACATTCTCAGAATAGACTCATTACTTTTTCAAACTAAACAAATGTGACACATGTAAATAAGGTGTAAATCAGTAATTGTGACTTACTAGATCATCATCATTTTGACTTTAATCTAATAAGTATCCATTTCTTATCTCATAATTATGACTTTTTTCATCTCATGATTTAGATTTTTTTAAATCTCATAATTATGCTTTTTTTTCCTCTTTTTTTTTTTTTTTAATCTCCTATTCATGACTTGAATTTTTCTTAAATTTGCTGTCCATACCCACTAAACTGAGCACTATGACCTCATAAAACACATCATCTACACAGTAACTCACTTTCTAAAGGCTTTATTTTTGGATATTTTTGAAAATGCTCAGTTTTTTTCTGCTGGAATAAGTATTATTTCATCCATAGCAAAAAAAATGCAATTTTACTTTTTACTTTATTACAGTTACAAGGTTTTTTTTTTTGTTTTGTTTTTTACTTTTACTTCAGTAAAGGAGTTGAATCAGTACTTCTACTTTTATTTTTAGATTTTGTGAGAAGTAACACCCATAGTATTATTTGCATTCAACACTGAAGAGTTAAGTTACCATATTTTTTCAGTGCAGGGAAGATGGTGATGCCTGTCAGTTTGAGCACCAGAGGTTGGTGGGTGGAGATTATTTTTTAACACTGAAAGGTATCTTGCTCTTATCAGTGTTGAATTAACTCTGAGAGAATCAATTTACTTTAACACTAAATATATGACACTGGTAGTGTGAAATCTCTGTTAACTCCAATTATTTTCACCAACACCGGAAGTTATTTTGTTAAATTTGACTCGGTCTATTGTTGGAATAACTTGGAAAGAATTCAAATATACTGTGTACACTGACAGCTGCTCTATACTCCTGTTTACTTGTCACCTATATGAAAATATGCAAGGTGCTGACTTGGCACAAGAAACTCACGCTAACGTGCGGCCATTTCTGCTTTGCCCCCGTCCTAGAAAACCCCATTACTGCTGCCAACATATATAGTCACTGATAACCTGATTTGGCTCACAAGACCCACCCCGGCTCCATATTCCCATTAACAAGTACCCTCTATAAAGGCCCTTTGACTGTAATGTGGTGCTGTGTGTGGTCTGGGCCGCCCGGGAGACTGACATCCGGATGATGAGATGGAGACACAAAAACCTGAATGAGCCTTGGACAATTGGCCGTCCCCGCTCAGCGCCATAGTCAGCAGGAGTGGGAGGCACAAGCCAAGAAAACTCTGCTGACTCATGAAGAAGGGATGGTGAACTGTCCCTTGTCATCCAATTACCCCGTCAAATTAAGACCCAAGACACAGAGGCCTATCTGGGCTCAGCGAAGCAAAAGAAGGCAGAAAGGGATTTAGCAGCTCGAGAGAGGAAGCTATGGAGGGAGAGGGCTATAGAAAGAGAGAGATGTATAGGAAGAATAACGTAGGTACAGTGGCAGCCTGCCATTTCTGCAACTGTGCAGCCACGCATCAGACCATATTATATATTAGGGTGCCAGTTAGGCCACAGAGCCCTCTCTGTCTATGAACAAGGCTGTTTTAACATCCATTTACACTCAGAAATGTGAGGTCTGAAGAAATGGGGCTGAGTTGAGTCAAATTTAATTAGTAGGCCTGATAGCACAGATTGAGTTTAGCATTTGAATGATCTATAAATGTCATTATAATGCAATTTAAAAAAAAAAAAAAAAAAAAGGTCAGCATTAGGTAAAAACACAATTAGAATAAAAATATCTCGCGTTATACAACAAAAAAGTTTTGTAAAAGTCATGTGATGTCAGAACATTTCTCCTCTATTTACCGTGGTCACCTGCTGTGAATCACCTGGCATGGAGCCAAATGTTTTACCAACAGGACGGAGCTCATACTTAATTGTAAAGCAGGGCAAATTTCCAGGAAACCTTGGCCAGAAAATGTCTTTTCAAACCCGATTTGAAACCATTGTCTGATTACCGCAGGATGGCTAAAAGGCTAAAAAAAAAAAAAAAAAAAAGTCTGTGTGTGTGTGTGTGTGTGTGTGTCTGTGTGTGTGCGTGCAAATTATGATTAGTCAAATATAGGGTGACATCACTGACTGAACTGTACCAATACACTAGAAATGTTCCAACCTAAATGTGTACAAAAAGTGCAAACTCATTGTTCTGACAAGAGAATAACTGTACTGAAATATACTTAGTAAATATAATCATGTCATTATCATAGAATCAATATAATATACAAACAATTGAAAGGCATCAGTATGTATGAAGGACAAAGACAGTCCAACATTAGAGGAAGAGCCCCACATCCCACTGATGTAGTAACAGCACAGACAACTACAAACAATTATTCCCTACTCAGGGAAATTACACTATGTACCACAGTTCTGTACAAACTGCCCCCATAATAGGGAGTTTTCTCTAAACATGCCAAGATCACTGTCTTTATCTGTCTCTCTGTGGTTGCTGACACAAATCTCAATGCCAGTTCTTTGACTTCAGTCACTTGTCGGCTGAAGGACGCAGCCACTTTTGTGCATTGATTCTCTTTTCATGTCTTGTCAGGGTTTTTTTTTTTCCCACTGCCTGCCATCCTCTTTAATTATTTTATCAAGCTTTGTGACGACGCATACACTGATAAGAAATACTTAAGACCAGATTGATATTATATTTGTACTCTTTTATTTCACTTCATTGGATAATTTGCCAACTTAAAACTAAATAATGCAAATAAATGATATCATTGATAGAAAATAGGAATTTTAAAAACTAATTTACCAATGATCACAAGTCAATCCTCTTTAATATTTAGACCTCTTTGCTCCTTTTCTCCATTTTCACAGCAGCAGTTTCAGAAATCTGAGCTGTCCTACTTTCCCCTAAGAGAAGGGAGGGGGGAGAGAGAGAGAGAGAGGACAGAGGGAATGAAAGAGGGAGAAGGGCAGAGAGGGAGAGAGAGAGAGATGGAGGCTCCGTAACCTAGAGTCCAATCGCTCTGTTTAGCTTTGGATAGATGAAATAACTATAAAGCAGCAACACACTGCTTTATTATAAATTATTATACATTCATGTGTAGACTTACCAGTTCATTAAACACCATTGTACAGACTCTGGTTTGTCCCAAGATCAACTCGGTGAGATTCACGTCGAAACTGTGGAATCATTGGCGCTCATGCCTTTACAAAATAGACAGTTGAGAACTGTTTTTTATATCTTTGTATACTGTAAATATAACTGTAATTATTTGCCGTATTTATTCTTCTGCATCTTTTTTTTTTTCTCTTTTTCTTAACTATGGATCATGTGTCCCTACTTGTGTCCTTAATAAAGATTATCATCATCATCATCATCATCTAGATAGAACACACAGATGCAAATCTACGTACACATCTACACCTAGATTCATTACCATTAAAAAAAAAAAACATTTTAAAAACAATAAATGTAGTTTGACTTCCAATTCTGTTCACTCTTTTCCATAAAGTATAGTCTGACCAGAGCAGACCTGTACACATTTGGTCCTCCAACAGTCTAAAACAGACAGAAACAGAGCAGAGAACACACCGGGATTCCCATTAGCTGCAGGAGTAATGGGATCTTGCCCTTTTAGGTGGGTGAAAGTTGTGGCTTCTAATCTTACACTGCCTGCCTTCTGGGACAAGGATGAAGGATGGACCATTAAAGGTGCATCATGCCTCAATGCCTGGGTGGTCTAGTCATGTTCCCATTGAAAGAAGTTTATTTAGTAAGTTTTTGTATTTAGTTTAACTAAACACAATATTAATCTTGATTTCTTTCCACATATTTAAGCCTTAAGCGCGTCCTTCCTGCCATTACCTCAGCGCAAGAATCCATCATTACAGAGCAACCCACTGTGATAACATAATATAACACTTACAGTAGGATGAGGTTAAGTTCATGAGGGATGATCCCAACTGTCAGCCTGTCTTACTTCATTTTCATTTAGTGTTTCACCTTGTCCCTTTTGTTTTGTTTTTTTTGTTTGTTTTTTAGGGGGGGGGGGGCAAACAAAATATTACCTGCTTAATGTGTGGAAAAAGGGGCAGCTTGAGGTTTTGTCACAAAAGTTAAAACACATTTTAATTTTGTGACCCCAGGAAACCAGCTGGGACTACTTTCGCTTTGACCAAAACCGGACCAGAACTCCACTCAGAGGACACTGTGGGGGGTAGGTCACTGTGGGTGCACCAGAGTAAAGATGGTGATCCCATATAGATACATGTGAAAAATAGTGAACTATCCCTTTAACTTTGTTTAACTGACTCACTTTAAGTGTTAACATGATGAAGGATAAGCACATGAAGCTGTTTACCTCCTTTGCATTGTTATACTTAATGTATGTTTATACTTGCTTATGTATTTGTTATCTTTTTAAAGTGCGCATTATAGAAAGAAAGATGATCTTCATTTTTGGCATTAGTTGTGCTCTTATTCTTCTAGGTTTGCTCAAGACACTTTCCACTCTTTGCTTGTTGGTACTATTTAGCAATGACAGTGTATGTTTTAATGCGCCGCAGCTGGAATTTCTTTTCATGTGTGTACACTGCAGCATTTTCTCTGGCTCAAGGCTATCATATGGTGTTCAACACATGGCATTTCTGCTACAGTGTAGGCGGTGGATGCTAGCTGCAGATGGCTCAGTGGTTGCAGTGACAGTGACCTATTTTTAACTGCATGTGTGTAAATTAATTTAGCGTGTAACAGAATAATTTTAATCTAATATTTTGGGTCACGTATTCTGAATATGTGAGATAATGTGGCACAAGTCTGCCACTTAAGTTTCCAGAGAGTGTTGGGTTTTTTTTTTTGTTTTGTTTTGTTTTATCATGGAGGACATGCATGGCATTATTTACGCAACACTATTGTCAGTGGTGATTTGTTTTACTCATTAAAACATAGCTTAATCATGTGAGCCAAGGTTATTATTTAACAACAGGCTATGTGTTATGCTTGTGGTTGTGTGTGTGTGTGTGTGTGTGTGTGGCAGCGTGGCAGTAGCAGGTCTAAGTGAGCAGGTCGAGGCATGTTTTCATTTAGCAGCAGGGGATAAATATGTCCCTGACACATGAGATGTTCCAGACTCAACCACAACCTGCATGGCGCTCGTCCAGATAGCATTTGTTCAATTGCAGCCAAACAATTTGTATTTCACAGCACTGAACACTGTGAATCTACTTAGTCACTCTGTGCGTTTGTCTATATGACATTATGGGTGTGTTTATCTGCTTGAGAGAGGAAAGCGAGCAGAGGCACGTATGCTGACAAAGGCTTACTGTACAGCCTGCATGCTCTTTTTACCTCTGATACAAAGAGCATCAGATAACATGAGCGTCAGTGTGTGTGTGTGTGTGTGTGTGTGTGTGTGTGTGTAAGAGAGAGAAATAGTGTGTGTATGCCTCAGGCTCAGACACTCAATGTAATTTTAGGAATAATGAGGCCAAAAAGCAGGCATGCATCAAATATACACACATGGACGCACACACGCACAAGCCCAATAAAACATCCAGTTTAAGCAATTTATTTATATTCACATCAGTAACCAATAATCGCAAAGACATCAACTATCGTAGTGTGTAAACAGTATAAATCACACACATGTACTACAAACATAAGCGTGACAAACCCATGATTGCACAATACAACAAGTGTCTAACTTTGTATGTGTTCTGTGCTTCTTTTTAAGATTGGTTTAGAAGCTGCTGACTGCTGCCAGAGTGAGCCAGTGGATTTTTTTTTTTTATTATTATTTATTTATATTTTTGAGACACTGCGTCACCTTTGATCTCGCACAGCACGACCTGCAGAACACATCAGCACTCAGACGAGAAGCAGGCCGCGCATAAACACATGCGAGTGGACGCGCGCATCCACGCTTGTAAAGAGAAACATACCGTACATACATCAGGCGCATGAATGTTCACGCACTCTGCTCTAAATACACACAGTCGTGCACACTCCCACAGATGTTCTCAACAGTTTGGGCATCGACCACATTCCATTCTGCTGTTTGGTTTACAGTGGAAAATTCTGCCCTTTGACCTGGAGTATTTCCAACAGTTGGGAAGTAGGCAGCCAGGGAATGCCATGCTTCAGCGCTAAGAGGGCGAGGAGTGATGGATCAATTCTCATCATTTATGTAGCGTGTGTTCCAGTATTAATTCCACTGTCTTCTTTTTGGCAGCTAAAACCTGCTTTAAGCATTCTCCATGTCAAAATAGATTTGTTAAACTGGCACAACCAAAAACATTATTTTCCAGTTCTGCAGATTTGTTTTCCAGTTGAGTGTGTGTGTGTGTGTGTGTGTGTGTGTGTGTGTGTGTGTGTGTGTGTGTGTGTGGTGGCATTAACTTTTTAAACTATGATGTGGTTAGTTTTTTTGTTTTTTTTTCTCATGATGAGTAATTCACTGGTTGTGTTTGAAAGGTGGTGACAAACGTAGAGAGAATTATAACCTAAGTCTCCTCTGTTACAGCTCTTTTTTTTTTTTTTTTTTTTTTTGGTTCACTCATGATGCTTTGATGCATGTCATTTTCATCTGCCACACAGTCCCAAAAAGTAGAGAGAGCAGTGGTATGCTTATCGAAGAGTCAGCTGCTGATGGAAACAAACAAAAATAAACAAACAAAAAAACCAACAGTGAATATTCAACTTTATAGTAATGGTACAGTATTTCATGGGGCCAGATTTACTTCTGGAGGCTTGTGTTTTTCAATTCTACACATTTACAATGGAGCTATAGATTAAGCACTGGTGGTGACGGTAGAAAAATGACTTGTGGTCGAACAACAGAGTTTATGGGTACTTCATCATACATGTCCATGATGCGGTGATGAGGCGTCTCTGATTGGCTCAGAATGCGTGAAGAAACACTCCCCTCTCCCCTCTCGCTCTGTGTGTGTTTACCATCCCAGAGTAGCATCCAGCTAGGTTTCGTGCTGTTGCTTGTTTTGAAATCGTGTAGGAAAAAAAACCCAATGCTTTATTTCCACAGAGAGCACATGAACCAGTTTGATCCGCCATTGTTTTACAAGTTTGTGCAGCAGCTACTGTGGTGCCGTCTTCAATTGTAGATGCTAATGCTAATGCTACTTCAGATTTGCTGCAATGGGGGATGGGCTTAACCTCACGTGGGTGACGTCAATGTCCCAGTGTAGTGGACAGGCTTTCTCTAAGTGGCTTGTTTCTCTGTGTTGTTTTCTATGAATGGGAAATACAGCCAGTGGAGGTGACACACCACGCTGCATGTGTTAGTAACTCGGGGTGACCCATCAGATTCCAAAAGGAGTGTGGAAAAGTGGTTTTCAGTGGAATGACACCTTTAAGATGTTGGAAAAAGTTTTTTTTTTTTTTGACTGTTTAAAAGGAATTAATTATTTTTTATTTCGACAGGTGGTTAATCATTGAAGAATATATAATTTAACTTATTGGTAGCGGCACTTTGAATTATTTACTGTTTCCATTGTTATATTGACTTTTTTTGGTTTAATAAATACCGTGCTGAGGACGAAAATAGTTTGGCATTTTGTTTCCATACTGTACCGAAAATGAACCGAACCGTGACTTCAAAATTGAGGTGTGTACCAAACTGTAAATTTTGTGTACCGTTACACCCCTAATACCACAATTCACTATGTATTAACTATTTGTTAATGTATTGTTCATACACAATTGATCATAAACAAACCATTTGTTAACAAACCATTAACAAATAGCTGTAAAATTACATTATTTTTAACAGACAGGTGCAGATAAACAAACAGTTGTAAACACTGCACCTCATTTTACATTTATCTTTGGATGACAGTATTAACAAATAGGTAACAAATGGTTAATAGATAATAAACAAACCATTTAGAAATAAGTAACATATGGATAATATATAGTGAATTGTGTGTACATGTAGGTATTACAAAGTGTTACTTTACCAAAAAACCTTTTCAAGGGGAGATGTGTGATATTCATGTTCTGCAAGATATCAGGCTAAATCACATATGATGCTAATCTGAACCGCGAAGCAAGACACTTATATTCTCATTACAGCATCACACCCTCCATGTTACTTCCTGCTGTGAATGATTTAAGTCTGAGTTAACTGCATACAGTCCTGTTCTGCAATGTTTTTGGATCCACGAGGAGTAATTACGATGGCTTTAGATGTTGAGATGGATGCTAGTAAAATCATTATGTGGTGTCGCATCACTAAAGACGTGCAGAAACAGCAAAGTATTGAAAGGTGACATGATGCTGAAAAGTGATCGGCATCACCATCCCTTCAGGGATACTATGGCACAGCAGTTACCTAGAATACAATCTAAAATAATATTTTAGGTAACAACTGGTCAAAAATAATAAAGACATACTGGATTACTAGGAAAACAAATTTTATAATATCTATAAAAAAAAATGCATTCTGCATGCTGTAGATGGTATGGGCAGGTTACAGGTGTTCTCATCAATAAGCGAAGGATAATAGTTCAATGCTAATCAAGGATGGATGCTTATGTTAGCATTGCAATAGAGCATCCTGAAACTGTTCTTAAGACATTATTCTAAAAATAGGTGAATGGTCCACTGTTTGCATTTCCAAGTACTATTCTTATCCAAATTTTACTGTGTGGAATATAAAAATCATATTTGTTTCATGGAAGAAGTCAAACAAAGCTAGCTCACAGACCTCTAGAAGTTTTGGAGACTTCTAGTCCAGCCCAAACCCATGCAAGTGGACACTTCAACTGGCACTAAGTACCAACAGGCCATTTGCTAACATTATCAAACAGTGCCAACCCCTCCTCCAGTGCTTGTCTGGCACAATGTGCTATTTTCGGTCTCTTACTTCATCATGTGTGAATAAGTGTTCATCTGGTGAGGACACACAGCTCAGCACCCTGACTTACTTGAGATCACGAGGAACTGTAAGATGTTATGTGGAACAAAATGATCAAATTTGCATGAATTATTGACTTTTTTCATTTCAGACGTGTGGGTACATTCTAATGTATACTTTAATTTCAACTTTTGGAATGAGCCAGTTTTTTTTTTTTTTTTTTTTTTTTTTCCTTTGCAATAACAGCCTGTTAGATAACTTCTATTTGTAGAGCTTAGGTGGTGTTTTCCAAAGGTAAGTTCAAAGATGTGATGTTAAATCTCATTCCCAAGTGCTCCAAAGTCTCTCCTGATCTTCTACAGCAGCAACTAGCACTCGAGCTACTGATACCACCCACAACAAACAAATGATTGGCTCCCAGCGCAACACAAAGCTCACGCGATAGCCAACCACTGCCAATAATAACAAGGGTTTTTCTGAATGTTACACAAGTGAGAAATGGGGTTACATGAAAGAGAAATTGAGGGATGACAAAGAAACACGTGACTGATCAAAAGATAAACATTGATATGAAGTACAATACACAAGGAGACGGACAGAACAACACAAAGAGAGATCGAGATAGAGCGCAAGGATCCTGCCATACCATAGAGCACAGGGAGCTGCAGGACATCCAGTCCAAGTACAGTAAATCCAACAAAATCTGGCAACTCAGTGATCAAATCAGTGTTCCCACACTGGAATGACTGGGGCAGCTATGGGAACACAGTGTCCAAGTAAGCACATAACAGCACTCTCTACTGCACTACTGAGGACAGACTGTCAAGAACCAAGACAGAGAAAATTAATGGATACTGGCTAACTGCCTTGCATTCAAAGCCTCCTTATAGGTTTTTCCATTGCATGACATGGATCACACAGGCAAAGCTCCTGGTATTTTCTTAAGTTTAGCATGGCTGCAATACCTGCTCATTAGCTGGCTGGCTGTATACTAAAAAATGTACAGTTTTAGGATTTCATGGAACCCCAATTTCATGGGCAGGCTCAAGAATGCAGTGTTTAAAATCATATTTATCCATCCGTGCACACATTTATAGATGTTTTTAGTCGACACAACGCTCACACCCACTGGCATTAATTCCCAGTTTAATGTTTTCAACCATCCTAGGGCCCCAAAGAAATCAAACAATGTTTAGCTGATTCAGGAATGTTCTTTGAAGTCTGTTTATAATGAAAGGTTCAGTTTTTACTTTGCACACTGATGTGTTATAAAGACATCTTCAGCAGTGCCCTTTTGTACTTGAAGTAATTAAAATAGGAGATGACAGACAAATTATGTGTTTACGCCGTTTAGCAAAGAAAAAAGAACAGCTTTTTAAAACTTGACTGTTTGACTCACAGTGCAAAGGGCTTTCTAGGTAAGTTCAGTTTGCTCAACTTTCAACCAGTTCATAGAGATTTTCCTCTTCATTTTCTTTTTAATGTAAATCAATAAGGGTTCCAATGTTTGTTAACTCATGTCATGTTTAACACAGCATGTTACTTCTATAAATGTCAAATTGCGGCATTTCAACATTTGCTTCAGATTTTCCTCTTTTGAGCATACACAGAAAAAGAAGCACTGCTGCGGGGAGAAGAAGGATAAATGGAGAAAGACAGCAACGAGAGGAAAGTGAAGTAATAGGGAATCAGATGGCCGTGTCAAACAGCTTGCCCGGTGATTCTTGACAGCCCTGCGCTGCGTCCTCATGACTCCTGCGCAGAGGCCAAGAAGTGAGGTAAGGAGGAACAGAGCGACAGAAGCATGAGAGTCTGTCAGAAAGTGCCCGGAGGTTGGAAAATTCAGTAAACTAAACAGAGAAAATTCTCAACAGCAGGCTGGCAGAGTGGACTGGATGTTTGGAAACCAGACAGACTGACAGAGAGAGTTAAAGACAGATTAAAAAAAAAAAAAAAAAAAAAAAAAAAAAAGGCACACAAACACAGCACATGTGGTTTAAGTGACAGGGGTCAAGGGTCATACAGAGTAGGCTGGGAGCAATAATTTACCTATTCACCATCCCTCTTGTCAAAGTCTGAACAGGTCGCCCACTCCTCCACAGATCTGTGCTACATATGTTAGCGAGCAGGCAGTGTTAGCGCTGTTCCCCACACCTCAGAAGCTAAAGGTGCTGAAACGAATTTCCACTGAAGAACAACCACAATGAGACATACTTTCCACTGCCATCAACAATGGACAGACACTGCCAATGCTGTAAATAGTTTACAGAACTCACAAAAACAGGCAGACATAAGCGCAAACACACACACACATCTAAAAAACAAATACGCCCATGAGCATGAATGGATGCACAGCATGCTTTAGCACACGTGTGTGTGTGTGTGTGTGTGTGTGTGTATTTCTATCTTTCTGGGTACATTGATATGTTTACACAGTCACACCATGGGGACCTCTGACACTATGGGGACTAAAATTCAAGGGTTAAATATAAATAAAGGTCCCCACTACTAAAATACAAATGATGTAGCCCTATGAATACATTAATTTGTTTTTTTAAAGAAGTCCCCATAAAGCATGAGGGGAAACAGGTGCAAAGTGAAACATGTATTTTTCAAAGGTTTGAAGAAGTTTACTTTAAAAACAAAACAATGTTTTAATTATTATGTATTTGTAATTTTTTTTTTTTTTTTTTTTTTTTTTTTTATTGCTAAAAAAATCTAATCTATCTATCTATCTATCTATCTATCTATCTATCTATCTATCTATCTATCTATCTATCTATATATATATATATATATATATATATATATATATATATATATATATATATATATATATATATATATATATATATATAAAGGTTTACACTCACTATCCAATTGCTACTTGATTACAAATTTGGTCCTCATGACACATGTAAATGAGTATGTGTGTGTGTGTGTGTGTGTGTGTGAACAAATGCATGCACTCATACAAAGAATTACATTTTCCACAACTCTTCCTCAGCATTACTTATTCATTGCAAAAGTTTGGTGGTCCATGGAAAGAAAACTAGTAAAAACCTTGTTTTTCCTGTATCTAGTTTACATTTACAACTATGTTTAAGATTTAGTACATTCTAAGCAGATGTATGGCAGTACTTCAGCATATGAAGTCATCCTTTTTTTTTTTTTTTTAAACATCCTCCACCACCTTATTTAGTTGTTAATATCAACTGACAACACCAATATGCTCCAATTATTGGAATTCATGTTGTGCTGGAACAGTGATGATTAGCCAGAACAAAAACATCACCAAATAACAACAATATTAGTAGACTGTTCAAGGAAGGGAAAACAAGTAGTGTTTATATATGCAAAACTCTAGCAGCTGCATGAATAAGTGCAACAAAAAAAAGAAAAAGAGAGGGGGGAAAAAAAGCCAGAGTGACGCCAGTTTGCTGATGACATTAGCTAAGGCCGGGTCGCTGTGTGAACTTACACACAACAGATCAGGTTTTACGTCTTGCCTCAAGGTGAAGGTAAACAGTTGTCTCCAGTCAAGATGCAGTCCACTTATTTTATCTCTTGGCACATTTTTTTTCCCCTCTTCAACATTAACTAAGTTGTGCTTGAGCCAAGATAATTTCTTATCCGTAGCCTTATCACAGCCAAAATGCAACAATTATTTAGTATCTTATAACACTATTTTGCTTCCAATGGACTATTCTGTCAGGTAGGTACAGTATGAGGATCAGATGAAACCCTTAAAATCATGCTGGATCATATGATTTGAAATTAGATACAGCCCCTGTACGACACACAGTCATAACTAACCAAGACAGAGTTACTGTTCCCTGCAAGGTTGGAGCAGCTCAAAAAAAATCTATCAGATCTGATTCAGCTTTTTCTCCTCAGTTAGTCACACCTTCTCTTATATTCCATCGTCTGATAAGGGGAAGATAACTGAAACCCAAAACCCCCCTGCACCTCCTCTAATCCCCCGCTTCTCTGTGTGCTGCACTCTTAACAGGCCATCTGGGAATTCAAACACCAACAACACTCCCTTTCCGAGCAGGTCGCTCAGTCAAATAAAATGGTTTCTGAATATTTACCAAACACGCCTGCCTCACTTATATGGGGCCAAAGTTATGTCACAGCTAGTAATTCGATGCAAAGCTCATAACCACTTAGTGAGACATTCATCTTAGCCCTGAATGAAGATTTACCATGCAGTGTTGAATTTATGCCATAGCTGGTAATTCAAGCCTACGACATTCCCACAGAGAAAGAAACAACTTTCCCACTCACAGGAGTGTAACCTTTCGAAGCTTAGTCTAACATTAAACATTTAGGGCTTTACTTATGTCAAATATGGTAATTCAAACCCACAACTTCCTAACTTTTCCAACAACAACATCCCTCAGGTTTATCAATTCACTAACTTATGAGCTGACTGAGAAAGCAGAGCTGCTCGTATTAAACTCGGACTGCACTTTGGCAAGAAGTTATTCAACTGGAACTGCTGGCTATGATCTTTTACCATAAGCTCCATGACCAGAACAGACCAGAATCATAGCCAGGCAGGGTATTTATGAGAATTAGTCCGCCCTCATATTACTGTAAACTGGTATGTTACTGTAACCAGCACTGGCCGGCCCCATATGAACATCATTAAGAGTGACAATGGAGAGAATAGGAGTTCCAGGAATAGACGGACCAGCCTTTAAATCTTTGTCAGCTTGTGAATGCAACTAGGCACCGGCAGCCTCTGCAAAACACACCCACATATACAGGTACATCTGCACATAAAGACAAAGACACACACACACACATACTTGTTTCCATGTCTCATGAGGACCAAGTTTGTAAACAAGTAGATATTGGGTAGTGAGTGTAAGTATATATATTTTTGAATAAAATAAAATTACATAATAATGATAAATATTTTAAAATTATAATTTTAGAATGTTTATATATATATATATATATATATATATATATATATATATATTTATGACAAATACATTGAAATTAAAAAAAAAATAGATAAATAAAAGTACATTAAAATCTTCTTTTTTTTTCATTATTATTATTTATTTTTTATAAACACATCTTCAAACCTTTGGAAAAATATATGTTTCACTTTGCACCTGTTTCCCTCATCCTTTATGAGGACTTCCAGAAAAAACAAACCAATGCATTTATTGGGCCCCATCATTTCTATTTTACTAGTGGGGACCTTTATTTATATTTAAATCCTGAATTTTGGTCCCCGTAGTGTCAGTGGTCCCCATGGTGTGACTGTGTAAAAATATGTCCCCATAAAGATAGGAATACAAGTGCGCGCGCACACACATATACACACACACACACACACACACACACACACACACACACACATATATGCTCATTTATGTCTCATGAGGACCACGTTTGTAACCAAGTAGCCATTGGGTAGTGAGTGTAAAGACTTTTTTTAATAAAATAAAATAAAAAATAAATAAAAATGAATGAATAAAAATATTATATTAAATATAAGAAATATCTAAAAAATATGTGTAGTGTCAGATGTCCTCATGGTGTGTAAACATATCAATGTCCCCATAAAGATAGGAATACAAGCACACACACACATATATACACACACACACACACACACACACTGTACAGCACGGTCCTATCACATGCAAGCAATCAACATGCCTCAGATGAGCAAAACATGGGGCAGATGAAGGCCGTGGAAAATTCCTAAATGCTGATGTTGACCACTAAGTACAGCTGATTTACGATATTTAAATTCTGCATCCTTCAAAACAAGTTCCTGAAGTCATATTTGGGTGAGTTATCAAAATATAAACGAATTTAAATCAAGATGAGTCCTGTTTTGCTGCTTGTATTTGCAGCCTGTTTTCAAAGACGGCTCCATTTGACAAGGTCTCTCATATGGTACGTAGACAATGTTTTCAATCCACTGCGACCACACCAAATTACAATGCTGTCTAACGCATTGAACCTAGAACTAAGCTTAAATGTTACTCCTCTTTTTTCCACCTTTACATTCCTGAAATGTTGAATATGACTACGTGAGACAGTGTTTCCAAAGCATTGCTACGTTCTCCGTTTGTGACTCACATATTTGTCAGTGGATGGTTCTCCAGGTGGTAGCGAGCCCGGACTAAGGACAGGTGAGCTGGCTGGACTGCAGAGCTCAGGAAAAGGGTTAGGGATGGCCGGGAGAGACGATGTCCTCAGTTGCTGCTCCTCTTCCTGCAGCCTTCTGGACAATGGAAATAAGACGTAGGACAGACAGTCAGACGAGGGACTGAAGTTACACTCAAGGTATAATTATGAGGGAAAAATATACCAGTGTTTAAGATCATGACCCCGATGCCAGTTATCGAAAAGTGAGATCTTTGAGAAGTTCAAAATGAGACCCGCTGACACATGAAATATGTTGGAAGAGAGAGTTGCAATTAATGAACCCATTGCTGTACAGTGTTCAGGCTCATGTCTGTTTCTGTCTGATCTACCCATAATGAACAGTCTCTCAGCAAGCGGAAATCACAGACCCCTGCAGCTTGGCTAGCTAATTTTCTGCAATATTTATTACCCATCAATATTGAATCAAGACATCACTTTAAAGCGGTTTTTAAATTAGGCACATACAGTGAGAAGTCTGTGTCCAGAAACAGTACGATATGACAGCCAATCATCAACTCTTAAGGATTCCGTCGTGTTTTGGGTTTCTTTCTTTCTTTCTTTCTTTTTTGTTTTTGTTTTAACATCGGAAAGGACAGTTTGTGAAAGTCGAGCTCCGTAGTGAACACTCGGATTGACTATACAAGACTCCCTTTCTCCCTTTTCTCTATCTATCTCTGTCTCTATGTAGAACCCAGCGAGTTCAAAAGGGAACGGGTCTTTTGATGTTGTCCCATCTGAGCTGGAGAACAGGGTTATCCAGAGGTCAGGCCTGAATAATAAGAACTTCAGGACGTGAGTCTCAGTGTTTCAGAGAGAAAGCGAGAGTGAGAGAAAGCTCATAAGACAGAATACTCCATTACCTGCTCATCCCTCATCTGTTTCTGTCAAATACCACACAGAAAGAGAATAATAGCAGCTGACACCATTTCGCCTGTAATTGCGTTTGTAGTTTGTGTGTGTGTGTGTGTGTGTGTGAGAGAGAAAGCACATAGCCTCATTTAAATGTATAGAATAATAAACCCTCAGGGAGACAGTGGGTTATTACACCTCAAATCGAAGATGACACTTGCGCTTGGTTCTGGAATGAGTGAGGATTTCACCTTTATTTTCTGCTGGTGTAGTTTGAGACAAAGAGGGAATGACAAGGAGGGATGGGTCATCGAAGGGCTAAAGATAGGGAGAGGGAAGGAAACACTGTGCCCAATTACTAGAAAGGTACCCGAGGGATAGGGTTAGGATTTAGTAGGGGGGAAAAAAAAAAAAGCTTCTTTTCCACTGTGGGGAAACTTACAAGTTTTCAGTTCTGGGTGTGTGGATAGCAGCCACTGACGTTCAAATAAGTTATGTTGGAAATGTGTATACATGTTTAGAAATGTCAGCGTATTCCGATTTCACATGGTCTATTTGTAGGGTTTGAAAGCTTGAAATGTACTAGAAGCCAAATTTCCTGAAAAACTCTCCACTTAAACTAATCTGTATTTGTAAAAAAAAAAAAAAACAGTCCAAGCAATTTGGTTAATCTGCTTCGAACTTTTACTCTGAGAGTTAAATGTTGTGGAGAGTAATAAGACATACCCTTTATATCATCACCTTCCTAAAATAAGTTTCTAAGTTAAACTGGGTTTTTTTTTTTAATGTTTCCTGATAAATATGATAAAGTATTTTTTAAGATGGTGACAATATTTGAGTATTGCCACCTTGATAGGTTCTGAAAATCTGCCCTGCCACATTCCATAACCCTGTATAATAAACTGACTTCTGTCTGAGGCCTCTGATCATAAATCAATTTGCACTTAAATGTCATTTGCACATTCCAGGTTGGAATAGTTCAACTTATTTTGCATCTTACAGTTCAGTTCTATTCAGCACGTTACAGGGTCCAACTATGGCATATTTGCATATTTGCTCTTAAGTTATATTTCTCTTTACTCACATTTACTTTGATATTTTATTGTCACTAAATGTGTGCAATGTTGCTACTACACTGCAATTGCCCAGTTTGAGATAAATAAAGTCTGTCCATATTTAACAGTAATTACTTTTTCCCCAAAAAAACAGCAACCTAACTGAGTATCTGCAAGTAGGATTGACCAACTATTACTGACATTAGCATCTGCAACATTTCTTCCATTTTTCAACCAGTTTCCCTTAACCCTTCCATGTGTAGTGATCACTACAGTGGACAGCTGTTCAAAGGTGGGCTATTGTAGATTTATGGATTTAGTTGTTTTAGTTTCCCATCTGCCAACATAGTGAATGTTTATGCACAATCCCAATACATTACATTTGCTTTTTCTAGATAAACCTAATATGCAGTTACATGTTTTATTTAAAAAAAATGTTTATTGTTATTAGACCATAATTAACTGTTTAGTGTTTTTCAACAGATCCATTTATTTATTTATTTATTGCATATTATATCCATGCAGGTGTGTTAAAATGTGAGAAATTCTAAAATTAGCAGCCACCGCTGGACTGAAAATAAGGCATTAACATGAAATATTAATAATTTAACATATCGCTATGGGTGGATAGCAGTATATGATAGCAGTATATAAAGACTCCTATTGGTGCATAGACTGGTAGCTTGGCCCATTGGGCATGATTGATATGTGCTGGACCAATGAGGTGAGGGCAGGCTATAATTATGGCATTCACTTGGGTGAGAGACTTAGAGAGAGAGAGAGAGAGAAAGTAGGCACATGTCTGTTTACAGCAATGGTTCAGTTTTTTCACAGCAATGGTGGAAGATGTAGAACTGTAGGTACCCAATGTGGGCAGAAGTGCCCACTTCGTTCTATTACATCTGCCAACTGAGCCACAGCCACCCCAGTTGTTCCAGGTAAAATGTTTAAAAATGACATTTTCATATCAGTAGGATATCAGAATTAAATTGACACAAATAAATAATTATGTTCATGTATTTTCTTTGTCTATATTATAGGATTTAGAGAACGTTGATGGGTAAAAGTTTAGGCTAGCACACTGGATAACGATAACAACCTGTGACTGAGCAAGAGAAGTCAATATAAGTCAATATAAATTTGTATTTATAAATAGATTTCAGTAACCAGGCTGAATGAAATGACTGCTATGTGTAAAAGGTAATGTGACGTTTTTGTGTATTGCTTTGTTTCAAAAGTTCAACCTTTGTATCTTAACGATTCTTGTTTTATATGATGAATTGGATTATACAAGTAATGATATATTATTTATTGTATACAGTATTTATATAACTAATATGTTATTATATATTTTCTATTTATACTTAGATTTAAGTAATCAGGCTGAATGAAATGACCTTCCCATGAATAAATAAAAAAAAACCACAACAACTAAAAAATACCTGGTCTGAAAAATGTACCCAGTCCAGCCCTGTTAGCAGCATTAAATATATTTTGCATTTCATAATTTTCACATTTCACATGTTTCTTTGCTTCTAAAATGAAATACAAGGACATTTTTGTATCCCTTGAAAAATAGGTTAATAAAAATTGCCATTTTTCCATGCCTCAAGAGGAATAAAAACACACAGAGAAAAAAAAAATCTTAATTAAGGTTTTCATAATTCATGCATGAAAGGGTTAATCAAGTGAAAGATCGAAGGACTGAGGGTGTTGTATATTGTAAAAACTATTTGAAAGGCTCCTTGAGGTGTATTTGTAAATAACATGAATACAAGTAACTCATCTTCGCAGAAAACATTCATTGGTGTTTTCAACCTACCTGACAGCGAGGATGTGCATGGGTTGTGACCGTCGGAGACTCGTCTGGGGTGAGTCTGCAGACGAGGAGGAAGAGGAGGGCGGCTCTGGGGATACGTGGCTTGGCACATGTGAATGCTGTCCCTGCCGCTGCTGGCTGAGCTGTGTGTGATGATGATGATGATGGTGATGGTAGTGGTGGTGTGAAGAAGAGGTCTGTCCGTTGTGGAGCAGCGGGGTGGACTCTGTCTGCTGACCACTACATGTGGAGTACAGACTCTCCAGCGACGAGTTCATATCATTCACCAAGGCTTCTAAATCAACATCATCCTCTAGAAAAATAACAGGAAAAATGAACACATCAACGACACAATGCAAAAAACTGAAATATTATCAAGTTTATTTTTCTCATTTCTAGTCCAAATAGTCATTCGTTTTTTAGTTTATTCATTAGTTTTATAGCATCCACAAGTAAAATGCAATAAAACTAATGAAATTTTACCACGTGTGTGTTACTGATAAAGAAAACTCAAGTCTTAAATGCTGGTTGGCTCAAATTTCCAAGATAAGTCTGGGGTCAAAATGTGAAGTTCTTAGAATAAACAAGAGAATAGGTTTTAGTCCAAAGGAATATTGGTCTCAGATCTATTTCAAAACACTGTCTGTACATTATGATCCATTCACTTTACAGGTTCTTTCTAGTGGAATATTTACTAATCCATTGTATACATGTACATAAACCACCATATATGTGGAATAACACACCATCATATATAATAAAAACATGAACTAACCAGCACTAAAATCATTTGTTTTCTGATCCATCTTATTAATGTAAGATTTAGCACATTTAATGTCTGAAGCAGACACTTTTTAAAAAATTGTAGAGCAGTTATATAAGTCATAATCACATAAACTGATTTTTAACCAACAGATCTGGAGAACATTACAAAGACAATTTTCACTTGTTCCAAAGGCAGATTTTATGTTCATTTATTTTATGTTGCAATATGTTGTACTATAGTTTGTTTAAACTTGTTTTTAGATGGCCATTTTTTTTCCTCTGTTAGTGCAGAAATTGCCTGAAAACTGTGTGGAAGTAAAAAAAACAAACAAAAAAAACCTAAAAATAAAACAGAGCTAGATCAAAACCACAACTACAAAATAAAAGAATGAAAAAATGAAAGTTTTAGAAGCCTAGAGGAATGGTTTCAAATATTTGAGGCATAAGAAATAGAGGTAAAGTCCCTGGTTGTTGTTGGGACTTTCCCATTTCTATTTCAGTTTCTGTATTATTTCACTGTGGCCAGAGGTTGAACCCTTGACTTTACTGTGCGCCACCTTAATTCTAAGAAATACAAAAAAAAAAAAAAAAAAAAAAAACAGGGGGGGGGGGGGGGGGGGGGGGGCAGAAGTTACACATGAGAGCCCAAAGACACACACATGCACAGACACACACATACTGGTAACAAGTTTTGCCAGTGCTCAATCAGCAAGACTATCTTGACTATGCACATTGTGTTGCCCTGTGAGCCAAGTCTCCAGGGATAACAGGTACAAGTACCGACGTGTCCTGTAACACCTCTACCACAGGGGTTCACAGCAGAGCCAGGTCTCTGTAAGCATCTCCTCTAAACCCAAAGCATGTATATATAAAAAAAAATCTGCTTTGAAAAAAAAAAAAAAAAAAAAGGAAGCAGAATTCCTTTTGGAGGACAACTCTATCCTCAAAGCCCTTGTGAAAACTTCTAGGCACATTCACATTCATGACGTGAATTTTTCAAGCAACTCAACAAGCATGTCATATTAAAGTTTAAAGGGAACCCAATAGAGGAGAAACTCTCATCTAATTCCCTCCCACTGTGAAAGTTTGATCATTTGGGTAAACCATGCACCTAACTTTGCTTTCCCTACATTACAGTCTGCACGGGTGACTTACCTTATGATGAATAATTCTCCAAAATGAAAAGGAAATCTATGGCATGAATTCATTCATCAGGTCTCTGGGCTCCAGACACCACATCCCTACTGCAGAACACAAACACACCACTAGGGGGAGACGAGTTCTACTTGTGAAAAGCCTGACTCCAACTCAGTGGGTGCATGTGAAACAGCCTGACACAGATGTTTGCCAGTTTTTAATGTCGTGATTAGAATTACAGCAGAGTTAGTGGGCTACACGACCTGTGACACAGGTAAAACTAATGTGTTTTCTTTTCCTGACAACGTGTCAGGTTGCTGTATCACAGGTGTCTGTGAATCACAGGTGGTTAATCTGTAGGTATTAATAGCAACAGGTAAGCTGGAGCAGCTACTTATAGATAACCTGGAGAGCTGAAGAGCTATATACCACAGGACACAGGTTGCATGACAGTCCATTGACAAGGCTAAAGACCTGAACATATGTAACACAGTAAACAGCACTAGTCATGATTGAAACAGAAATACACAATTTTTCTTTTAAAGACTGTATAAATAAAGACACGCTTACTGAAAAATATGAAAGCAACTCAAAACATGAATAAAAAAAAGCAGGTATTTTCTTCTACTTTGTACAAACCATTTTTTTCTTTATGCAAGATCACCACTAGGTGACATGTTTGTGTACAGTGGCTTCACTAGTAAACTGACCTGCAGTTTGGCCTTGATAGTGAGCAGCCACCACTGTTTGCATACAAAGAAACACCACCAACAAAACATGCATGGATGTGTTTTTTGTGCGTCACCATCAGTCATATGACTGCTCTCACCTGTCCATGTCACAACTGAACAAATAAAGATATGCGTCATGTACGAGGATATGAGTTGGACTGACTGATGACACAGAAAGCACTCAGGAAGTCATGCACACAGAGGATTTAATTAAAGTCATTAGTATTTGGTACTAGGGGGTAAACTAGAAAAGTTGTTCTTTCTTTAGGTGGAGTTCAAAAAGCATAAATTCTCTATTTATTTCATTATAAAATGGGGATATTTTTGAGCATATTACTGCACAGTGGAAACAATAAATCAACATCATACTAAGTGTATTCTTCTCATTTCTAGTCCAAATATCTCATCACACTATAAAATAAGATAGAAACACTTAAAGAGTAACTTTTCAGGGAGATATACAAATTTATTTTTAGACAATAGCTCTTGAAAATATTATTTCAAGAAACACTATCAAGGTAATCTTCATTTGTTCCATTGGCAGATTTTTTTTTTTTTCTAGTTTGAATCAAGAAAAAACATCTTGAAATAAGAATGTTAAGATCTATTGTCTAAAAACAAGTTATTTATATGTTACTGACAAGTTACTCTTTAGGTCATTTTGTCTTATTCTAAGCGTGATAAGATATTTGGACTAGAAATGAGGGGAAAAAAAATACACTTGATTTGGATTTTGCATGCACACAAAATACCATTGCAGTCACATGTACCACAATAATATGACCGCCATGACTTAAAACAAACAAAACAAACCAGAAGCATGGGTAAAGCAGGAAGCAAATAATGACAGAACTGTTGACAGAGTGAATACGCAACCATGATGCAAAAAACTTTGATACCAAACTCTACGTCTTGTTTTCCAAAATCAACTTTCCATGTATTGTTTTGAAGGTCTGGATTTCATGAGTTCAGCTGGAACCTAAACACACACTCCAACACCACCTTGTTGATAGTGGTCACTCACCACCATTAATAGGGGTTTATAAAACAACATACTGTAGAGGTGTATCAGCAATTTATAGCTGAATCCATCTGTACAACATCACAAGTGGGAATCACAGAGTGGCTGCACAGTAGATTATTATGCTCCAAATTCTTTAAATATGGCATTATAACTATAAATAAATGAAAAACTAGGGCTGTCAACTGATTAAAAAGTTTAATCAGATTAATGCTTTGGATTAATTTCGATTAATCATGATCAAAACACTTTATGTCAGTCGACTGTTCTGTCTCTTTTTTTTTTTTAAATACTCAAATTTCCCACAAGATACATAAAATAAATGAACAACCACAAAAACATGTACAGAAAAACTATACAAAACAGACTAAAATCCATTAATATAAAAAAATGCAAACACAAAAAAGCAATGAAAAATCCAAAACATATTAAAAAAAAAACTCTACAAAACATACTGAAATCAATTAATATTAAAAAATTTAAAAAAAGCAAACTAACACAAAAACATATTCAAAAACTCTTCTAAAATATAAAAAAACCCCACAGAATAATGTGATAAACTATCTAAAACAAACAAAAATGATGACACTATATGCAGTTAACAATATTATTCAACACACAACACAAAACAACTGTAAAAATTTTTATTGTATTAACATTTTTAATCAGATTAAACATGATGGATTAATCCCTGTTAATTAATTTTAACAGCCCTAATAAAAACTGTCACTTTTTCATCTTGATAAAACAGATTGATCTCTGACAGTAGTTCCAATTATATATATATATATATATATATATATATATATATATATATATATATATATATATATATATATATATATATATATATATATATATATATATATATATATATATATATATATATATATACATATATATATATATATATATATACATACATATATAATGACTTATCTTATTGTGAAGGTCTCTCTGCTTTACTTTACTTTAAAAAAATCTTTTTTTTTTAACAATTTGGCCTTTAGTCTCTGTTTAATACTCTGATGGTGTAAAGAATAACACTGACTTTACTGTCCTCATTTGCTCAGTCTTTGATTTCTCCCATGGTTTGTGTTTTCCTCCTCCTCATTTTTTTTTCAACAAGCCTATAAATACTTCATTTAGGAGTAAAACAAAATAGCCCAAGCTTCCTCTTTTGTCTAAGCCATGCTGCATACAGAATTAAACCGCTATAAAAATCATCAGGTCTGGAAATAATCTGAATAAAAGCTGTTGTGAATAATACAGATCATTAGTGAGCTAGACACTGACCAAAACAATTCTATTGTATTGATAACATACACATATGGCTCTGTGTTCCTACTTAACCCAGGAATGTAGTCTTCACATTTTGTGCAATTATTCATGCATTCATTTCTGGTGGTTAAAAACAAAGAGGAGGGGCAAATAAGCAAAGGGGTATACATATACAGTACATCAATTGAAAACACATACACACAAGAGACATAGAAGGGGGATAAACAGCCTTTGAATACCAGCCCAGCATAGTGGTTTCCATTGAAAGGGATCAGTGGGAATATAGACAGTGCAAGTCTAAACTGTTAAGCGTGGCTCCACACTGGGGAGTACAATACCTCTGGTGACAGTGCACACATACACCCACTGAGGGCCAAGCCTCCTAATGGGGAGGGAGAGTGTGGGAGGGTCAGAGGAAAACAGGAGGAGTGGTGGGATGGGAGGAAAAACAGACAAACAGGAGTGACAGGAGTAAGGAGTGGAATAAAGACAGACTCGCATGTCAGAGAGACTAAAAGGGAGGGAAAAGGAATGGGTTTGGACAGGGTGACGGCACATGCTACAGGAGCCAAAAAAAATGTTAGAAAGGAATACTGTCTTTTACATAAAACATTCAGGTGTATCTACTTCTGTAGGTACAGTCGCGTAAAAAAAAAAAATCATTTGACCGCCCATGTTTCTTGTTCATTTTTTTCTTCAAGTACAGGTACATTTGTTTGGACAAATATAATATTAACAAGTTGTTCCAGGAACAATAAACCCCACCCCTCACAAATGTTTTAGGTCGTAATGGACATCTCCCTCATAAAACATGAGACTATGGTTTTAACCTTTAAAGGTCACCCAAGGTCAAAGGTTATGATGCCATTTTGAGCCTAAATTTAGTTTCCTATCTGTCAACAATAATAACTGGGTATTTATAACCAGTCTTTTTGGAGTTACAACCATTTAAAATCATGTGACCTTAATTTTGACCTTTCAAGGTCACTCAAAGTCAAAGGTCATGATGCCATTTTGAAGCCCATGCCAGGTTTCCTATCGGTCAATAATAGTAACCATGTCTCTATCTACGTTTTTCTGTTATAGTGCATTTAAGTTTTTAGGTTTTGACTGAGTGACCCCTGACCTCTTGGGCCAACAGTAGGTCATAATCTATACAGACAAGATGCAGAATTGAAACACTAGCATTTTCATTCTTATTGGAAGTCTGTAAGATGAATAGTAAAAAAAAAAAGTTCTATATAAAATAGATATTACAGCACCACAATTTCATTCTGTGCATTTAGTTCACAAATATATATACTGTATATATATATATATATATATATATATATATATATATATATATATATATATATATATATATATATATATATATATATATATGTGCATATACACATATCTAATAATGACAACAATATCTTTTTTTTTTTACTGAAAAAGGAATAGGCCGAAGCTTAGGCTTATTTGACCTATCCTATACAATCCATAGAATCACCAGCAGATCATCTTGTGCTGATTATATAACAAAGTGACATCACGTGAAATCAACTTATTGTGGCTATAAATGTAGTTTACCACCACCAGAGGGAGAATGTGAGAGTGAGTGAATAATGAGTCACGCTTTGAGTGGCCAAAAAAGTGGTTTATAACTCCAATCCATTATTATTATTATGATACATTTGTCGTTGTAGGGTTAAGATACTTTACGGAAAAATTCTGTCCCCATTTGGTGACAGAAGGGCTTTTGAAAACTAACCCTTTAAAAATGATAAAGTTCACTTTATTCAACCTCTCCATTTGACCCATCCTAGTGCATAATCAAGGCGTAGTGGTTTGCCATTCATGGCGCCTGAGGACCAACTCCAAATCTGTGCCAGTACCTTGGTCAAGGGCACAACATGCAAACTCCACATGGAAAAGCCCCTGTCCAACTGGGAATCAAACTCAGAACCTTCCTGTGGCCAGGGAATCATAGTAACCACAGCCCCACCATGCTACCCTTTAATTTATACAGATTTAAAAAAAAAAAAAAAAAAAAGAACAGACGGAGCTGATATGTATGTTTGTCTCCATGTTGCATGTCAGTAACATTCAATATATGATTTTTACAGTTAAAAACAGGGAGTCATAAAAAATACTCCATTCAAACACAGAAACGCCCCAAAATATATGTATCTATTGAGACAAATCATGAATCATCAATACAGGAGTTAAGGTTATTTTTATTTATTTATTTATAAATAACATGTTGGAGGGGGCAAAAACAAACAAAAAAAACATTTCAATTAACAGTCTGAATTTTGCATGGTTTACAAGGAGTAGGAAGAGGTAAAAACTTATTTAATTCAACCCAACTACTCAATTCAAAAATCAAACAATATGTTTTTTTTTCTTCTAATTTTAGAAGGCAAGGCTAGTACATAATATAGTAATTGAATCACGCACAACACAATGATCATAGTAGTACTGTACAGGCTGAAAAATTCAACATTTTCCTTCAATAATTACAGCATATTTATCAATACATTATTCATAGACAAACAATAATTAAATATTTAATAAATACAAATCAATTCTTTATTTTTTAACTGAATTATTAATTCATATTATTTATGACATTTATAAAAACAAGTTAAGAATTCATAATTGTGATCAAATACCAAGTAAAGGAAAAATGCTTGATGATTTGTTGTCGATCTTAAACAGATAATGTAAGTAATGTTTACAAGGCCAAAACTTTTTTTCTTTTTCATAACCTGTCAGAATTACACTCATAATGACATTACATAGAAGACAATTAAAGTAATTAATTACCCATGATATTAAATTTGACTATCAGCTGTTTTTGTATGGTATGTATAATGCTACACACCAGTATCCAGTCCAACATAATTATCTGTTTGATTCTCATTGGAACTAAATGTGTCTAATCATTGTACAGCCAGGGAACAAATTTCTTCAATTTTAAATCCCTCCCCAATGATTTTCTTATTGAGTGTTGTAGTAGAAATAGACATGTGAAGTCCTTGCAGGTCTTATGCCCTATTTGCACAGGATAAGTATTACCTATAACCCACTGGTAATTCTGAATAATTACGTAGAATGTCTGAGTTCTTAGTCCCGTGCGAATGCAACATGTCCGTGATTTGCTCAGTAATAATTCCACCACAAATTACCAACTGTGTTTGGGTGAAAAACAGATGTCCAGTGATAATTGAAGTTCGTGTGAATGCACATGTCTGTGTTTGTGATTTCAAATGCATGCCTCTTGTCTTTTTCTGGAGTGAAGAACAGAGGAAGTGGCCAAAATTGTGCGTCAGCAGGCAGTAAGAGGAAGATATGGTCACACCGATACACATGTACCCAACAATATTCATAGCTATCTGAAGCCTTTATAGAGTCAGTCGGTCATTTTCCAGAGGACAAGTCTCTGCTAAGAACTGCAGATTCACTTCCATTGTAATCTGGAGACATCTGTACTGACCCTCCAAATGTACAGACTGTATCCCTATCAATGGGATTTTCCCCCTTTATTCTTATGCATAATTTGTTTTCATACTGCTGTACCTTATTAATGTATTGAGACAAAACAGGATGTTGTGAAGTTACGACATATCTGGTCATAATGTCTGTAATTTGCGTGAATTAGAGACTTGTTTATTCCGTCTGAATGCACCACACAATAACACAGAAGTATGGGGGTAATGCCGAATTACCAGTGGTCCACAGAAAATACTTATCTCATGTGAATAGGGCATAAGTCTTTAGAGGTGACAGGACACTCAGCCTTTTCTGCCTTGTTTCCATGTGAATAAAATTCTAAAAGTAAATATCACACTGGGACATACATTATGAAAATAAATTAACGGAGCAGAATCCCTTTGGGAGATGCATCTACTCAAGATCCAGGAGCAGTTTGTTATTATATACAGTATGTGGGTGTGAGTGTAAGTCTAAGTGTGTGCATGTGTGTTTGTGACATGATGTTTTTTGTAATTCACAATGATTTATTCTGAATAAAATCATTTGGAATTAAAGTTATTTCTGTCATGTTCGTGGAAATGTTAATTCCAAATAAAGGTTGGGAAATATTCTGCTCTAGTTAATTGGACTTTACAGATACAGAGGGTTCTGATTGGACAGAACAGCCACTTAATGTCTGGATGCCTACCAGAAGAAAACAATCATGTCCACTTCCTGTTTTGCTTTCATTTTAACTATAAACATAAAAGGCCAGGTATTATATGTGATTTTTGCATTTATTTTTGTAATAGTTATGAAGCAGCAGCTCGACCGAATCAACATACTAATGCCGGCAACGTGAAGTATGAGCGTCAACGTAACAAGAACAGGATTATGCACAAAATGACAAGAATAATGTTTAAGAAGAATTAAGAGTGAAATAAACCAGTGACTTTATTTGGAATTAAGTTTAATTCAGAATAGTCATTTTCAACTGGAATTAGGTGTTTACATGGTCAACTTAAAGAGGAATTAACATCTATTACCGACGGCAACAAGCTTTGCCGACATTTATTAACTTCACAAATCAGAAATCCATGAAGTTATGTTGTTGTTATGTTGTTTGTATGTCTGTCTGTCTGTTTGTCTGTCTGTCTGTCTGTTTGTTCGTTTGTCTGTCTGTCTGTCTGTTTGTCTGTCTGCCTGCACTCTAGCATCGCCAATTCTTGCTAGATTGTTCTGACATTTGACATGTACAAGGAGATGGGAACAAGTATGAAACTGTCCAAATTTCGTCCGGTTTGACGCCATATTGAATTTTCATGTCAATGTCACAGCAGAGATTTGCCGTTTTCAACATGTATGGGTGATTTAACATGTAATGACTGATAATGATGTATTAGTGATTGAACAAGATCACAGATTTCATAGAGTTAGTGAAGTTACTACGCTCCGTGTGGAATTTCCATCTGTCTGTCTGTCTGTCTTTCTGTCTGTGTACAACATAACTCAAAAAGTTATGGACAGATTCCGATGAAACATTCAGGATAGCTTGGCAATGACACAAAAACCAAATCAATTAGATTTTGGTGAAGATCTGGAAAAGATCCTGAATTCTGGATCACTTTGAAATTTTTTTCTCCATTTACCACAATGTAAAATTTCAAAGTGATCCAGAATTCAGGATGTCTTCCAGCAAAAACATAACCTCCTTGGCGGACGGGGTGGGGTGTGTGTGTGTGTGTGTGGGGGGGGGGGGGTCTGCCTTGGCGCAGGTCTGCACTCTCAGGCTACTTTTCTAGTTCTGAATTAAACAGGAATAAAAATTCTCATGTAAACATTTCCAGGTCTGAGATCATGGCTGGCCGACCCCTCCAGAGCCACGCCGTCAGATTACTGCACCGCATTGGTAGCATTGATGGGATTTGTTGCCTAGCAGCTGCATGCCCAGCTGAAACACCCCTTTCTCAGTTTCCTTTCTTAGAAACAGCAATCACATCCATGTAACCAGCCAGAGTTTGAGGCGTGTTGATGAACTTTTCTCATGCAAGTATGGGTCCTGCACGTACATATAGTCCTAGCCTTTTGATATATGACACATTAGTATTAAGTTGCACAATTAGCTGATACTGTATACCACTGACGCCAGCGGAGTAACACAAAATCCAGTATCAGTCACTTTAAAATGTTGTCCCATGTCACAGTTCGACACTCATGACTCATGACTGAGTTTAATATCATCTCAAGGCTGTTTTTCCTTTACGATTACACAAAAACTACTGTAGTGATCATCGTGAAATTTGGTGAAAGGATTGATATGAGACAAGTATGGGATGAAATCATGGCCTAGTTTAAACCTCAGAATTGGGAGTGTGGTTCTTTATGTATAGTATGATACTGTGTACACAAATACTGAGATTGACAAATGTGAAAAGTGAAAAATGTAATGTAAAATCTCTATAAGTTTTATGATTGTTTTTAATTTGCTTGTCATTATGAAGACATGAAAAAAGGTCAATAATGAAATAATATCAGAGAACATGTTGAAGCCAAATAATAGGTAGGTAGAATGTGCATGTGTGTGTGTGTGTGTGTGTGTGTGTCTGGTGAATTAAAGTCAAAACACATTTCTTCATATTTTAACTGGGGGATTAATAAAACGTCAGATTTGGATGAAACAACTTCAAACTGTTGTTTGTTGACTTCAATTAATAATCAAACATAAGCTGTTCATTTTCACGAAACCAAGAAAAACTGAAAATTCCTGTTATGAATGAGAAACTTGAAGCAGACACAATCATAAACTTGTGCATTCACTGCAACAATATAAATCTTACTAAGTGTATGTTTTCCTCATTTCTAGTCCAAATATGTCATCACACTGAAAATAATAATAATAAATAAGATATAAAGAGTAATTTTTCAGTGAGAACTTATTTTTATTACACAATATATCTTGAAAATCTTTTTTTACTTAATTCAAGACATTTTGCTGAATTCAACTAGGAGTACATTTTGAGTAGAAATGAGAAAGAATCCACATGGTAACATTTGGATTGTTGCAGTATACTTTAAGTTCAACTCTAAAAGCAAACCTGAAGCAAAATGACATCACTTTAGGTTTTAATTATATCATATGTTTGTACATTAAACACAGATGATCAATGTTCTCCTGGTATTTACCCAGATACTCTTTGCGGAGAAAAAGATGTGAAATAGTAAAACGTGTTGTTCGTGTAACTGTAAATTTCATAAGGCTCTGTGCACACAAACAGTTCTATAATGTGACAGACAATGAGTCCAGCTACAGTAGACTGTAAGACTTGAGCCGCTCTGGCATGTAAGCACACAACACTCTAACAGTGCAAGTCTGTGACATCGCATCTCTGACTGCACAACACTTATGTTTGAACCATGAAGCGTGACCTCATCCAGCTGCATTTTGGAAGACTTTTTGCACTTATGTAAAACATGGACACTTCAACTTACAGTAAATATCGACTGTGAAGGTGTATGAAGGTTCATTTGTAAATGGCATCGCATAGACCAAATAAAATATTTGACACACATTATTATTATTATTATTATTCCTTCTGCCATTAGGCTTTTAAATGATAGTAACAGTATATAGGGTAGAGCATTAACTACAATGGCGACGAGTAGCACTAAAGAGCTCTCTCTCTCTCTCTCTCTCTCTCTCTCTCTCGATCGACACCTGTTCCATGGACAACCGCTAGTATTAATATTTGATTAATATTAATTAATAAACTATTAAATACTTGAATAACATTTCTATTGTCTATGTACATCAACCCCCCCATCCCAAATGTCAGCCAATCTCATCTGGTCACCCTATCTGTCCCATTCAACCAATATCTGAAAATATTTTTAATATGGACTACAACCGTTCCTGCCGATAACCAATTAGGATAAAAAGTTCATTCTTATATGTGCAAATGTAGTGACATGACTAATGAAATGTAACACATTAAGCACGAATCCATTCGATTTTTGCTGGAATTAAAATAAAGATAGTTTTGCAAATTCAAAATTCATGAACTATTAAGATCCAAATACACAAATATATGAACCAAAGCCAAATAAAAATGGATTTAGCAAAATATGACCCCTTTCAGTACAAGTGCAAGTGGTTTGTACACATAATTAGTCATAATTATATTTACCAGGAAACAGCTTGAAACAACTTCAGCAGCTAATCCATTGCAACTTAATTCATAATTCATAATATGTCTGGTGTAATATACAGTATGTAGCTATTCAAGTGGAAGCAGTACTACACTTTGGCCATAATGTGCTGATGTCTTAAAATAAGGTTAATAAACAATGGCATTAGAGACACAGATCTCACAAAAATCAAAGCTCAAAATTAGACTTAAAACACATATTTAGTATCTTCTGTATTAAAAAAAAAAAACCCCAGGTATCCTTTTGAATCATTATTCAGGCAGTGTAAGCAAAAATGTTCCCTAGTTAAAGCCATCTCCATTCATCTGAGTTCTCCTGTGTTCCCTCCATTCTGGCTGATCATGAAAAATGACAATGTAATTTCTGCTCCATTTATTTCCCATGCTAGGGCCAAGCGTTCTAATTCACTTGTTGAGTCGTCGCAGACTCCCCACCCTTACCTTCCATGCTGGGCCAATATTGTGCTTAAATCTCATGCTCCGATTGTCATGGATGAACCCTGTATGGCACAATTAGATAGACGGCGTAATTATAATGGCACCCTGCGTCCATGCAGATCACCCTTTGAACTGCTGAAATGTTTACAGCGGAAGAGACCCAAATATATATTAACTCCCTACAGCCACCCCTCGCCCGTCGCAGGATAAAGGGCAGCAGGCGGCTCTCTGCACTGTACAGACACACAGCCACTGTATAGATGTATGTGTGTGTGTGTGTGTGTGTGTGTGTGTGGTGCATTAATCTCTAATGCAGAGAAAAGCAGTAGCATCTAATAATAGTGGAAGTACTTTCTGTGGTTTCTAGATGTGCACAAAAAGAAATGAAATGTAAAACTGTAAAAATCAATGTAGAATATAAAAAAAATAAAAAACAAACAAACCAGAGGTGAAAGTACTTCCTTTACTATACTTAAGTAGATTTTTTAGTTATCTGTACTTTATTTTACTGGCAACTTTTTACTTTTAGTCCCTACATTTTTGTATAAATATCTGTACTTTATACTCTTTACATTCTAAGAATAGATTCATTACTTTTTCAAACTAGACAAATGTGACAGTATGAAAAATAAGTCAGAAATGAGTAAATCAGAAATTGTGACTTACTATATCATAATTTTTACTGTTTATCTCATTTTTTTTTGTTACTTTTTATCATATAATTTAGACTTTTTATCTCATAATTCAGATTTTTTTACTCATAATTTTGACTTCTTATCTCAAAATTCAGATTTTTTAAATCTCATAATTATGCTTTTATTTCATCTCCTATTTATGACTTTTGAATTTTTCTTAAATGTCCTGTCCATACCTACTAAACTGAATACCATGACCCAATATAACACATCATCTATACAGTAACTCACTTTTAAAAGGCTTTATTTTTGAATATTTTGACATTGCTCAGTTTTTTCCTGCTTAAATAAATATTATTTAATCCATATAAAAAAAAAATGCAGTTTTACTTTTTACTTTAATACAATTGAGAAGTTGTACTTTTTTACTTTTATGTCAGTAAAGGAGTTGAATCAGTACTTCTATTTTACCAGAGTAAGTAGCTGTACTTCTACTTAAGTACAGACTGTGAGTTCTTTAACCACCTCTGAAACAAACACACGTACAATACTTTATCATTGTTATTAGATGGAAATTATTATCAAGTAAATGCAAAGAACACTGGTTGAACTATAACGTAAATAGATGAAACACAACTCACCTTGATGGTTCGGAGAGCTCGGACCAATGAGGTCAGCTTGTCTGTGATTTGAAGAGCGGTCTATATTATCCTGCTGAAGAAAAGAGGAGGAGAAAAAAAAAAAAGATCAAAAAGAAGTTTTAAAAATTGTGTCTGTAAAAAGCATAAATAAAAAGCATCATCACCATATTGATTAAAAACATACCAGAAATTTAACAAAAAGTAGAATAATAGTGCAGAAAATCCAACCAAACATTCCAAATACACATCAGTTACCCTTTTATAGACACACTTTTAAGACCGTGTGTGTAATTGCAGTACTATAATCCACAGTATGTGAACAGCGCTACCCCATATGAAGCCACAGTGTCCTGATTTGACCTCTGCTGCATGTTCGCTCTGTTTGAAGATGTGTGCACAGAACTTTACAATGACTAAAACTGGCCAAAAAAATGAGTATTAAAAACGTCTTTATACATCTACTGTCTTTTTTTTTTTTTTTTTTTTTTTTTGTCACTTCCAATGACTAAAAGTATGAGTTCTCTATTGTGGGTATAAGTGTGTATGTGTGTTTAAACCCAGCGGTGTCCCGTGCAGAGTGGGAACAGAACGTTACGTACTGGGACAGACTACTGTGTTCATAAAGGCAGTGCTACTGACTGTCTGAACCAGACCTCCTCTGATGCAGCAATGAAAGCTCTTGCGGTTGGCTGTTCTGCCTCATTTAGAGTCACTGACAGACATGCAAGCAGAGCGAGGTTCTATTACAAAATCTGTTGTATAAAAGATGTTATTATGTCTAATTTTCAAATATCTGCACTTTTACGTCAGTTTGAGCCATTTCTTAAACCTCCAGAGACAGTGAGCAATGATGAGCACACTATTAATTATGTAATAGAAAAATCCAGAGTCGATTTTTCTGATCGCTGCTTCATTTAATGCGTCATGTTCAGAGCTTTCACAACTGTTCTTTGTTTATTCGGGGAAGGGAATTGTACAAAACTTGCCTCTTGGATACCATTCAATCTCCACATCTCAACTGTGAACGAAAGACTGAGTTGCTGCTGTAGCTACTACAAGTTTTTGAGTAGAATAAAGAACAAATATAAAGAGCAGAGGTTTTCAAAGTACTCACATTCTGTACTTAAGTACTGTAGAAGTACAGTACTCTGGTAAAAGTAGAAGTACTGATTCAACTACTTAAGTCAAAGTAAAAAAAAAAAGTATAACTTTTCAATTGTAATAAAGTAAAAAGTAAAAGTGCTTTTTTTTGTCATGAATGCAATAATACTTCAGAAAATAAAATCAGAAAAGTTTCAAAAGTATCTAGATAATGTGTTTGATCGAGTCACAGTTACTCAGTTTTGTGAATATGGACAGGAAATTTAGGAAAATGGGGGGAAGAAAAGTTAGAGTTGGGATAGAAAGTCATGAGATTTTTTTTTTTTTTTAAAGTTATGAATATAAGATAAAAATACATAATTTTAGGATAAAAATTATAAATTGTGAGATAAAAAAGTCAAAATTATGAGATAAAAGTAAAAAATTGTGAGAATAAAAGTCAAGATTTTGAGATAAAAAGTCTAAATTATGAGATAAAAAGTCATATAACTATATAAAGTGAGTTTGTTTCTCCACTGATTTTCTCCCTGAAGTGACTTATTTTTCATACTGTCACATCTGTTTAGTTTGTAAAAGTAACGAGTCTAGTCTGAGAATATAAAGAGTATAAAGTATAGATATTTATACAAAAATGTAGGGAGTAAAAGTAAAAAGTTTCCAGAAAAATAAATACTCAAGAAAAGTACAGATACCTAAAAAAATCAACTTAAGTACAGTAATGAAATACTTTTACTGAGTTACTTTACACCTTTGATAAGAGGTGGGAAGAAGGAAAGGACAAGATAAAACTTACTTAGTTAAACTGACCTATCAGTGCTATTTTTTTTTTTACATTTGATTATGTTATGAAATATAATATTTTATTAACAGTATTTTGAAATTCTCAAAATCAGTCGCATTTCCTGTTTGCCTTGTTTCTGCAAAAAAAAAAAAAAAAATCTAATATACGATACATTATCAGAGCAAATGGAGTCAAATCGAAGCTGCAATTGTACTTTACTGTAATTTTTTTTTAATACTTTGCAGAAAATTGGTATCACATTTTTAAACTAACAGAGATGATTTGCCACCATTTTCAATGCATTATAAAATGCAGATAAAAATGCTATAATATATATATTTTCTAATCCCATATTTGTGATTGATTAATAAAATATTTGACGGCCTGATTTAAAAAAAAAAAAAAAAAAGACTCACTGTGAAGACAAATTTCAAAGTAGAACTCCACTTGGACGTTTCCATTTTTCAAGGCCCAACAAAGGAACACGTATTATCCATGATGTGATGGTAAATGTATATAGTGTCTGCTCTGGTTCCGACATCTATACTGAAGTGGATATAACTGGACGTTCAATATATGTCTTTTTGTTTTCCCTCTGCGAACCCCCCAACCCCTCTTCTATACCAGCTAACCCAACCGCATCCAATCATTTCGTTGTATTGTTCGTCTCTGTATTGTCTTGAGTTCCAGCCGTCTAGGCCACATTGAAAAGAGGTTTTGGAATTTAATGGGACTAACCTGCTTTTGAAATAAAAGAAAATAATGAAATAACTACCACATCACCCCATTTGATTTAGTGATATAGTAAATGGTGTCATCAGCGCGCAACGTCTGGCGGTCCAACTACCAGACTGTGACTGATCCTCACCCAGTCACCCAAATAGCACAGCGATACTGTTCGTTCAGTGGGACGTTACGGCAGCACTGTGCGTCTGCATGTCTGTGTTGAAGACAGGACGGTCATGGTTAAGCTCCACTGAACAAAAGTGTAGGGATTCGTTCACACTATATACTGGTGGTAAATGCGCTTCTATACAACTGTGTAGGACTATATAGGTTAACACACACACACATATATACTGAAGGACTTTAAACTATACTTCAACTCTTGTAGACATTTTCAGAGGTGGTAAAAGTATGTATATTCTGTACTTAAGTAGAAGTACAGGTACTTGTGTGAAAACAAAACTCAACTCCTTTACTGAAGTAAAAGTAAAAAAAAAAAAATTAGACCTTCTCACAAGTAAAAAGTAAAACCATGAATGAAATAAACAAGAAAAGTCATAAAAGATTCAAAGGTATCCAAAAATAAAGCCCTTAAAAAGTGAGTAGATAATGTGAGTAGGTATTTAGTTTTGTGGGTATTTGGCAGGAAATTTAGGAAAAATGAAAGAAAAGAAAAAAAAACAAAAAACAAGTCAGAATAGATGTTAAAAAATTCATCATTATGGGATATAAAAAAAGTCATAAATATGAGAATTTTTAACAATGCATAAAATCAAATTTTGAGAAATTATGAGGAAAAAGAGTCGATATTATAAGATAAAATGGCACAATTGAGAAAAAAAGTCATTGATTTTCCCTCTGAAGTGACTTATTTTCCATACAGTCACATATATTTAGTTTGAAAAAGTAAAGAGTATGTAAGCAGCATAAAGTACAGATATTTATATAAATGTCAGGAGTACAAAGTATAGATATTCATACAAAAATGTAGAGAGTAAAAATTTAAAGTTGGTAGAAAAATAGTAAAGTACAGTTACCTAAAAAAAATCTTCTCAAGTACTATAACAAAGTACTTATATTTATTTCCTTCCCACCTCTGGATGTTTCACAAAAAAAACTGAAGCGCAGACAGCCTTTGGTGTCCCTATAGACAATCAGTAGAATATTAACTTGAGGTTTAGCATAATTCTAAGACAATGCTATAGGTGAGAGAAGAGGAGGGAAGCTGCAATAACACATAAAAGGAGAGACTTTTATCCTTTGCGTTATTTACACTTCATTCTCAGTGTCACTCTTATATTCTTTTACACACACACACACACACACACACACACACACAAAAGCACAGACACATATATATAAGTGACTACACTCTTAAAGTGAGGTCAACCAGGACTGAGGGTCGGCCAAGTTTTGACAAGGAGCATATATGGATCCTTTCATTTTGATAAAGTTGAAAGGAACTCCAAATAAAAGTGGAGAGGTTGAGGGTTCAAGTTTTTAAAAGGGGTCGATGGAAGGCCAGAGGTAAGGTTAAAGCCCTGAAAGCAGGACAGACACAAAGGTCTGGAGGTTGGGCCTCAACACAAGAGAGAAAAGACTGAGACACATGTCAAAGCTACGCTTTTAGAAAAGGTCAGACTAAGGTTAAATGTTATGAGCAGGGATTGAATATGTAGCCGGGCTGAGTTTTTCTAAAAAGCTTCTCGTTAAGAAGGCATCAGTAAATATTAACGAGATCAAATTTAGCACTGTCCGTCTAAAATGCAGCCAAACGCTCTCAAATCTGTCTCGTAGTCCAATTCCTTTTTTTTTTTTTTTTTGCTTTGGTTTGATTATTTAGGCCTAATGAGTGCTATACTTATACTAATATTATTACTTTTATTTGTTTATGTATTCAATTTCAGATGGGGATGTGCTCGCTGGGACTTGTAGGGTGGCAGTTGTATATATGTTATGTGGATAATTGAAAAGTATAGTTTTTTTTTCTTGCATTATTGTCAATTTTTTTTAAAAAACCTTGATTCCTGAGACCCAACAATACATTTTAGTCCTCTGTAAGGGACAAGTGTGTGACAGTTTTACTTAAAAATACTATTAATTCCAAAGGATATTAATTAAAAATAGCTAACTAAGTAAAAATAATTAGAAAAATGTATATTAAAAAATGTTGAATTACACAGCTTCTAATAAAGACAATAGTTTAAAGTAACAAAGCTATTTTTTTTTTAACTTTCCTTGTTTTCCTGGGAATAATTCTGCTTCATTTTACTGGAAGCCAGTTGCGCTGTGTTCACTTATAGCATTCTGTGAGTAAACACTAGACAGCAAGTGAAAATCCTTTCTTACATAATTATCTAGAACAAGATCAGGAGGTCACTCTAGTGTCTGCTCTAGTGCTTCATTTATCTGTTTGTTTCTATTGTAGAAACGTAGCTCTTTTTTAAGCAGAGCTGAGCCACGGATAAGCTGACCCTGACAGACCTTTGACAGGGAAGAAATGTTGTTTAAACTTTTCAAGTGAGAATAGCTCCTAGTCATATTATATTTTAAAATTATTAGTTGTGTTTTGTTTTAATTTTGACAGAAAACTTACATTACATGACATGAATGGAATTCATTTCTAAGTAGATAATACTTAACCCATAAAAACCCAAACACACTACTGATCTAAAACGTTTAAAATGGCTTATGATCCATGAATCTCATCAATACGTATAAATAATTGGTATAAAATGCAGTTTGTTATCTTTTCATGATCATCACATATGACTCATTTGGACATGCAGAAGCTCTGTAGTTACCATAGAAACACTGTCATCTTCTACAACACTGATTCAACAGTCAAACCCATGGGGTTGGATCAATGACCATGGATGGAGACACATGGTTAATGTTCAATTAATCATACATTTGGCTGAAAAAGTCACTTTTTTTTTTAGTTTTCAGATTTGTTCCCCCCTAACAACCCTCCTATTTAATCTGAGATTTTATGAACATCTATATGATCAGTAAATTAAATATAAGACAGTACATGATGTTTGCTTAAAAACACTAAATACACAAGATTCTCTCACAATAAATTGTGATGAATTACTTTAGACAAGTTAATTCAAGATTCAAGAAAAGTTTATTTGTCCCTTAGGAGCAATGAAAAAACAGACATGATGGAGCAGCACAATAAAAGAAATATGTAAACAATAAAATAATACATACTCTGGCCAAACTGGGGCCCTACACAGAATTTTATTTTGAGCCATCAATTAAAAAATTATTATCGCTGTAAAATACTAAAGAGCTGAAACATGAAGACTACAGGGCACTTCAGGTAAACGGCTGCTAAACATTACAAAGTAAACATTGAGTATAAACTCAGAAAAATGTAAAAGACTTTAAATTTATTTTAAATGAACCTGCAGCCACTTCTGTCACTGCTACTGTATATCTGACTGATTGAACCATAGAACTGAACTACTGCGAGTAATAATATGGGAAACACGATTGGGTGTTTTGTGCCAAATGGCAAGTACTGATTGGCCGCTGAGTCCCAGGTGACTTTCTCGCGAGAGGTCGTGGAGGTACCACAAGTTTTTAACAGGAAGAACAGCCTATAAAACACTGGTCCATTCTAAACTAATAGTCATCCTGGTTCAGGCCACTGGACACAACCGTGTGGATCAGCGTGAGAAATGACATGTGTGGTGCGTGAGCGTGTGAAGTCGTTGAAATGTGTGTGTGTGTCACGCTCATTGCCTTGCCGATGCTCAAACAATATATTATGCAGCTCTAATAGAGAGCAAAGTGACTGGGCAGGAGGGTCAGCAAAGGTAACGTCAAGAGGTTGGTTTCACGTGACGTCACATTGCTATAAAGTCAGAGCGCGAATGTCAGATGGAGGTGAATCAGAGTGAATTTTCCAATGGGAAAATGTCTGTTTTGTGTAGTTTACGGCTGCGCCAATTGTTCTCAGAGAAGGAAAAGTGATTTTTTTTTTTAGCGTACCAAAGATTGTCATTCACACAGATGAGAAAAAGCTCACAGAAAAAGATCGTAAAAAGTGGATTTTAAATCTGCGTTTGTGGTCAGGAGGAGCAGAGTCTGCTAATGCTAATGCTAATACTATTGCCCGTGTCTGCAGCGACAACTTCGTCAGAGGTATAATCGAAAGCTAACTTTTTTTGTCGATGTGCTATATATCATTAGGTTGTGTTAAATGTTCATTTACACTGTTGTAATGTGGTTTACCTAGCAACATCAAGATGGCTTGCATGTTTGTTTACATTAGTTGCTACTGCTAGCAGCTAACAGCGACTAATTCAAACATGCAATACATTTTTCATCTGCTGCTGGTGTAATAGGATGTCTGCAGGACCAGGTAGTTATTAATATCCACAGCAGAGACTGTCGGCAAATCTTTGAATTCTGTTGAAAATGCATTAATTTTCATAAGATACGGGTCACATCCAATAAATTTTTTAGCTAACTGTATGTATCTCTGTTTCGACACTGGATAAAAATCCATACAATAAGCACAATTTCTCCAATGGTGACATAGTACATGGTTACTTGCTGACCTCCAGCTGCAGTTGTGTCATTGTCATAGTCAACCTACCTATTTGGTAGAGAAAAAAAATATCTTGGAACTGCCACAAAAGTAACACTTGGTCTTTATAGGTTAATAAAGTGACGTAAAGTGACACCACCTACTTTGTATCCTTCCCATAAAAGCATGGATTATAGTACAAAAGATTGGTGAAATCATCCCTTGACCCTCAGCTGTAAATGTGTGCATATCAAACAATTAAGCGCTCTCATATCATACTACTGATCTTCATTAGGGTCAATATACGCCAGGTAAAAACACACTAAAATAAAGTTGACAGACTTCATACAGCAGCCATCTTATTCATGCACTGAAATATTTGCACGAAAGCTCAACTTAACAAATACAGCACTGTGACAATGTAGGTTTGCTGATGGCTAATGTGGAAAAAAGGAAAAAGAGAGAGCCCCTGATTAATGAATATATCCATCCCAGACTCTCACGGCTAAGTGTTATCCTCTAGTGCTGACATGATTGTATAGCGAACACATTACTTCTGATTCTGCTTACACACCAGTCTACCACATGTTTTATGTGTAATACACAAAAAAAAACCAGGGCACCGACAGTAAAGTACTTTAGTGTTAAATGAAAGGAGCTTTAATCATCAGTCACCCTGCCACCAACGTTCACTTTTTCACACAGGTAAGTACCTCATCACCATTTTCCTTGCTTTGCACACACCTTTATTTATTCAACAGCCGGGATCATAGAACAGAAACAAGATTCAAGCGCTGATATAAAGCCTTGAATTTTGGATGAATGTTATCTTCACTTTCATCTGTTTTGAATTTCTTGTGTAGTTTTGTCAGGACAAATCTTCCACGACCTTGGAATTTTCACAGTGAGTGACTTTTCTCACTCTGCAAGTGGACATACATCTGTTATACTTGAACGCTTTGCAAACACCTGAAAATGACGGTGTGCTTGCGTGCATGTGCAATGCTCTGTGCAAAGACTAAGAACAATATGTCACCGTCCCAAACCACGGCCAAAGGTGAAAAAATTTGTCGCAGCTTTATCCCTTTAATAATCTTCTAAAGAGATGATAGGGTTTGGTGCAATTTAAGAACAAACTATAACGGGAAATAACGTCTATACAATGCATTTAGGCTACCAGTCAAAAGTTTGAACTAATCTTCTCATTTAAAAAGGTCCTGTACGTAGGATTATGGACAAAACCGGTACTGCAATCACATCCCAATTACTTTAAGACTATGGTATCCCCTCCATCTCCTCCCTGAATATGGTTTGCCAGATCCATTATGAGTGTCTACTAAGGCTGTAACGGTATATGTAATCGTACCGAACCGTTGACAACAGACATTCAGTTCGGTACAGTCTTATACCGAATGAATACAGTCAGTTTGTATGTGTTTTTGCATACCATTGTATGTGCCACTATGGCTCTTTAATATTCACGAGGATACCTCTACGTGATTGGAGTAGTGAAGGGAAGAATCTTTAATATTTATGAGACTCATTCGTGATTCGTGCTCTTGTGACCATGTGCTTATCATGCAGAGGTGACAGTACAAAAGTGACTTGAGTTCAAACAACAGAGTTTACCGATACTTCCTCATACATGTCCATGACGCAGTAATGAGTCATCTCTGATTGGCTCAGAATGTGTGAAGGAACACTCCCCCCTCCCCTGCTGCTCTCTGTGTGTTTACCATCCCAGAGTAGCATCCAGCTTGGTGTTGTATCATCGCTTTTTTTGAAAACTTGCAGAAAAAAAATTAGACTTTATTTCCACAGAGAGCACATGAACCAGTTAGCTCCACCATTTTTGTTCAAGTTTTTTAGAAATCTGCTCCAGACAATAAATGCGTTAAATCTTCATTTGAATAAGATGAATTAGAAAACAAATGACAAAAGTATTGGTTAGCTCATGTTTTGATATATATGATGGTGTGTTTTTCCACATATATGGTGGTTTATGTACATGTATACAATGGATTTATGAATATTCCAATAGAAAGAACCTGTTCTGGAATGAAACTAATGAAATGTTACCACATGTGTGTTACTGATAACAAAAACTCAAGTCTTAAATGCTGGTTGGATCAAGTTTCCAAGATAAGTCTTGGGTCAAAACGTGAAATTCTTAGAATTAACAAGAGAATAGGTTTTAGTCCAAAGGAATATTGGTCTCAGATCTACTTCAAAACACTGTCTGCACATTATGATCCATTCATATGTAAACATGAAGGAAACGGCTGTAACTCTGAATTATTTTATTTGGAATAAATAATGTGGCTAGTAAATGATTGACAGTTTTATATTTGTTGGGTTAGTTCCATTATGTGTTCTGTTTTACTCTGCACGACTCATTAAAAACGTAACATTTTTCACAACACATTTAAATTCTTCTTTGCAGTGGAAGCAATAAGGTGGAAAGTCAGAAGTGAAATTCACACCATTATCCCTGATTTCACCCTAATATGAATACAAGTGTGCAAGTACAAGCACACACACTGAGACACACACATGGTCCCTGGTGAGGATCAATGGTCTCATGAAAGCCTGTCTCTTTAAGCTGCCGAGATCCGGGAAACTCTAACAGGCTGAACTCTTCGTCCACTAGCCCCAGAGGTCAGAGGTCAAAGATAAAGCCATGACCCAGATGACAAGCAGACAGGCTGCCATTTGATCAAGCTAATATTGCTACTGGCCTAACACAAATGTTTGGAGGCCCTTTGATCTGCACAGACAGATGTGAATGAATCACGCAAACCTTCAACCTCATGTTCAAAAGTCATACGGCTAATTAAAACCCTGTGCAGCTTCTGGTTTGTTGGTTTCCCATTTACGCTCCTTATTGGTGTTTTTATGGAATATAATTTAACATCTACTTAAATGTTTGGCTCAAATGTATTTGAACTCAGACACTGGAGCTAATCACTGATTGAAAATTAAAAGGAAAATAAATGGAATGGATGAAATTTTAAAGATTTTAGCATGAGGAGCGAGTCTATTGCTGTACTGGAAAAAAAAAAAGAACAAGTGAAAATGATTTCTAGAAATAAGATTTTCCAGATCTATTGTCTAAAAACAATAGTTCTTCAGGTGATTATGTCTTATTTTAAGTGGGATTAGATATTTTGGCTAGAAATTTGAAAACAATTAGTATTTTTGTAGTGTATTTATTTTACCAGAAATGTAATGAGGCAAGACGCTGCATTTGTTGAAAAACCTCCAACCTCCTCTATCTTAGTAAAAATTTCTTGAAATAAGATCCAGATCTATTGTCTAAAAATAAGTTCTTTATATCTCATTGAAAAGTTACTCTTTAGGTGATCATGTTTTAATTTAAGTGTGATGAGATCAGTTGACTAGAAATGAAAAACATACACTTGGTAACATTAGGATTTTTGCAGTACTGCAAACAGTACTAATATGTAGTGTTTAATTTATACACACAGAAGCTCAAATAAAAAAGGTGATGGTGGAGGTGCTTGTGCTGTTCGCCACACCTGGGCATGTAAACTGGACTAATGTAATAACATTAGTGACACCAAATCTGGACAGAGTACAAATTCCTATGTTTAATGCTGTATAGATAACAAGCAAGACAATACATGTATAATTAAAGCCAGTGAATGACTGGGATGTACCTGGATAAAATAACAAACAAACATACGCAACAATTCCTTGAAAAATAGCCACTGCTGTCCTCCTCAAGCTGAGCTCATTTAGGATGTGGCTGTCCTGATGGTTTGAAAAACTCAGTAAACTTGTTTATTTTGCATTTTTCTGTGCTAGTAAACAATAGGTACTAGGTAAGGAACGTTAAGTCAAATGCCCTGTAGAACAAAAGTGTGCACCGTCCTTTTCTGTATATAAACACATATTTTGTGGATGTCGTTTTAATAAGATAAATCAACAAGACAGATATCAACATCAGATATGAACTCTAAATTAACTTGCATTTATTATTATTTTATTTTAGTGTATTTTTTTTTATTTTTTTTATTACTATTATTATTTTTAACATAGTCAAGAGAGGAGGAGCGGGTCACGGCTTCAGTATAAATTGCCAATGTCGTAGGTTCCAGAGCGTGCTCTGGCTTGCACCCCCCCAAATTAAGCCCTGCTAATATGTGGGTAAGTGAAATAAAGTAGATTAATCTACAAAATCCCTCTTAGTCCATACAACTGAAAGAACATTACCGAAGTCAATCGATCAATTGTTTCCCTGAATCTTATACCAAGAGACTTTAAGCCATAAAATGTGCACTACTGAAAGAGTATAAAAGGTAATAACATGACTTCAGTGTACATTGTAAAAAATATTACCAAAGTGTTAACACTAAAAACTTGTAAAATTGCAACATACAAAGCTAAGTGAACATACAACACAATGTTTTTATTTTTTATTTTTATGTTAACGATTATATCAGATACAGTATAGCTGTAGTTCTTACAGGAAGAGTATAAACTGGATTTGTATGTAGAAATGATGTATTTGTATTCATTTGAGAAAATAAAACACTTTAAACTGCAACAACGTAATGTTAAAATAACAATCTATTTGGGTTTTTTTTTTTACCTTTTATCGATTCATTTATTTTTAAATAAAAGAGTAATAATAAAAAATAAAAAGAGTAAACACTTAAGAGTTTAATATTTTAAGCAGGTGTAATGGGCAGATGTGACTCACTTGGTGGAGCAGGTTGTCCAGCGGCTAAAGGGTTGGTGGTTCAAATCCTGGCTCTGCCTGTACACATATCAAATTAGCCCTGTTTACATGAGTGTTTTAATTCCTGTTAATTCCGCTTTAAGATGAACCATGTAAACATCTAATTCCAGTTGAAAATGATCATTCTGAATTAAATTTACTTCTGAATAAAGTTGCTGGTTTATTCTGATGTTAATTCATGTGTCATGTAAACAGTTCATTCTGCTTTAATATTAATGTAAATGGACTGCACTTTACAATTCCTCACATTCACACACACACACACACACACCAGTAGACGACAATACTGCTGATACACTGGCTCTGCCTGACCCTACTGGGAGACACTTAGGATTCAGTGTCTTGCCCAAGGACACTTTGACATGTGGACACCCAGAGGCGAGACGCGAACCACCAACCCCTCGATCAATGGATCGCCCTGTTCTACCGACTGAGCCACAATCTACCATTAAAACATTATTCCTGTCATCTGCTCTTGGTCTCGTCACGATGACGCACATACAGTATTTCACGCTGTCGACATTACTTTGTTGATTCCTATGGTTGATTCAATCGAGCTGCTGGTTCATAATTATCACAAAACTAAATGCAAAAATCACATGTGGGCTTGCATGTTGATCGTTAAAACAAATGCAAAAGATGAAGTGGATGCGATTGTTTTCTTCCAGTAGACACCCAGATGTTAAGCAGCTTTTCTATCCAATCAGAAGCCTCTGTACCTCCAGCTGTTAAAGCCTACAGCAAAATACACATGTTTCCCATGTCAACCTTTATTTGGAACTAACATGTCCATGTAAACACAAAAGAAAGAGCTTTAATTCCAAATTGTTTTATTCCGAATAAATAATTTGAAATGAAAAAACATGATGTAAATGTAGCAAGTGTATTTGTAAGACATTGAGCCTGAACATTCGCCCAGTAGTGTTTATAAAGTACTTCATAAAGACACCATGAAGCAGAAGTGGATAATTCCTGGTCCATCAAGTCAAAGTCCAACCGTGTATTGTTTCAAACCTGTTCACTGAACACAGGTGATTCCACTAATTATCCCATTTACCTGGATGAGGCATTGTTCTCATCAAAATGGTCTGGTTCAATGAACACATTTGAACTTTCACTTGATGGACGTGGAATTACCCACATCTGCCATGAAGGGATATAAATGGTTCTACATACAGTACATGCAGGTCATTTACCATTTAAATACACTGTTAAATATACATGTTAAATCTATATTTTACTCTGTAAATATATTTACAGTTTGTTGTGTTTTTTAATCTCGCCCACCATTGGTTGGGAGAGATTATTATAATCAGTGTGTCTGTCTGTCTGTCTGTCTGTGTGTCCGCAGAAACATATCATGCTATAACTCAATGAATATTTGAGATATCACCATGAAATTACATGATCATATACATATAGCTAATGTGCATCTGATGCAATGATCAATTAGAGTAAAGGTCAAAGGTTAAGGTCACAATTCACTAAAAGGTCAAAATTACATTAATGGTTATAACTCAAAAACGGTGGGTCACAGAACTTTCAGATTGGTACCAAACAACGCGTAATAAAGATTTCTACAATTCTTATAATTGCTGTTATCACCTACAAAAAATATTTTTCTTAGATCTCTGAAGGTCAAACCTGATATGTCGCAAAATTTACTTCTGTAACAGTTGTGTGTGTCAATTATAAACATATCATGCTATATCTTAATCAATACTGGATATATTACCATAATATTACCTGCACTGACGCATATATACATATCACAAAATTATCAATATTGCAAAAGGTCAAAGGTTAAAATCACATTCTTGGCTTTAATTCAAGAACGGGTTGTCATAGAAACTTGAGATTGGCACAATATAGGGTTGAGATTAGCCATCCTCTGAATACTTGTTAACAGTATTATTCAGGTAACCACAAATGCCAGTTTTTTTTCTGTAAAAACAACATGATTTTTTACAGTGTAGTTCTATGTTTTCATGCGTCCACCACAGTGTTTTGATTTGATTTGATTTGAATGATTTATTTCGAACGTGTGCAGAATGCAACAACAATAATAATAATAATAATAATAATAATAATAATAATAATAATAATAATAATAATAATAATAATAATAATAATAATAATAATAATAATAATAATGATAATGATAATGATAATGATAATGATAATGATAATAATAATAATAATAATAATAATAATAATAATAATAATAATAATAATAATAATAATAATAATAATAATAATAATAATAATAATACACAATGACATGTCCGAAAAGGAGTAGGATGAAGCATAAGCTTTAAAAAGAAACTGAAAATACTCATCAACTGTGACAGTATCATACAGTGGCCACCAAATGGTACCATAGAGCATGAACAAATGAACATTTAGACCTATACTATTACATGTAATGAGCTCATTTAGACTAAAGAGGATCTAGTGTCTGCCCTTAAAAAGTCTAAATATTGTGGCTCAAGACAGATATGTTTTTCTCCTCTCTGGGCATAAATGTCTCCTGAGACAGTAAATGTTTCTGACCCCTGCTCTATAAATCATCTTACCCTCTTACTGGGACAACCATTAATAATTAGGTTCAATATTAAACACGTGATATGACTACTATCACTACTAGCACTAAACATTACATAAAAGTCCCTGTTTGTACAACGCAGCAGCAGAATTAAAAGATCAGTCATCACCTGGGGGTGTGGGCCACAAAAGATGCTTTTATAACTCTGTTGGACCAACATCTTACACATACTTACCCACCCTGCAGTAATTTGTGAATTATATGTGTTCACAGCGGTGGAATGCTGTGACTGCACTGACCCCTACTCTTTATTCAGGATGAGGTTAGGCAGATATGGACTTTATTCCCTTGCCTTGTATAGTGTATATTCTCTAATGTACCAAATGTATTCTTAAGGATCTTTGTGAGGATTATATTAACCTGAATTTAGACAGTGATGACTGTTTGGAATTCTTGGAATCAAATCTGGAGCAATGCTAAGAAGGTTTAACTTTAGTTTCCTGTCTTAAATCCGAAAATTAGAAAATAACTGGTTAAATAGTTTAAATTCCACTTAACACATTCTCAGAAGTGAAGACTATATGAGAGTGTGGATATAGAAGTGTAATTCCAGACAATGTGACAGAATCCAACATGCATTTCTACATTTTTAAGTGGTGTTATTATTAGATAAGGTTTCGGTAGGCTGTCGCTAGTGATTTTCAAATGTTAAATTCAGCATTTTGTTTCTATAAAACCCCCTCTAAGTTGTTCCAATAGCATATAAGTTCCGCTTAAAGATAGGTTTTAAAGTGATCATAAAAAAAAAAAAAAAAACTCTCCAGGAAATTGCCTCTTACCTGATAATTTGGATGATGCAGGAAGTAATCCGGACATCCAGCCACAGCCATATTTGGCGCTTCTCAGTTCTTTTGTAGAATTTGTGTGTGGTCAGATCAGTTTGGGCAGAAGATGGACAGAAGGGGAACCTAAAGTGGGACAAAAGCAGACAAATGGAGGTTAGTGGAAAACTACAAAAGAAGAAAGGGAGGAGGGAGGAGGAGGAAGGGGGGGGGGGGGGGGGGGGGTGAGAAGGTCCATGAAAGGAAGGATGAGAAGAAGAGCAAGATGAGGTTCTGAGCAGACAGATATAGCACAGAGTACTTCTTAACCCACATAGACCCACAGTAAACAACATCAATGAGCAACAAGGGATGAAGTGTCACTGGTTATGAAGGAAAAGCAGTCGTGTCAAAAATGATAAAATACCTTTTACAGACAAAAGTCAACCTTTAATTATGCCTCCTTTTGTCATAACATATTACGACTTTTTATTCAGTTTACTTCATGCAGCTGGACACATTAGATCATTTTAGTTCATGCTTAAAAAAAAAGGGGATGATAAAAATCACCAAATCGGAGGGAAAAAGGTACGAGGGAAATATCTGTCCATGCAGCAAGACGACAAGTTTTCTTCAATTAAAATATTAAATGTATAATTAAGTATGTACAATTAAAATGAGAAATTAACTCTAAAACAAATTAAATTATTATTAATATTTCTAAAGATATATCTATTTTCTTTATTATTATTATCATTATTAAGTTTGCAGTACAAAGGCCACATATGGTCTCATGTGGGTGACCAGTAAAAAGTCAAATGACATTATGAAAATATTTATATCTACAAAGTTTCCTTAAAATATGAAAAAATATGAACAATCTGAAATGTCTTAGGAAAAAGTAGAATTTTAACAATCGTCTGCCTTGGTTTGTTATGAAGACGCGCATTACAATTTAGAATTAGAAATACAGAAAATATTTAGTGACAAGCAGAATGTTGTTAAAATGACAGTTCTCTTAAGACATTTCAGGTTATTCACATTTTTTGTAAAAGGATAGTTTATAAATGTGAAAAAAAATAATGGAATTTTATTTATTTATTTTACATAGTTTCATTATTATGATAGTATTTTATTGGTCTGACCAACTTTAAATTGGACAGTAAGTGGAACTTGAATTCATTATTATGCCTCCACTGATTTTCAGTTTCTACAGTGTAGTTTTTGCATTTCACAAATTCATCACATGGGCCATTTTGGACCTTTTGAGTGGTCAGTTTTGGTCCGTGGGCCACATCTTTGACATCTGCGGATCAGACAGAACTAAGTGTTTCACTACATTAATCCATATGTGCATGTTCTACACTGATGTGCTCTGGAGTTTATTGCTGAGGATCAAGTATATGCACTGGAGCCAAGATAAACCAGTGTTTCATTTGGATAATAAACAGAGCTGATACAACATTGCATTAGTTTTACAGTACATCCATAGAGTGTGTTGCAAAAGATGTGTAACACAATTGGCCTAAACACCAATGAAGTCATTGAGACCTAATTGGTGACAAAGTCTTTGAATGTTTCAGTAATCAAATAGATAAATATACATCCTCTTCACCTTTCCTCTTCTTCCTTTTATTCATTTCATCTGCAGTTAAGGATTTGTTTAATCTTACAAATCAATATTGATTCATCAATATTTTTTCTTTTGCATCACATCAATAAATGATTGAAAAAGCAGCAGCCATGTGCACTCTGTAAGCAAACTTCAGTGTAAAAGAAATCTGACTTCATGGGACTTTAAAGGTGTTCTTCTATGAGGCTCCCTCATGACCATCCTTCGGGCAAAATTACCACAAGTTCAACAACATGGACTTTAGTCTATTTGAACTTCTTAAAGTGGGTATCCTATTAACCTCTTGGCACCGCTGCCACTGAAAAAACACCTGTAAACACTACCCCAAAAATATACTGCAGGCACCTCTCCAGGTCTTAAGTTAGACCAGGAGTATATTTTGAGCTAAGCAGCTCTGGCTCATAACTATGCTGGTCTTTTATGCAGCAGTTCATGACCCCCTGTTGGTATTTCAAAAATATGACCTGCCATTTTATATACAGCTAATATTATCTCATGTTTGCATTAGCGGTTTTGAGCATGCCATGCTTGTGGCAGTAGAGAGAGTGTGCATGTGTGTGTGTGTGTGTGTGTGTGTGTGTTGGCATTTCTGCTTGTACATATGCATGTGTGCATGTATATGTGTGTGTATATGGATGTTTGTGTATGCTGTGCATGCAGCCGAGTGCGGGGGTGTAAAAGGACTCTATTTTTAGGAGGTTTCAGGGTCTTTTAGAAGCTGTACTTGAGTTGATATAGTGTTGTGTATCTTGGTGTCTCTGAGTGACTATTCAGTGTAAAATCACAGGACCACACTTCCCCAAGTACAGTTGAACGCCACGCTGGAGACTTGGCTGTCAGTCGTGGCTTTTCCATTGACCCTCATAGTGCTGGAATACAACTTGTGTATTAAAATTTACCTGATGGAAATTTTGCTAAAATTCTTGTTAAATTCTTCTTATTTTTATTTTATTTAAACTTTATTTAACCAGGAAGTCACTTGAGATACATTTTTGGGGGCATGGTGCAATTGATAGATCAATCAAGACTGCAATGGAAAGACCAATAATCATGAATAAAAATTTAATTTAAAAAAAGTTGTTGAGGGATGTTAGAACAAGTGAAGAATAAAAATAAAAATTATATATATATATATATATCTTTTTTTAATTTAGTTATAGATAGGTAATAGAAGGCTAATATGTATCTGTAAATCAATACGATGTTTACATTTGTTGCCACGTATATGGAATGACTTCTCATGTTCAAAAACAAATAATCACATTTGCGATTTAAATGCAAAAACAGACACTAGTGTTTTTTCAACATTTAGTAATCAATAATAATGTTGCACATATTGTAATACAAAAACAACATGGTAAAATGATGATCCAATGATACTAAAATGTACAGCCTTTAATCAACAAAAGCAAAACTTTCAAACAAATTGATAGTCTTTAAGAACCAAAGACTAACATGACATTGCATTAATTTTCCACTTTGCTGAATGCACAATTCTGTATCCTGTATCACTGATGGTGTTCACCAAACATTTAACTCTTCATTAGTTATGTCATATTGTTTATTGTGTGAGAAGAAAAAAAAAACAAACTCAAAATTATGTCAGCTGATCACATATAACTGCTGAGCTCTCCCTTTCTTTGTTTTTCTTTCTTTTTTTTGTAGAACTAAAAATGAAAGGTCTTTTTTCTACCTTCAAAATTGGGCAAGCAAATAATGTCCAGACCATGAATGCATTCTAAACAAAGGGCTTGGCACCACCATCACTCGGACCGATGAAAGGCCTTGCTTGTGATGAGAGAGTGTGTGTGTGTGTGTGTGTGTGTGTGTGTGTGTGTGTGTGTTTTACTGTGTCGCTCAATGTGTGTGGCCCCGACAGGCTGGCATACAAGGACAGCTCTTCATTTACACATTATTTACAGACACGCAGTTTACAACAAAAACAAAACAAATTAACATCAGCCTTAACTCTTCAAGCAGCCCCTCATTAGACGTCACAGACTTGCTGAATAGCTGTGGGTTGAACTGCATGTTTATTATATTTCAGGAGTCAGAAGGTTGAGCAAGAGGGACACAAGGAGGTTATGAGTAACTGCACGGCAACAGAGAGGCTTTGAGTGGTGGACGCCTCAACCATTTAAAATATCACCCTGATTTTATTAGGAGTAAATATTAAACCTTACAAGTTACTAGAATGGCCAGTGCACAGTGTTCAAATGTGCAATAGATAAAGATATATGGGATTAGATCTTGTGGCCATCTTTCTGAATTTTAACATATAATAGGTTTTAATACAAAGCCATGTCATGCATAATATTTACATTTCACTGAAGGGTCCAAGATGCAGCCAATGCCCAAGTATTTTAAAGGTATAATATCACTAATGGCCACTGGAGTTAGTGGCCATTAGAATAACCTCTAAGAATAATAAATCAATTATTTTCTCCAGATTCCAACCTCATTCATTTAGTATGGAATCAATTATAAATGACATGATGCTCTTTAGAGTTACTGCTCTATTAAAAGGTTCAGACAGTCTTTGATTGACAGATCTGTATTAACGTCTGCTCACTGGCCAGGTCTGACTTTTATAATTAGTGTTTAATTAATAAAACATAGTTTTTCCCAGCGAACAGTTTCACTCTCATTTTGGTTAACAGGTTCCACAAACCAGACAGTGAAATGACTTTGTTAGGCAGTGTTTAATCCTTTTATTGAATCTGTGAAGTAGTGTTTACTCACCCATAAACTCACCTGTCTTACCCTTAACCCCTGCACTCCCACAGCTCCACCCATTTTGACCAAATATGGGTACTTCCTGTTTACAAACACCAACGCAGCAATGCTCTTCTGGTTTCAAAAGTAATGTCAGGACTCTAATAAATAATAATACTAATACTACTACTACTACTACTACTACTACTACTACTACTACTACTACTAATAATAATAATAATAATAATAATAATAAGCCTAAAATTTCAGTATTCAGAGTATGTGCAAAAAGTGAATTTTTCCATTTGATCACATGTGATTTTTAAGTAATAGACTTCATTTCTTGTGTATATAATATATATATATATATATATATATATATATATATATATATATATATATATATATATATATATATATATATATATATATATATATATATATATATATATATATATATATATATATATATAATTCTGATATTTTAGACAGTAATGTGCATAAACATCTGTCCTCTAATAGGGTAACAGAAGTCAACGAAGCCATTATTATTTAAAATTTTTAATGCAACTTCAAGAACTCATATAACAACTTTTAATGTTGGCAAGGAAACTATTACAGTCTAATGGGTTAGAGATGACTTTGCTTCTATTTCCATAGGGAAATCACTGAGTATGACATCATCAAGACTATGATACTGTACCATATTGGAGGCCCTGCGAGTGTAACATGAGTAAACATGACGACTCATGACTGAGCTGAGAATAAATCTATGACACTGTGGATTAAAAAGATCATTCCATTGTGTTTTAATAGTATGAAGAACTGTAATATGATACAAAACTGTCTGTTACACTAGTCTGCAAGTAAAATGGTTCCAGAATAAATTTAGTTCCAGTCTTAAATGCCGGTTGGCTCAAGTTTCCAAGATAAGTTTTGCGCCAAATGTGAAATTCTTAGAATTAACAAGAGAATAGATTTTAGTCAAAAGGAATATTGGTCTCAGATCTACTTCAAAACACTGTCTGATCCATTCACTTTACAGGTTCTTTCTAGTGGAACATTTACAAATCAATTCCATACATGTACATAAACCACCATATATGTGGAATAACACACCATCATATGTATTAAAAACATTAACTAAAAGGCACTTTTGTCATTTGTTTTATGATTCATCTTATTAAAGTATGTAAGATTTAGCACATTCAATGTCTGAAGCAGATACTTTCTAAAAAAAAAAAAAAATATATATATATATATATATATATATAGATCAGTGTTACAGACCAGTCTTTTGCAATGTAGTAAAAATTAATAAATTAATAAAAACAGAAACAAACTGGTGGTATGTGGGGCGGAAAAGCTAAATTAAAAGTCATCACAGTTGTATGTTTTTCCATGCATGTGATAAAACATGTGGAAAAGCTCTGGCGTTCCATGTAGAATTAAAATACCTTCCAACCTGAGTATCAAAGTGCCGCGGGGACTCTAAGTGACTGATATATTGACCGAACACACACACGCACCTTTACTTAATTGCTCACTGACACATTCAAAACCATTCCAGTTCAGGGATTAAGCCTTCACAGAACCCTTTGATTTGGCTCCTTCCTTACTTGAACAACAAACTGAAACTTAACTATCACTAACGGTTACATCGCGATTATCCAGACAGTGTTACCATGACAACTTTGAGGTATTATGGTTGTACCCTGCGAAGTGACCATGTCTAGATTAATTAAAATGATTTTTATTAGTGTCAAGCAGAACAACAGTTACAGTGGATGTGGCCGTTGGTTGTGATGGATTAATAATATCATGCAAGTTTTCAGTATTTTTTTTTCACCAGGATTAAATAAAACCATGTATTATTCTTGAGAAAATGGTTTTAGCACCAATTTGACAGCAAGTGTATGGGTTTCCTTGTTTTCACTGTTACTTTCAATGAGATAAATGAATGGTGTAAGAGGCAAAAGTTATTACAGCAGAATAGCACATTTCTCTCTCAGTGTTACATAATGTATTGAATAATACAGGGTTATTCAAAACAAATGAACCGATTTCATTATGCAATACTTTAATAAGGAAAAGCAATAAAAAATTCCAGTACTCACAATCAACTTTTATTTCCTGTTTTACAAGTGTTCAATGTCTTCGACGCCTACAACACAGACAATATTGATGTGATGAGAGCAGCATATCACCACCTACTAAGATGATTGATGTTGTTATTCAATGTATAAGGTCAATGAGGGTGAGCCATTTAACACTTAGAAACCTCCTCTTTCAGATCCTCACTGACTCATTCCATGGTGATGCTTAAGAATTAGAACAATGCCTTATGAATTTAGTTCATTCTTTTTGAATAACCCTGCACTTTAACGTACAGTTGAAAATCCATGATGAATACAAACATCTCTTTAACTTTTGGTAAAAAAAAAAACTATGGTGGATCGCAGTGCAAAGTTTCAAACCATTACGACATACAACAATGAAAATATTAAAACTAATTTCATGTCTCTTTCTAACTTCGCCACTCTGAGCATTGCCAAGTCCCGCCCCCTAATTTGGCTACAGCTGTGCCAGGCTTTTTTTTTCTCCCCAACATGATTCTGTCATTCTGAGAGTTAGGTACTGAAAGTCAGTGTAGGTATGGAACTGGGGCAAACATTAACGGTAGTGAGCAGACTGAAATCTAATGTAAATTTCGGTATCATACATGCAGCTGTTGTTTAATTACACCCTCTCTCCACTGTTAAACGGAAGCATGTTTCACAAGCAGCAGTGCAGACAACAACATGTCAAAGGTGAAGGCGGACTGTACGGTTACAGTTAACAGGAAGTTTCACATGCTTCCATAGGCTACAGGTGTTAAATACATTTACATGTAAAGGCTGGAATACGACTGATTTAATGAAGCACCTGGTGACACACAGTATCAAGCCTCTATGAAGAGCTAAGTAAGCACTGTGCTACTAGCACTAGCCTCGCACTGTGCTAATAGCACTAACCTAGCACTTGGAAATGACAGACCCAAGAGATGAATCTTCAGACCAGCTACTGTGTCGATACTGGACCATGACCATGTAGTATATGAATTCCTCAACTGGTGGCATTAGATGTGGTCCTAGCTTAATAATAATATGTTAATAATGATGATGATGGTGATAATAATAATAGCTTAATGGGGGGGGTTGCCTCATTATTATAGTCTTTCTTTCTGCTCTTTTAAACTCTTTTCATCCACTTCCACAACACATTAGTTTTCTACAGGCTCTGCACTAGTATAAGAATACAGCAAGGAAAATGCAAAGACATTATTGCAGGACAACAACTGATACTATGTTCTAAATGTTTGTGTTGTAAAATTTAAAATAAAATACAAAAATAACAAAAACATTCTGTTCCCGGAGAGCACGCAATTACCAAATCAGCACGACTCATGAACTGCATGTACAGTTCTTAATATACTGATGGGTGGGCGTGTCTCATCAGTGTAGAGCTTACTATGGTGATGCATGCTTATATATTTCAAGGGTCCAGCTTTAACACCCCAGAGTGATACGCTCAGGAGAGAAGCCAAAGACAAGTAAAGCCTAATTGAAAAAGTAGAAACCTTTCCCTGGACAGATCTTATAATATTTTGCATGGCTATGGATCATTTATTGGTGGTAGGCAGCTTACTGGTTCCAAATATGAATACAGGCTGTAGAACCTTTTGAAACCAATCTAATTAAATTCAAATGCAGATGCTCTGATCCAAAACTGAGTCAAAGACCACAAGGGAAAAGGTAAATGTCTGAACTAACAAAAATCTATCTTCATACATCATGTATATTAAGTCTAATTATGGTTTTAAATAGTGTTATTACTTGTTAAAGCCACAACCTCCTTCCACATTAAATAACAGGTTATACAGTGTTTCTCTTCCTTTAGGCCTTCCAAGATCTCAATTAAAAATATCCAGAGTAAAACGGAAATATTAAACTTTCGACCTCACAAACTGTATGTAGGCCAAAACTGAAATAAATGAGTGACTTGTAAGCGGCACTGCCAAACATGCCTTGTAAACCAAGTTTTGGGTTGTTTTTATTTTTTTGTTTCTTTTTTTTAACCTGCCTGCAGGTCTGGTTTGTCAGTTTTAACCATCAGCCTGTCTGTCTGTCTGTCTGTTACTTGTCTCTGTGTGTCTGTATATCTCTAGGCAAAATTACTTTCTTTAGACCTACATTATGCAGCCCCTTTTTAAGTAACTTTTTTAACTAAATACAGGAGGTACCCAGAACATGCAACACTGCTCTGTTCACACATTTGGAGCCTCAGTAGCAGCAACAGTACAGCTGTGTCAACTGCTCTACCTGACTTCAGCTGATTGGACTGGATTTAGCTTAACACGTTGGTGTTGAGCATAGTCATCTTTGGAATGCACTGAGCACCTTTTTTTTTTTTTTTTTTTTTTACATACAGAGTACCAGATTTAACACAAAATAGCAGTAGTGCATTACAACAAACCTTAAAGGAATAGTTCACTATTTTCACATGAATTTGTATGGAATCAGTGTTTTTACTCTGGTGCACCCACAGTGACTTACCACCGACAGTGTCCTGTGAGTTGAGTTCAGGTCCGGTTTTGGTCAAAGTGAAAGTAGTCCCGGCATGTTTCCTTGGTCACAAAAATAAAACATGTATCTTCTCAAAACAATATGTGTTTAAATGAATGATTTATTTGCATAACAAAACCGTCATGTAACAAAAACCCACAGCTCATAATTGCTTGGAGCTACTTTCTCTCAATCGCGAACAATGTGCGTTGTCACTGCTAACAGCTGTGCGCCTGCATGGAGCAGCCACAAACACTGCTGAACAACTGATAAAAGTAGTTTGTTAAGGTACACAGCTGTTAGCAGTGCCAACGCTGAATTTGTTATGCAAAAAAATCACTAATTCGAAGACATATCGTTTTGTGAAGCAACACTTTGTATTTTGTTGACCCCAGGAAACCTGCCGGGACTACTTTCGCTTTGACCAAAACCGGATCAGAACTCGACTCACAGGACATTGTCGGTGGTAAGTCACTGTGGGTGCACCAGAGTAAAGACACTGATTCCATACAAATTCATGTGAAAAATAGTGAACTACTCCTTTAACCTCATGAAATGGTGCGTATTGATTTGTGAGTAGAGATGAGAGAAGGTTAAAAACATATGGAAGAATGTGTGTGTTTGCATGTGTGTATACATAACACACACCAGTTGTAAGCTTCCTACTCAGGTATCACAAGGTCAAAAGGAGACTTTTTATGTCTCCAAAGGTCATGTACTCCCCGGGTAAAGTGGTCTAACAGGACTGCTTTTCCCTACCCCCACACCCAACTGATTCCACAGGATCCACTCCAAGAGGGGATTTCAATCATTCATTTGTGTGCTATTAAAAACCTCTCTTATCCCAAAGGGGAAACAGATACACCCCAGTGGAGTTTTATCATGAGGCAGTTAATAATACTACTACTGATAATTCACTTTCCCTTTGAGACATAATAAAAACCAAAAATTAACTGATTGGACTAAAGCTACAATACTAGTGCTACTGTACACTGTAAAATATAAGAAGTTGATTTGATTTAGAAAATTTAATGTGATCTGTTTCCTGAGTTTTTCAAAGTAGGTTAGCTTATAACTTGTAAGTGTGTGCCAATTTAAAGTTTTACACACTTAAAGGTGGGGTTGGAGATCTTTTTTTGGAACATGTTTTACTATATTGATTGAAAATGTAAGTGGAATAAAATATTTGCAAAAAAACCCAAAATGTTTTAGTCTAGTCTAGAAGGTGGAACCAGTGGAAAACTCTGTCCAATCATTGCACTGATCATCTTTGCAATGATTGATTTGCTGATACGTCCATCAAATAACAACCCCCCCCCCCCCCCCCCCCAAACACTCTCCCCTCACCCCTCCCTCTCCCTTCTGCTCGTTCACATAAACAGCTATGGTGAAAAACATGACAACCGGCAGCAAAACCAAAGTAAAATATGTGTTTGAAAAAGCTACAGCCATGAGGAAGCTGAGCGAAGAACGGAACAGGCCTTGCTGATCCCCCCAGTGATACTAACCATAATGTTAACTTGAATATTAATAATGTCGCCTGGCTCTGGGTAGGGCTAAACAATCTATCCCTAACTCTAACAATCTATCATTTTGGACCAAAAATCGTGATTTCAGACAACAGGATTTTGGGATTGTCAAAGCTGTGTTTTTTTTGCAGTGCTCCTCACTGACCCAGGTTTTGTTTTTTCAACTGTTTTACACATGTATGCCACCTCCCTACCATCCTGCCAAACTGTCCAATCAGAATCAGTGTGCTGCACAATGACAGGTCATGTGTTCTCAAATCCAATCAGTGTAAAAGCTGGTCATCAATTTCAGAAAAGGCTTCAACAGAACCAGAAGCAGAAGTCAGGGGGTTTGAACCCAAGTTAAGACAGATGGTTCTTTTAGTTCTTCAGTTGTATTAACTGTCATTACTCAACCACTCAATGTAGCCTGTGTATATATAACATATTTTTGTTAATAAATACAACTACATTTGAAATCAATTCTTGACTTTAATTTTTATTCTTGCAATAGAGTTATTATATTTATTGTTTGAATGCTATTATATAAGTTTCTGTGATGTTTGCAAATGTTGTTGTTCACTGGAACTTGATTTGAAGAAAATCGTGAATGAAATCAAAATCGCAATATCTGTCAGAAATTTTTTAATTTTTTATTTTTTTGAAAATCATTCAGCCCTAGTTCTGGGTATAGATATAAATATCTGAATAATAAAGTGGAAACATACCATTTACATTTCCTTGACATGTTTTCTATTAAATAAATAAATAGTAAAGCCTCAATATCACAAATTTTTATTCCACTTATCCCACTTTGTGGATTCTGTCATTGACATTTATTTATTTATTATTAAAGGTGAATAAGGTGTATTTCAGAGTGTACATTTTTGTTCAGAGTTGGTGTAAGTATTTTTAATAAATGTAGAATAAAACATAATGGATATCATTTCATATTTGTGGTCAAATATATACTTTTTTGTTTTATTTTGTTTTATTTTTTTATAAAAACATGGTGGGCCATCTATGGGCTTCACTAACAGACCTATCACCAGATTTAGGATCATTTCTGGGGGAAACCTTGATATTAGATCGTGAAGGGTTAGAACGCTTGCTTAGATGATCCGACAAAGCAGAGAGATCGTGGAATCAGAAGGTAATATGGGCGTGTGTTTTGTGCTGCACAAAAACCCCACAATAAGTACACACCGTGAAAGTGAAACTTAAAACTATAATAACTTAAGACTTGGCCCCAACAGTCGACCATACTTGACTCTGTGGACATCCGCACATGTTAACATGCTTTTGAAAGTGAAATTGGTACAATCCACTAAAGCCTCCAAAGTCTGCAGACAGTGAACATGGAGTATGTGCTGCTCAGAGAAACTCACATTGTGTACTTTAGTAGAAGTACTTGTGTGAAAAGAATACTCTGGTAAAAGTATTAGTATGGATTCAACTGACATAAAAGTAAAAAAAAAAAAGAAAAAAAAGTGAGTTACTGTGTAGAAGATATGTTTCATCAGGTCACAGTATTCACTTTTATGGATACAGGTAGGAAAATCTAGGAAAAAGTTGGGGGGAGGGGGTGTTAAAAAATTCACAAGTATGTGATAAAAAGTAAAAATTGTAAGGTAAAAAGACTAAACTAAAGAAATGCATAATTATGAGGTAGAGTCAAAATCATGAGATAAAAATGTATAATGAGACACAACATCCTAAATATGTCAGAATTATAATATATAAAATCACACTTTCTCTCCTCCACTGACTTTTCCACTGAAGTGACTTATTTTTCGTACTGTTAAGTTTGAAAAAGTAACAAGTTTATTCTGAAAATATAAGGAATATAAAGTACAGATATTTATGAACAAATATAGGGAGTAAAGTACAGATACCTTAAAAAACCTACTTAAGTACTGTACAGTAACAAAGTACTATTACTTAGTTACTTCCCACCTGTTCACATGTACAAAGTATATGTCAGAGGGTCCTGCTATTGTGCAGCTAATTTTTCTTTAAACATTAATCTGAGGCCAGAACATGAGCATGCCTTACGATGGGTCCACTCCTCCTCTATCTGTGCTTGTAATGGAGTTCTACAGTACAAGGTAGTTCACAAAGTACACTGGTCTAAAACTAAGTTAGCCCGTATCTATCCTGACATTGACCCAAATTGTGACAAATGTCATCAAGGCCAATCTCAGTCACATGCTCTGGTCTCACCCCACCCTTGCTCCATTCTGTGCTAGCATTTTTAACTCTCTCTCAGCCATCACATCTGCCAACATCTGTTTGGTGTCCTTCCCACTGACCTTTCACTGCCTACCTACTTCACAGAACTTGTTGCCTTTCTTACACTGTTAGCAAGACGTGCGATTTTGATGCGGTGGAAAAGCCCTAACCCTCCTTCTCACTCTCTATGGATAAAGGATGCCCTGCACTTTATGAAGCTAGAGAACATTAAACACTCCCTTCGTTTTTCTGAATGGAAATCCCATAAAATATGGCATCCCTTCATAGACCATGTCAGATGCCTCCAAATAGACAGGATGGGTATGCCCTCTGCACCCCCACCACACACACATAAACACAAGCTGTAGCTTGTAGCACAGTAGCATTTTTTTTCTCTTGGTTTGTCTTGTGTGTTTTTTTTCTTTCATTATTATTAAAATTTTTTAATTGTTGTGGTTGGATTTCATTCATTTATTTATTTAATAGTTGTTGGATACTTTAATATTTATTATTTGAATGGACATATTACGTGGACAAATTGTATTTACAACACAATATGTATGTTATGACATGTATGGCCACTGTTACCTGTAGCCATGCCACAATCTTTAATTGTAACTTATCTCTACGGGCGGGAAAGGGGTGGGAGTTGGGGATTAACTATGTTTATTGTAAACTTTGTTGGTACCTTGTCTTATGATATTAAGCTATTTCAGTCTTATCCCATGTAAGTTTTCTTTTTCAATATTTGTATGTTAAAAATTTCATAAATAAATCATACATAAAAAAAGAACATAAGTATTCCACATACAGGTCTGTTGGCTTATCCTCTTAGAAAAACATGTCAACACGATAAACCTGTTCAATCAGCTGAAGAGACAACATCCAAACAGTGTGTTCTGTAGTTTGTTGTTTTTACTTTTCAAATGTATTGAAAGCCACCTCAAAAACCAAGTGCAGTTTAGTTTTTTATGTTCAAGACTGCACAAGAGTGTTGTTCACATTTTAGTACCTTTATCTTTTTGGCATAAATTGGCAAAATTGCAGAAGTTAATTAAAAATGTTCTGGAAGGTTCTTTGGGCTAAATTTACATAGGTAAATTGTTTGTGTGTATATATATATATATATATATATATATATATATATATATATATATACATGCTATACAAGGAAAAATGTATGCAATGTAAAATTTTAGAACATTACAACATCACTTTTAGAATGTTACACCAACATAAAAGCAGATGTAATTGAACCTCATTCTTTACATTAGTACCAGTACTTCCTGGTACCTAACGGAGCAGGTACACTCACTGTTGATTCAGAGGTGGACCTTACAGACCCTGGCGACCACATTGGACATGAGAATGTAGATTCACTGTTGTCACTGTAACCGTTGTTGTCACTATAGTGTAATGTATGTGGAAATGACCAAAAACAGTCACTTGCCCAATAAGGGGTTAAAGCACCCAGGACTTAAAACAGACTACAAAAAATGTGGCCAAATTCACCCCACACCCATTTTATATGCATCCTAATGTGGACGGACTTTGCATTCAGTCGCACATACATTATTCATGCTAGGTCTGAACAGAAGCAGTACAAACTTTCCACATAAGCACATGACCAGGCACGAATCTTACAACTATGAAGTCAATTCAAGCCACTTAATGCACTGCTCCATTAGTTTTTCATATTTTCAACCTTAAAACTTTCACCATGTGGTAATGAAGCTGACAAGAATAAATACTATGTCCCATGCACACAGGAGTTGTGATGATTCCTGTGGGATGTGTGGAATCCCCCTGCAGCACATTACATTACAGAGACAGACAGAACAGCTAGAATGAGCTTGACAGCACTTACAGTATCTCTAAATTAAAGTGTCACAGGCCTCAAAGGGGAGCCACTGATGATTCCAGGGGAAGCAGTGAATGTGTGCACGTCTGCAGCTATCAGCTAAGGTCTACATATACATATACAGTCATACCTCAACTTACTAAAGACCCAGCTAATGAATGATCCAAGTTACAAAAAACATTTACGTCAATTTTTCGTCTCTGAATATGAAAGAAAATTAAATTTACGAAATGAAAACGAACCCCCCTGAGACATAAATACAGTACTGTACATATTGTACATACTGTACATAGCATCCCATTGGCTATGAGGAAGCTACCCATGATGCTTTTCATGAGCCATTTGACGCTCATTCATCACAGAGTTCGAACATGTGTGAAGGTTGTTTGGTGAGTTTTTCCCAGTGTGTTCATTGAAACTTTATTACAGTACGAATTCATTATTCATCATGAGCCCAAAGAAAGTGATTCCGGGTGCAAATGAAAAGAAGAAGCAGGCTGCTTTATCAATAGACATGAAACAGGAGACAATAAAAAAAGGAGGAGGCAGCCATCATTCCATCAGCACGAATAAAATACACGTCGGTGAAATTTCATCAACTTTCCGAATTCGTGGAAAAAAACATCCTAAAAAAATGTAGATTCACACATACATCACTAACGACATCACTGTAAATGTATTTAATCCACAAAGCGATTCAAATTGGCTGCCTACAAATTTGACCTACTTATTTCCGGTTCACCTGAACTTTGACCTGTGACATCAACGGAGGAAGACTGCTCTGATTTGCTCGTGTGGAAACAAGGACACGACGACAACAGCAGCGATTCTAGCGACATTTTAAATGATTTTTCAGTAGAAATAAGAGAAGCAACAGTTGAGGAAAATATTCTTCATCCATATTAATATGAGACAGATGACGAGAGTGTTGAAATGGAGGAAGAACAGCAACACTTTGCAGACATTGACTGGGATTAGACGGCTACGTCATCCTAAAGATTACGCTGATTGGTTGCAGTACAGTCCTATTGCATACAGAGGATTTGAAAGACAACCTGTTAGTCCCGCCTCCCCTGGATATGAAACGGTCCTAGACCTATACATGTAATGAATAGGGATATTCTGGCTAGGCTAGTCTGATAGGACTTTGGGCACCAATAGTGGCTTTAAAACAGCAGTGTAGAGGCTGTGTTATCAATGTCCTGTATTGTTACATGTAATTGACACACACCTATTTAAATGTTTTTAAAAATTTGGCGCACACTCTGTGTAGGTAGTTTATGATCCATTCTCAGTCTGTAAATTGAAAAAAAAAAAAAGAATCTAGTGTCAATTTCTTGACATGCATGACAGTTTTAAAAGGAACCTCTGGTAACATACTTGACGTATTTTTCTTTATAATCTTATAACTCCACAAATCACACTGGAGGTGTCAATTGCATAGTGACCAGAAATCAATCAATTTATTAGGGCCTATAACTATCAGGGCCACCAGTGAAGCAAACTATCTATGGTTATTTGTTGTTATTTGTTTTTAAATATAGTTTTTCAAGGGCTACCTCTTTCCTTTCTGCTGCCTATCCTGGCCAGGACACCCTTGTAAAAAAGGTTGTTAATCTCAATGGGATATTTCCTGGTTAAAGGATTTAAAAAAAGAAAAAAAAAATCACTGTATCACCTGACTGAATATTGGTAGGAAAAAAACAAACAAACAAACAAAAAACCCACCACATATACCTGACATTCACGTTTCCATACATAAGTCAATTACACTATATTTCTTCAATCTTACACCCGCCAAACTTATCCCAAACTCCCCCACACCCTTGATTCCCACTGTTAACCCATGTTGTATTGTAATGTACTCCTAATCAGCTGCCTCCCCTTTTCTCAAAAGCCCAGTATAGCCCTCCGTCCCCCTTATCTGAGCCGCCCCTCTATATTCCAGAACATGAACAGCATCTTAATTCAAGAAATGGCACAGATCCAACTCAATGTCTGGGGACTTGTGGAGAAGCCATTGAAGTGAATGTACTGATTGTAACCCAACCCCTAGTGAGGAGAGGTCAATTATTGTGGTGTATATATTTAAACTAGGCAGACACCTTCAGTGAGAACATTAACTTGACATTTCAAGTTGTCAAAACTTCCTATGGTGAGGTGACTTAAAGAAAAGCACTATCTGTAAGACACATGCTGATGTACAGTGAAGGTGGGATTCCCTGTACCCAGCACCGCAACTGGAAAATAACCTTTAACTCAAACCAACATATCAGTAAAGAGTTTAACTATGTAGATGTGACAATTAACTCGTAGATGTCAAATAATTTCTAAGACACCGCTGTGATTACTGGACAAAACTTTTGGCATTCCTTAAAAGCAAAACAAAAAAAAAAAATAGCAAATGATTCCAATTCATTACTTTCAACATTCTCAAATGAGGTTGTCAGAGTCACTGTGTGTATGTGTGTAGTTGTGTGTGTGTGTGTGTGTGTGTGTGTGTACTGGCTGTTGTTTTTGGAGCAGAGCAACACTGAGCCATGGGAGAGAGTGAGTTGAACAGAGCATCTCTGTCCTCTGTTTTAATCAGCAGATTAGATGGTAGTCACTCCTCACTGAATGTGCTTGTTGCACATGTTGATTAGTCATTAATTGGCAGCTTTCATTATTTGAGAGCAGCAGCGGAAAGTGGGGCTATAAGAGAGGGCCTGATGTCATGCCGGGGGAGGCTGAATAGCCTTTTGGAAACATGGACAGTGCCTAATTGGATGAGGATTTCATTGAACTGCTTGAGAGAACTGGTCTTATGCAATGGGCAAGATGAATGGACGCAGCTTGGAAGCAGTGGTGCTTGTGCACTACTTGGCTGTAATGATGGCCCAAAAGAACTATGCCAAATGGATTCTCCTTCTCATGACACCCTGTTTACTACACCTGGTTGTATCACATCACTTCTTCAGCTCATTAATATGGATATCGACACAAAACTATCACAGGACATCCCCATTTAGTAAAGACTGATAACCGCAAATGCAAAAAAGGGAAAATCTCATAACTTTTTTGAAAGGCTGTAGATCTTTGTGACCACTTGAGAATCAAGGTGAGCTTAAGCTTTTTATTTCTGAACTGGTAGGAATGCTAATAAACTCAGCTGGCTGAAAAAAAAAAAAAAATCATATTAACAAGGACTTAGTGTAAGTAATATTCCTAAGTACCAAAGTACTCTATATTAAGTCCTAATCACCTCCAAGTACAGGAATAATACAAGAAAACCAGAGGGCAGAAAATGCAACTATGTATAACAAAAAGCATGTTCACATGGTCAAAAGCACCACAATCAGAATGTGAGAGTGAATCAGAATAAAGTGAAGAGCTAGAATTCAAGAGCACAAAATACCTGCATTGTTCTGTTTTAATCATATAGTTCATCTACTAAAATCAACTAACCATGGTTTGTTTTGATTTTCCTTTGCAGATTCCAGCCAATGCACTGAGATTTACCGAGACAGAGATAAAAACAGTGAGACAGTGGGAGGGCGGTAAGACGCAAAGTCAAAGAGGTTACGCAGGTACACAAGTAGACAAACCTAAAAAAGATGCAAAGATGAAAACAATAGTTCCAGAGCAAGAGAATGGTGTGCATTTACATTAGATCGATCATTTCATCCAACACGTAACTGTCAATTTACACCATATTTTACCTGCAGCCACCTGAGTCTGTTGTCCCTCAGGTGTTCAGTTACCTACAGAATAAAGGCAACATTCTTGTCTCTCACGCAGGCTTGGGTTTCAGTCACATTTTGACCGACTTAATCCACTGTACACTGTGGTGGTTAGACAAGCAGGTATTGCATCATCTTGTGTCACAAGTGGAAAAAGGATGAGAATCAGGTTTGAGCTTCTTATTTACAGTAGTGAGAAGGGAGGAGTAATACCACAGTTTCACCTCTGGCAAAGGCTTGGATTCTAAGAAAAGACTGACTCACCAAGAAAAAAAAACAAAACATATTTTTTTGTGATTTTAATTAACTCAATTCCTTGTCTAACAACTGGTGTTGCACTGTGCACTGAAGTACTTGGTGGTAGTTAGGCCAGTGTTGTTTGTTTTTTTTCGTCCAGTCTGATATGAAGCCAAACACCAGCAAACGTTATCACTAGGTGTCATACTTTCACTCAACAGACAGAAGGAGAATTTCATTGTCAATCGCTGCGTTTCCATTACAGTTTTTTGCAAAACAATAGCAATATTCCTAAAATTTCAACAAAGTATATTTATGCTTTGAACATGTTTCCATTGACGGTTGTTCTAGGCAGGAGTGTCATAACTCTCGTGAAATATCATCCCGCGAGATTTCACTGCTGTCATCTTCGGACCTTCAGATTGACACTGATAAAATTAGAATGAATGAATCGGCTAATTCTCTCATCAATAAAAGTCCCTGGCAAACTCTTTGAAGATACTGACATGTCAAACAAACCAGCTGGTTAACATTATAAGAGTCTGTACATGTGGTGCCTACATTGTCAGGTCCAAATATTAAGTGTAAATATGCTCAGCACTTAACAGCAACCGCAAATTATATTACACAGTGCTTTTTACACAGTGCTAGCAGTTGACACTTTACAGAACAGAGAATATATTTTTCTGTTTAAAAAAAATACATATATATTCAAAAACTAAGAGATAATAAAATGAAACCTTCACTGTGCCTACAGTAGGAATCATCCTAATCACTACTCCAACATGACGACCATAGTTCCGGTGTCCCAGCAGCCATTGCTGGGTCTAGGTATACTATGGTTGTTATGGTTACAGCGACTGCGACTGCCATTTTCACTCTGAGAGAAGTGATCATGTGACCATGTGCGTCACCTTCTGTGACAAATAATTGCGGAAAAAATGTTTCCATTGCGCTTTTGCAATATATTAGAATATCAAAACGTCTGAAAAATCACCTCATGAAACTGGACTAATGTTTCTGAAGCCATGCATCTTCTGAAAATTTTTGACATTTCTCAGACACAGATCAGGATAAAATTGACTTTGATGTTCATCACTGCCTTGGTAACATACTCCTGGAAAGGTTTCACATCTGAAGGAGGTCAAAACAAGTGGTAATAGTGATAACGCAATCTTAGTTACTCAGAAATGCGATACTGGTGTGAAGCATGTATTAATGGAAACTCATTAGTGGTACTATCTCTGGTACATCTCTGCTGGGCCTGACTATACAGAGTTACACAATACTGGAGTCAGTTTTGGTACCCCCCCCCCCCCCCCCCCCCCCACACACACACACACACCTATGTGATATGAGCTAGCAGATGCTGCTCATAGAATAGAATAGATAACTTTATTGCCTGTTCCACATAAAAAACAGAAATTCTTCTTTGTCATGGCTACTACAACAAACACCCTTCCCACTAAAAACACAGTGTCACCACTAATAGACATTAATAAAAATGAAATAAAATCACATAAGATAATATCACTCAGGTTAGCTAGCGGATACTGCTCATATCACTCAGGTTAGCTAGCGGATACTGCTCATATCACTCAGGTTAGCTAGCGGATACTGCTCATATCACTTAGGTTAGCTAGCGGATACTGCTCATATCACTTAGGTTAGCTAGCGGATGCCTTTTCAGATGGCTGTGTAGTTTTTTTTTCATCTAAGGTGAAGTATTTCCACACATGCTATGTATGTCTGTCACTCTCTTTTGTTTAGTCAGACCCACCACCCCCTGTTTTACCTGCAGCAGCCATGTCTCCTCTAGTTTAGGTCTGACTGGTCTGTGTTTACACGCCGAGGGAGAGAAAGAATAACATGTGACTTGTGCTACAGGAGTCGACTGGTCAATGTTTCTGTTAATGCCCTAGTACTGAGTGTTGAGGCTGTTATCATGGATGTAGGAAACAAAACAGCTGAGAGGGTTCTCAGTTCATAAGATGCTAGTGCATTGGAAATTTAAAAAAAAATATTATTAAAAAAATAAAACTCAGGTGTAAGGTTTGCATGTACATACTTGCTTTTGCAATGTGTGTTGTGCTGGGAGTCAGTAGTTGATGTTCGCAAACTCCATTCCTACTTTTTTACAAAGAGGAACTCTGGTTGTATTTTTCACAAAAATCCTTATGCCTGCCCTGGAGATATTCAACTAACTCTCTACTTCAACAACCACGAGCTTAGAAATGACTCGACTCTACTCTCCCTGTACAGTACATACACAAATACAAACTTAAAATGAACATAATAAAGAGTTAAATATTGAACTTTTAAGAAACAAAAGAATCCAAGCATTTGGAGTATGTTTCTCATTGAAGTTTATAATGAGTATTTAAAACATTAATATGTTAAGGTGTTTGATGATGAGAATAGGGGTGGGATTAAATACACTGTTCTTCTTCCCACTCCTTTTTTGAGGGTAAATGAATGATTTTGGATTTTCTTTTGGGGATTTATTATTTTTTTTAAATTGCATGTATTTTGTGAACGCTCAAAATAAACACAAAAATGAAATGAAATGAATAATATTGAACGAATCCAACATAAAACATTTCAACAGAGCACCTAAGACTTGGCAGTAGATTCCAAGATTATCCTTAAGCCAAAAACAAATAGTGGCCCTTAACATCACAGGATTATTTTTTGACCGCTGACAGCCCAGCTGAGCAGTTGGGCACACAGGGTGAATTTGCTCTGCTTTTAGATCCAGACAGAGTCCATTGACTGACATGACCTGTGCTGTGGTCCCCTAGCAGGCTTGGGTTAATGGTGTCATGACATCAGGGAGGGGGTATTAACAGTGTATAAGCCTAGCCTAACCAGCACTGAATGACTGCTGGCTGACGCAAGACCCAGTGGAATGCTGCCTAAAGCAAGATCATGGGCTCTTATAGCACCAGTACCAGTTAACAGTACATCTCTGCAACTTCTCCAGTATGGATGGCAGCTAAAACATACATTCACACAAGAACAAGGGTATTAAGAGTTGATGATACTGTATTAAAAATGCTTAACGATGAACAAAGTCTTAATGTTTTACAGTAAGGATCACCCCCCCCACCACCAATGTTGATCACTGTCATACTCAAGTGCATTTTTGATTCTCCGCAGTTTCTTAACACTGAGCGCACAAGTCAGATTCCTAAAGTGAGTTGAGTAGAGCTTATTGTAAGTATAATTATGTGCAATATGTGCCTTTTGGCAGTCTGTATACTTGCAAAGTTCATGCCCCGTCATGCCTGTGCTTCTAAGCATGGACTTGAAATAGCAGGACTGGTGCTGTGGGGGTGAAAGAAAGAAACCACAGCTAGAGCAGTTGCCATGTGCATAGGGATGTGACCACAACATAATTAAATGAAAGAAAGCAGGAAATAATGGGTAGAAGCAAAGAAAACTGAAAAATCCACTGGTTATGAATTTGCCAAGTGTCAAAAATGAATCAATGCGAACAAAAGGAAAAAAAAAAGTTGAATATTTTGTGCAGTACCCACGTGATCAAACAGCTTCATATGTAACCAGACGTACAGGTTAAAAAAAGAGAATACCTTAAATGTGCAGAATTCAAAGACTCCAGGGCAGGTTGCCTGACTCCTATGATATACATCAAATACTTGACAGAAGCTGCTGAGTTTACTTAAGCCTAAAAGATAACTCCAAGTTAAATGTAACTCTAGAATATTTATAGCGATTAATCCAGTGAGGGCTGAAGGACAAGAATAAAATGCTACATGAAGCCAAAACCACCAATCAGATGAGATTATTGCACATTGGTTTAAAAACAAAAGTCTTACTTACAGAGCTGCAATCACACAGATTCAACAGAAGACAATTAACCATATCCAATTAACCAATAAACATAACCAATTAACCATAGCATAAGTCCATGTCAGGTATGATTGAAATCCTTACAGGTTTAAACAAACAGAAGGTAAAGGTTTTAAATGGATGCATTACCTACAAATTCATATGTACCACTCCCTTAATGCCTCCTTTCCATCTTCAGTTAGAGCTCTTATCCGCATTCACAGCACAAGGGCCAATGTCGATAGTTCCAAGAATCATAAATTTCGGTGGTTATGCAACTTTCTGCAGAGACCACATGCAGCCAATAAAGAAATTGATTTGGAAGAGTGCCCAAATGACAGGGCAGATTAGGCTGCCTATGAAGAGCTGCTTCTTTGTCAAGACATTTGCACATGTAGTTAGATTAGATAAAGATCAGATGCTCACTCCCTATCTCAGTCTATTAGTGTTACCACTGCCAAATACACTTACTTTAAAACAAAGTGCAATGTGCACGATCATTCTAGAGTATAACCTGGAGCTGCCTTTTAAAACATGTCTGACTTTTCTCCAGGTGTGTGTATATATATATATATATATATATATATATATATATATATATATATATATATATATATATATATATATATATATATATATATATATATATATATATATATATATATATGCCACTTGTATTAGACTATTAATACAATACTTAACATTCACCCTGAGTTCTACACAACATTAACAAACACATATCCAACACTTCCCAGTACTCGTGCTATCTCCAGGGAGTATTATTGATTACTTATTATGAAATGATGAGACTAGAACTTCTGCTGACCCTTGTTTTATTCTGTGGTTTAAACAACTTCAAGGACCCTAAGGGGGTCCACGGACCTACTTTTGAAACCACTGCAGTAGGGCGACACGAGTATCCCTGGGAAAACGCCTCTTTCAATCCCCCCACCCCTCACCCCCCAAGAGCAAATGCTGCCAAAAGGATAAGGCGATAAGGTCTGGTGAAACTCTCCCAGAATTGGTGTGTGTGTGTGTATGGAGGGAGGGGGGGGGTACTGGATAAAAAGTAGGCTATGGACCACTGCACACTACAGTTATGCAATTGTAAACAAGACAAGCAGAGGGATGAAAACACTGTCACTCTAGAGGAAGTCTTAGTAGAAAAAGGTAACATGTTGTATATATGGATGCAGAAAGGCGCAGATCCAGTCCGTTTGGCACGCGGACCAACCCCGGAACAGGCTGGGGGTGGGTGGGTGGGTGGGTGGATACACGACGGAAGCCCAACACTAGTGGGAATACAGTGGAGTCATCGTGGTTGAACAGCCCGATCCGATGAATCCACTTGTTTTCAAAGTTCAATGACAGCCGGGAAGGAAGGCACTGTCCCGGGTCCAGGCGCCGTGCGTTCCGGAGCCATAGAAAGAGGCGCAGCTCATCCAAACAACGCATTCAACTTTTTATTTATTTATTTTTATTAGGACACGCGCTCACTGACCGCTCCTGGTGGACTTTTACCCCCCACACCACCACCACCACCACCACCCTCCTCCTCCTCCACCACCTCCTCCTCCTCTTTTACGCACACATACGCACAGACGGACACAAGGAAACAGCGTCTTCCTCCGGCAACATGCACTCACCTTAAAACCTGATCAGTTGAGGAAGGCTGAGACCCTCAGAGACGCACCAGAGGAGGACCGAAAAGAGTGTCTGTGTGGAGATGAAAGGGCACTGGACTGCGATGGGATCAGGCCACGGTGGTCAACATTCCCGGACTGGACAGACATACACAGGCAGGAGGAGGAGGAGGAGGAGGAAGAGGAGGTGGAAGAGGAGGAGGAGGCGAAAACAGTGGCTGCAAAGACTGCAGGCAGCTCATCTCATGCGGCCGGGGAGGACACACGCACAAACAGACGCACACACGCTCACATGTACGCAACCGACTCCTCCCCCTTTTAACTAGACCACGCCCACCAGTGAAGGGTGATTAATGCGGCGTTCACGTCTTGGAAATACGGGCGTGTTCAGAAGAGTTCGATTTTCAAGTGAAAAACAAACAAAAAAAAATTAAATAAAATAAAATAAATGACAGGTTACATATATTTATCTATGTACCTTAAACATTTAAATGCATTTTTATTTGCTTATATTGTGATTAGTCTGAAATCAAAGGCAAATGTATTTTGGATAGAATAGAATAGAATGTTGTCCAATCAGTGCAAACAAGCCTAAAATGGAATTACATCTGATGCGCATATAGCTAATGCGCATCAGATGCAATGATCTATTTGAGTAAGGTTAAAGGTTAAGGTCACATTTAGTAGAAAGGTCAAAATCACATTATTGGTTATAACTCAAGAACGGAGGGTCACCGAACTTTCAGATTGGTACCAAACAATGCAGAATAAAGATTTCTACAATTCTTGTAATTATTGTTATCACCTACGACCAATAGGTTTGGGGTTTTTTTTAGATTTTTGGAGGTTAAAGGTCACATGTCACAAAATTAACTTCCGTAACATTGTGTGTCAAACATAGACATATCCTGTTATAACTTAATTAATACTGGATATATTATCATAATATTACATGCACTGACACATATCTACATATAACAAAAATAGCAATATTGCAAAATAGGGGTGAGATTAGGCATTCTCTGAATACTTGTTGTTTGTTCAGTATTAATTGTCAGCCTTATAAATACAAGGTGGACTGACTGTACATATGTACAGACTGACTAAACATCATATATTTATTTGCAACAGTATAGCAAACTGTCACATGATAATAAATAAATACATTTTAGAAAAAAAAACATTTTAATTTTGAATGCCTGGCGTTGCCAGAAATGTGCAATGTTAAAATGGGGTCATGAGCCAAAAATGGTTGGGAGCCATTGCATTAACTGAACATAAAACAAGTGTCTCCATCCACTGTCATTTGTCACACTGCATTGGTTTTATTTGTGAATTGATGCTGTACCACATGAGGGTGTTTCCATGTTCACTACTGCACCTCTGAACATCCACATGGGTTGTGAAAAGCTGGAAAGCTATATCTTAATTGAGTGTTTAAAGTGTATTGATAGGATTAATGGTTTAAAACTTGTTAAACATTTTAGATCATTAGATGCTTTTGGTCGGTGATGGTGGTTAAGGTCTTTGAGGGTTAAACTCAGGAGCAAAATAAAATACATATATTTGTAATATTGGCTGTAAGTTCCCACCAGTCCCCTTAGTCTGCACACAACTCATAAAACTGTCAACATCTACATATATACCCACTTTCCTAAGAAGCAAGTACAAATACCCAGAAAACCTAAATCTTTTTCCAACCTGTTTACCTACGCCTTCATGTAATTTTTAAAGGTCTTACCTAAATGCCTTAAACCATATTTATGACTAGGTGACTTGGCGGGCTGTTTAACAGTTTATCCTGAAACGTTTAATGGATTTTGATGTGCCTTACATGTAGGAAAGGTGATAACAAAAATGTTGAAGTAATATGATAGAACAAATAGTACAAACTTTTACTGTTTAACACATAAAAACCATGTGTTACATTTGTGTCATTTCCTAAAAGTAGTTTTTTCTGTATTTGACCATTTTTAAGTGATTGAATAAAAATATCCCCTTTATTTTTGAGACAAGACAAGACAAGACAAGACAAGACAAGACAAGACAAGATAAGATAAGATAAGATAAGATAAGATAAGATAAGATAAGATAAGATAAGATAAGATAAGATAAGATAAGATAAGATAAGATAAGATAAGATAAGATAGTATGCATCAATACAATAAATAATAGAGCTCAAAAATATAAATAGGTCTGTTAAAGTGGCTAAAGTGACAAAAAATAGTGACAATAATAACAAGTGGTGCCAGGCACAACAAACCCCGCCCCCCTTGGACTTTTATCCTTGTGAAAACACATTTTTGATTAGTGTGACTGTGACCTTTGACCTACATTCACTAAAATTTAGTGGGATCTATTTTGGATTAACTCACACCTTTCCTGAAAATGTCATATAAATTGGTCAAGTAGTTTTTGCATGAAGCTGCTTAAAAACAAACAAACAAACACAGACAAACAAACAGACCAACAAACAAACATTACCCCTCTCCCCTTTGGGGGGCGGGGTAATGCAGTAGGTGACTTTTTACAAGTATGCAAGTGACTTTGATTGATATAATGACTACAGGACCAATTTCCATGAAATTTTTAGGAAAGGGGTGAGATGGTCCAGAATAGACCCCATTCAATGTTGGTGAATGCAGGTCAAAGGTCAAGGTCACAATCACCAAAAATCTATTTTTGCAATGATAAGAGTAAGTCAGGTGAAATGTGTGCAAGGGGGCGGGGTTTGTTGTGCCTGGCACCACTTATTTATATTCAATTCATTGACCATGTAGCTGTTCGTTAGAGCTTCGAGTAAATTCAATGGTTATTATATTGAAAACAGACAAAACTGAAGAAAAAGTGACTTTTTCAGCAAATATATCAATAAATTAAGTAAAACCCAAGTGTGTGCATCCACCTGTTTTACTGTTCAATCAATGTTACTGAAGATGACAAGTCTAAATATCCTCTAAATATGATGACCATGAAAACCTGTATTTTACACCAATTATTTACATGTCTTTACAGGATTAGTGGATTAAAAGACATTTAACCTCTCAGATTACTAGATCTTTTGTTGGCCAGTGGCTGTTTTGATCTTTATCAGTTTAAAGAATCTAAACTGTCACAAGTATGATAGAGAAATGAAAAGACTGTTGGTATTTCTGAGGAGGTGTAGTATATATTGCACAACTGGGGTCAAATCTCATTGCACCAGAGTTACCTCCCTGACACTGTTTTTGTCTTAGGCAGGGTTTAAGGGTGCGACATATGAGAGCAAAATCTTACATAAAGTTTGGGTTCTTTCATTTTTTATTTTTTTTTTGCATTTAAAACACCAGAAGATTAATGAAAAGATTAAGATTACAGAGGAATAAAATACACCAAAGACAAACTTGCATTCACCTCAAAGTGCTGTCAGATAAAGTGTTGCGCCTCAGGCTGTAGTGACACCAGGGAAACCCAGCGTTCATTTTTTGTTTTTGTTTTTTTAGAAGTGTCTGTGAAATTCAGATAAGCTTAAAGATGGGAACGCAGCGTGGGAGTCTGAAGTGCAAAAGGTCATCAGTCCTATGGTGTGTATGTATATGTCTGGAGTGGGACAACAGGCAAGGGAGGGGGGGTGTAAGGGGCCGGGCGGAGTTAAATGCACAAGTGAATCCAACACAAAGAACAGACGTGGTGCGACTGTTGCATCACACATAGACGTGATTATATACAAACACATATAATGTCATTCACATTTAATCAACATACATTATGTTGATTCAGCCTCATCAGACATTCAACATCACACAGACCTTTTGTTCACATTGATTGATCAGATACATCGCAGACCACAAAGCAAAGTCAAAATAAACTCCTGCTGATAGTTGGTGTCACCGTCCCCATCACTCAAAAAGGCTCGCAGTCACAACTAACAAAGCAGTTTAATATAAACCAGAACATTTGGTGAATGACAATCACCAAAATGTTATGCAGTAAAGTATTCTCTTATTATAAGCGTTCACAGAAGGAACTGCTTATTTTATTACTTTTAGCTACAACTCACACAAATGTCCTAAGCTTAACCAAACAACTCGAGCCAGTACACAATGGGCTAATGGGATCTAAATTATATGTTTTACAAAGTGCCTTAGGTCAATATAAAAAAAAATATATATAGAAACCTCTAATAAAGCTGGTAGGAGAAACCAAAACTAAGTGCATTTATTTCTGTTATATCATGTGTTCTGGTAATTCTTGAATCAGATGTTTTTGTTGTCGGTATGGTTGAAATGGTTTGGAATGGGATGGTAACACGTGCACATGAGCGTACTCACAACAAAAATACTACTTACACCCACACCCACACACAGACATCCACCCACCCACATACACCCTTCAAAGGTTTGTAAGGCAGATTAAAATGGATCTAGAAAGAGCATGTATTTTGACCCACAAAAGAGCTTGCGGCCCCTATGGGACTTTACAGCATTCTGTGCACTCTGACTTTTTACTGCTACCTTTTTTTTCTCATGCACTGGTCAGAAAAATGCCAGAAAAACAAGCAACAAGAGTGTGTTTTAAAAGCAGGATTGCATTTAACTCTTTAACCACCTGATGTGTCAGTGGTGACATGTTTGGAATGTATGAGTTATTTTAATTTATTTTTAGGTATTTTAGAATAGAATAGAATAGAATAGAATAGAATAGAATGTCTTTATTGTCACTATACAAAAGTACAAAGAAATTGAAACATGCCATTGTCATCAGGTGTCAATATAGAAAAACTATATATATATATATATATATATATAGAGAGAGAGAGAGAGAGAGAGAGAGAGTAATAAGATAAAAATATAAAAAAGTAAAAGATTGTAAGTTATAAGTACAAATACATAGGAATAAAAACACAGGTTATCATACAGCATTCACACAATGGTCCTTCAACAGTAGTTGACTCCAACAATTTTTTAATGAAGTATATTGCACATATTTGTATAGTACACATTCAGGTGTTCAGTGCCTTAATGGCTTTTGCATAAAGACTGTTGGTGAGTCTGTTTTTGTTTTCAGTGCTGTATAGCATCTACCAGAGGGTAGCAACTGAAAAAGAGCATGTGCAGGATGGGAGGCATCTGTGAGGGTGTGTTTGTCCTTCCTGAGGCAGTGATGGTCGTATAAACCAGTATTTTCCAACCTTTTTCAGCCACAACACACATTTTACATTAGAAAAATCACAAGGCACACCACCAAACAAAAATATCACAAAAAGTATATCTTTTAACCTTCAAACAATATATATTTTCATTTAAATATAATGTAAATTCACTCTCGCTGTGCTTATTCAGTGTGAAACCTGGGCCTGTTTAGTTAAACACAAAGCCGATATTCTTGCAGGAATTGATGAATGACACACAACTCTTCCTCAACAGCACTGAGTGGATCAGTGGTGTGTGCTGTTGTATGGATCCATAATTATACTACTCACTTTATAGTACCAATAAGGTCAAATTGGATAATTTTCCATGGCACACCTGATGATTTCTCACATCACACTTAGTGATGTGGTATAACCTGTCTGGTATAAACTGTCCAAGGAAGGGACCGCTGATTTTCTGGGCTGTAGTCGACCCTTTGGATTGCTTTTCTGTCGGCTTCTGTGCAGTTGGAGAACCACACACCAACACAGTATGTTAAAATGCTCTGGATGGAGCTCTGGTAGAAGGACACCAGCAGTCTCTGGGGGAGGTGGTTGTTCCTCAGCAGCCTCAGGAAGTACAGTCTCTGCTGGGCCTTCTTGATGGTGGCTCTAGTGTTGTCAACGACAACACTAGAGCCAAAGGTGGAACAACACCCCTCCGCCTTCTGCATCGGGGAATATTTATCTGATAGTAACTCGTGGGCAATACATTATCCCTTGCTTAATCATGGTCAAAACACTATGTTAGCCGACTCTTCTGCCTTAGACTTTCCTTTTTTTGTACTCAAATTTCCAATAAAATACATAAAGATACAAAGAAACACAAAAACTGTGGAGAAAAAAAAACATGCAAAACATGCTAAAATCCACAAAAAAATAATACTGAAAAAACACCCCAAAAAATGATAAAAATATTCAATACATCTTGTCTCGTCATCTGAACTCGCTTTATCCTCATTAGAGTTATGGGGGTCACTGGGGGCCTAATCCAGCTACAATGGGTGAAGACGGGGTACACCCTGTATGAGTCAGTTCATCTCAGGGCTGAACATATATCGACAAACAATCACTCGCACATTCACACCTATGGCCAATTTAGGTTAACCAATTAACCTATCAGTGCATGTGTTTGGATGGTGGGTGAAAAACCAATGCGGACAAGGGGAAAAGATGCAAACTCCACACAGAAAGGTCGGGTTTCGAACCACGGTCCTTCTCACTGTGAGGCACGAGTGCCAACGACTGCACCGCCCTATTCAAGAGGTATGCAAAAATATTTATATGCAATTAACATGTTTATTCTAGAGCCCTGTAGAATGTTGCGACAGCTCCCATTGACTTTGAATAGACGTTCCCAGCATTTTTTCCGATAACCGCCCACCGCCAATGGCAATGATTGAAAGTTTTGTCACTTCAGATTCACGTTACCGTATCACTCCGCAGGTAGTTCAGCCACTTCGAAAGTAAATATTCGCTATGTTTTAAAGGCTTTTTTATCCATTTAGCTTATTTATCCGTTAGGAGTAGTAGCAGTAATCAGGTGTAATAACCCGTAGAATAAGCGGGATAATGTATTGCTCACTTGTGACTATCAAATATACGTTCCCTTTCGGGGCAGAATAGCACCCCTCTGCCATTTTTCTGCCCCGAAGGAAAATATTTTTCTGATAGTCATGCGTGAGCATTACATTATCACTTGGTTAATCATGATGATGAATTAATCCAGGTTAATTTTGGCAGCCCGAGTTAAACCATTATACACAGCCATAATGATCAGATCTGGATATTTGTCTGTGATTCTGTAACTCATATAGATATTTGCATCATTCAGTAATGTCAGGAGGAAGGTACAGGCTAGTGTTTCAGGAATCAGGAATGCAGGTTAGGTTCAAGTTCTGTGAGAGTCATTTCATGTGACCACATAGTGATGAGTCAGGCCAATGAGCTGTTGCCCGGAATAGTAAGCTCATCCGTGGTGTGGCAAGAAAGAAACAGAGAAAAAGGGGAGAGACAGGGGTTACAGTTTATTTCATATGGACAGCAGGATGACCACAGTTTACCACATTGCCGGGAATGACACAGGCACAACAGAGTGATGCCTTCAAGACCCAGTCTCAATGTCACTTTGAAAAGGGAAAAGCAATTGAATTTAACTTGACCACAACAAACAAATAAAGACATCTGAAACAGACAGATATTGCTTGATTATAAAATTATTTATTGAATCAAAAATTAGGTAGACAAAAATAACTTCCAACAAAACAATGTGTGCACTTAAAACTGGAAAAGCTTATAAAATAACGTCACTATCAGTGGAGCAGCAACTCTATCAAAGTCTGATTCAAATTGACTGGAGGATAATCCCTCTGTAGTTTACAGTATATACAATGCTACAATGTGCTGCAGGCTATTTATGTTGTGTAAATTAAACCATCTTGCTGAAATGAAATGACCCATTCTAGGTAAAGACACAAGAATCTCTTAGAGTTTTTCATCTTAAGTTAAGACAAATAACAGTAATAATGTGCTTTGAAAGCAGGAGCTAATTATATATTAAAATATATCTATTTAAGACTAGGAACTGATCTCTCGTTACTCAGATTTATATCACAATACACAGTAGCAGGCATTTACATCTGAATACGGATGTTGTCTGTTGTTATCAGTTTTAATCTAACTTATTTAGAACATAAATACCTTTAAATGGCAGCGCGGCGTTCTAACTATCAATCAGTGCTACTCCTCAGCAGAATCAGTACAGACAAAACAGCAGACTGAAATATAAACTAGTCTAAATCATCTTTACAGAGACACTGAAGTACTGCTTTCCTCCAACATCCCAAAAACCACAGGTTTGTATTACAAAGCCAGTATATATTAAAAATGACTTGATTTAGAAATAATCTCTGCTTGTGGTACTAACTGCCATTTCTATCCATCACCAACAAAGACTCAAAAAAATATTTCAATGTCAAAGCAAAGACAGATTCATTCGAATATTTTCTCTGTAATATATGATACTCCAAAGGCATCTGAGAAACAATGAAAACATGTCTTCGTAAATATACTTTTGCAGAGTCCTGGCCTGCCATTATTGTCTTTCTTTCTTGAACAAAAGCAGCACAAATTAAGGTTAAAAGCCATAACAGGATCATAATGGGTGAACAGGCACAGTCGATCACCTTTTCCCTCCTCTTCAAAGCCAAGAACCGCAGAGGTTGGCATTATGGATCAATAAACTGCTTACATTTATCTTACACATTCTGAAACAAATATAAAGTTGTTTAAATCTGGAAACATCATCAATCCAAGTTATTGCACCCTATATAGATTTATTTTTACAGCAATCATATACATAACACTGACTGTGCAACAGTATAAGGCATCCATAACTTAAATGTGGTAAAAGTAAATATAAAAAAATGATCCAACAGCAAAAACCAGAAGTCTTGTTAATCATTTATATCATTATCGTTTCATTGGCACTTTTTTTTTTTCCTCAGTGTTCCAGGTAATATTACTGAATTCAAGTACAGATGGCAAGAGAAACAGTAATATGTTCTGAAGATGACTTTCTGAATGTTTGGCTATTATTAAAGAAAACAACATTCCCTCTTACAAGAAGAAATGCTTTAATAATTCAGCTTTTATATAAAAACACGTTCAGTAGGGAATACGAATAAAAATAAGCCTCCCTGTTTCCAGCCTCTAATGGCTTAAAGCATAAGGCCTCAAATGGACATATTCATATTCATTAGATAGTTGTTCTCATTATTTGTGTTTGTGGAACATATAATTGCATTCTCCCAAATTTACAAATACCATTCATTCAAAATGAGACTCTCCAAATTTCTCCAAATGTCTACAGCAAAAACATACTGGGAAAAAAAAAAAAATCCTCCAAACTCTGATTTGATCAAATATTCCCAGTGATGTTCCCTCTTATTACTGAGAAAGGGTAGAGGAGGCCACTTGGATTGTTCCCAGCCTGCCGTTCACTTGGACCGTCTTTGCGGGCACAGCGACCTAATATGAGAGAGACACAACATGTCATGTTTGTATTTCTTCACTCTGGTAATGAAATTAATAACAGTCCATGGCATACTGGGAATGAAATACCAGGTTCTGTGTATTCTAACTGGGTACAGAGAGAAACATTTCCCTGTCCTGAAAAAACAAACTTTGCCGGTTAGTTACATTTCTGGTTTAAATAATGCTGAAATAATACTGAAATTGCTTGCTTTTGGTTTCTAGGAAGTGTAATCTTAAACAGGCTCTGACCTGAAATTGAACTTTTATACTGCAGTACAGTATGGCTGCCTTTGGAAGTGTAACAATCTGGAGTTCATTTCCAGTTTCCCCAGCTGCTGCAGTGCAGGAGAGCTTTGTTCTCCCTATGTCGTCTTACAACAAGGCAAGTCGGAGGAAGAAAGACGACACTTTCAAATCACTGGATTTTTTTGTTACCGTCTGTGGGTTTTCTTGTCTCTTCCCATTTCTATGCGTAGCTATCTTTCTTTTATTGTTCATTTCTCCTAGAAGTGTATCGCATGAGATGTAGTTTTGCTTTTCTGTGGATATGATACGGTTGGGTAATTGGAATCCATTAGGGCTTGAAGTTGAGGATGTAGGATGCGTGTGATTCTCACTTTTACTCCCTACTCTTATCACTGTGTGTTCAGAAGAGCACTGTAAAATTGGAAACTGAGCGGAGTAGATAACGGCTGCAAAATTACAAGAATTTACACAGTAAAGTGATGATACACGTGTATGTTTTCATACCTTTTTTAGCCTCTCAGCAGCAGATCCAGAGCGGATGGCCTCCAGCATGGCCTCCCTTGCCAAGGCAGGGTTCATGGACGGGTTTGCACTTGGATGTGACACAGGGTGAGGCTTACCCTGAGGCAAGATAGGAGGAGGTGGGGGTGCAACCATGGGTGCTGGCGGTGGTGGAGGTAAGGTACAGGCTGGAGGAGAAATGGAGGTCAAAGAGGAGGCAGTGTCAGGGTGTGGACCCCGTCTTTCTTCAGGGACAGTCTTCCTGAAGGTCTCCAACTCATCAGCAGCTTCTGATTTTGTCTGTAGGGCAGAAGAATGAGGGACGTGTAATTAGAGAAAGTGGGAACTGCTTTTTCACTTGCAGGTTAACAGATTTTGGACTTGTACCAGAGCTTCACATACACAGAAAAATCACATCACCAGTCAAACCATAGGTCAGTTTAATTTGAATAAATAAAATGGAGAGAACTGCATCTTAGACACAACATTTTTAAGCTTTTTCTAGGACACTCTTAGTGCTTTTATATTTCACAATATCTGTCATTGATCATAACACTCAGCACTGTTTCACAATAGGTTTTCTTCCTGCATTTTCCATGTTTGATGTGAATTACTTGTCCGACACATTTCAGATAGAGCAGTGTTTCCGCAACATTCATTCCCCCACGGTTTGTTTTTATAATACCGTTTGGTTTTTTAAAAATCTAATAAATCAGTTCTAGAAATAAACTCTACAGTCAAGTGTCATTTGTTTACACTGCCATGACTCCGCAGCGCGCCTGCCCCCGCTGCAGAAAAAAATCCTAGAGGAAACACTGTAGAGTTCAGGCCAGTTAACACACTTTAACTGATCACTGTCCTATCTGCTTCTCAGAGGCCCTGCTGTTGACAAGAACACTGTTTCAGATAACAGCTGTAGCCAAGTGGAGATAAGGAACGATGTGGACTCGACAGTCCAGACCAAAATGCCTGAATTGTGCTTAAATACCACTCATTTCTCGGGACTGATGTGGAATTCCAGTAAGACCTGACTAATAAGCACACACCTATCAGCATAGCATTCGTTCTCTCCTTTCTTTTTATGCCACACACTTACATTTATATTTATAATATATTGGTCTATCATCTCTAATATTACAAGTCTATTGATCAAAGTTAAACAAATTTATTCAAACACAAAGTTTTTGAGTCTCATTTAGTCATGCAGCATTCCTGAGATTCCAATTCTGAAAAAAGGACCCTCCAGAATAGAACCGCAGATGTTTCAGCTACAGCAGCAGACACCCATGCTTGCATAACATGGTTCACGTTTGCTTCTGTGAGCTGCTAAGTACCTACCAACATAGACAAGCTCTGGCTTTTATTTTTCTCCATACACATATTTCTTCTAACTAAACCTACCACAAGTACAATATTTTTTTTAATTTTAACTCACTGGCTGCCAGCCATTGTCAGAGCAGAGCCCCCCCACACGGCCAGTGTTTTGGAGCATTTTCACAGATCTTCAAGACCGACAGAATATTGAGTTCTATGACTACATAAACATTGAAACTCTCAAAAAAAAAATAGTGTTCATTCTCTCAACATAAGCACCTGTTTTTGACCCAAAAAACAGAGACAACAAGTATTCAGAGAATGCCAAATCCCGCCCCTATTTTGTGCCAATCTCAAGTTTCTATGACAACCCCTTCTTGAATTAAAGGCAATAATGTGATTTTGACCTTTCTGCTAAATGTGACCTTGACCTTTGACTTTTTGCAATATTGATAATTTCATAATATGTATATATGCATCAGTGCATGTAATATAATAATATATCCAGGATTGATTAAGTTATAGCATGATATGTCTATGCTTGTCACACACAAACAGTGTTACAGAAGTTAATTTTGCCACATGTCACATTTGACCTCCAAAGATCTCAAAAACTATTGGTTGTAGGTGATAACATCAATTATGAGAATTGTAGAAATCTTCATTCCGCATCATTTGCTACCAATCTTAAAGTTTGGTGACCCTCCATTCTTGAGTTATAACCCAAAATGTGATTTTGACCTTTTAGTTAATTTTGCCCTTGATCTTTGACCTTTACTCAAATGGATCATTGTTTCTGATGCACATTAACTATACGTATATGCCAATGTCATTTCATTGTGATATCTCAAGTGTTCATTGAGTTATAGCATGATATGTCTCTGTTGACGGACACACACACACACACACCGATTACAATAATCTCTCCCAACTAATATTGGGCGAGATTAATCAGATTTTTGTGCAAAGAGGCATGTCAAGCAGAACAGTAATATGTTATTTATCATTTATGCTCTTATTGTCCTTTGTATATTCTTCATTTGTACACTAAATTCTATGATTACAGTCCTGATGGTCACCTTTGTCAGATTGACCCCCCTCCCCCAGCCTCCCCCATGAAAATACATAATTAATATGCATCAATGGTAGCCAGTGAGTTAAGCACTTTCAACAACACCATTGACCCTGTGAAGCAGTAAGCCTGCGCTGATGTTAAAAAGCTCATGTGTTGCAGTGACTGTTCCATCATCACTGTCAAAGTTCGCTGTTACTTAGTAAGTAACCCAGTATAAGGCAGATGGGAAAGTGCATAGTTGAAGTACTCAGTCATGAACCAGGATGTTGGCCAGTTTTGACTCGATGATTACACTGGCTGGGGAGTAAAGTAATCAATAAATGTATTAAATGCTGTTCTCTGATGAGCATAAATATCTGTGACAAATGTAAAGACAATCTGCAAGATGTTGAGTCACTGCTTAATAGAAAACGTCTGACCTGCTGGCGAAGAAATCTGAAGTTATTGCTTATACACTATTATTAACTTATTTGAGTGCATTTGTGGATACATTTAAGGAGTCATTTGAGATTGAAAGTGGAGGAAACAGTCATTTTAATATAAACAATTAATCATACTCTGACCTTTTTAGAGCTAGGTTTTATCTTTCTAACACCCCCCCCTTAATATTGACAGACATGGTGCCCTGCTCTGTATAAATAGCTCTGCGAGTCTTTCACCTTTCGTAGCCTTCCAGAGTTGCCCTGGGCTCTAATGGCAGCCATAAGAGCCGACCTCTCATTCTCGTCCTCTATGTAGGATGGTTTCTTCACATTGGTGGGACCAGAAGTGGATATCTAACAAAAAAAAAAAGAAAGAAAAAATCTTCACATTCATAAACACTTATCTGTATCAGCCATTTTTAAAGCCGTGTATACTACTATTTATTTTTTATAGACTTGTTATGTACAGTAATACGGTTTTGATTTTGCACAAGGGAGCTTCCAGTCAATCTCATTGTATCGTATGTTGCAATGACAATAAACAGTATTCTGATTGTGTAGAATATAAAGACTCCCTAAAATATTTTCAACATTTTTTAATAAAGCAATAAAAAAGAGAAAACCACAAATCAAATACTTGACAATCTAGGGGTAAAAACAGTAATCAGTGATCCAGTTCATAAATTCTGAGAGTGCCGACAATTCAGTTCAGTTCACACAGTATTAGCACCTTTAATATAGGATACAGGAGTAAGAAAACTCAGTTACAAGATGCCTGTTATTTCAATTGGTTGGTTGTCCCCTCCCCAACCAACCAATCACTAATCACACTGGTAATACGTTTATTTTGATCTCACCTTCTTGAGCCGTTCTCTGCCTCCGCCTGTCTGGATGGCCTCCATCAGGCTGCTATGCAGTGACGTTTCTCTCTCCACTGATCGACAGATCACTGGTCTGAACTTCTTCACGGGCCCAAATAAGGTCACAGGTGGAGGCCCAGGGGTCACACCACAGTCTAACACAGTGACAGAAGGTTCTGGTTTCTCATCAGATATTGGATGGGTTGCTGCCCGGATTTTGTCTGAGGAGCTCTGCGGAAAGATCAATTTTACTGTAAAACAGTCATACTTAATGTGACCCCTGTGTCAAAATTTCCATAATGCACATTTTACATGGACTTACAATTGGCTGATCGTGTTGAGCGGTCCTGATGGCTGTCAGTGGTTTGGCAGATGAGTGTGGAGGACTGTTTGGTGCAGGGCTCAGGCTTCTGGGCTGAATCTGTTTAGTACTGTTTCTGTCCTTGTTGGCGGTCACATTTATTTTGAGAGATCTGTTAGACCCTTTGTGATCATTAGCTGTTTCTGGTTCGAGCATTTTAGAGCTTCCTTTGGTGGACCCAGAATAATTTCCCAAATCTGCCCTCTCTTGTGTTACTTCTCTACAATCTTTCTGAAAACCTGACATTGATCTCTTAGGACCAGGATGATTGGATTTAATAGGTGAACTATCCTCATTATTTGTCAAAGCTGACCGGAAAGACTGGTTTGGATTGATTTGCATGGAGCGACCGGATCTCGGCAAGCCAATATTCTGTGCTTTTAGGAGGGAGGAAGACTCGGAGTTGGGTTTAGCCGAGGTCTTTGGGGTGTGTTTGGTGATGGCAGATGCAACATATTGGCTTGAAGTTCGCCTGGAAGGCTTAAGGAAGGACAGGTCTCTCTTCAAGTCTGTAATAGGAGGGGGAACGGTAGGTTTGTGACTTGGCTGCTGAATGCTTACAGACACTGAAGTCTTGCTCTCCACCTCTGTCTGATGCTTCTTTTCAACATCGGCTTTTTTCACTGGTTCCTTAAAACTGTCTTTCACCAGCTCTTTAGGCTCCTTTGCATCTACAGGTTTATTGAGTGTACCATGGGATGTCTTCAGGCTCTCCGTGTTAGTGGTTTTCTGTTTAGTTTCTACAACTGTAGTGCAAGTACTCAGGCCATCTGTGCTCTCTTTAGCTTTATCACTCAGACTTTTACTCTGGGGGGCAACACTTTCTGGTTGTACATTTGAGCTCCAAAAAGCTTTGGCCTTTCCGAGGAGGGGAGAGCCCTCACTGCAATGACTCCCTGACTCTGATGCACCACTGAGTTTACTATGGGATATACCCATTTTAACCATGTTTCCTTGCTCGTCAATTTTAATGGCACCAGGGGTTACTGTGACAGCTGGCTCTCCCACAGCAACATGCATGACAGAAGGCTTGTGAGGGATCACAGTGAAGGTTCTCATGCCGAAGCGTGAAGTGACATTTTCAGTTATTTTGCCATGTAAAGCATTAGAGCCGGCGATATTTGGGTGAACTCTCTGCATCATTCCATCTCTTTGACTGGACGGTGGAACAGCAGATTTCTTCTCTTGCACGTGTTGAGTGCATCCTTTCTCAGAGTCAGGTTTTATCTGAATATTCTTAATATTCATCTGTGTAACATCATCGCACTTTGCTTCTGATGTTGCAGCCTTTTTCATGTCTTTTACAGTGGTGTCAGTAATATTCTTCTCTTTGGTTTTATCGCCTATAGATGTTTCCTCTACTGACTTCCTCTGCTGCTTATTATCGGTGTTGTTTTTATTATTGCTGGCAGTAGAAGTACAGGCATTGTTGTTTTTGTTCTGCAACTCTACACTGATCTGGCGATAAAGTCCTGGAGCTGTGATGAAAGTGGATAAGATAAAGACTGTTTAATAGATAAATAAAAGGTGAGATAGAATACACTTAACAGATATAAGTGTCAATACATGTTAAGAAATGTCATTAAATACGTTAGAATAATACCTTGGTTACTGTAAGACTCGCTCTCATTCTGTGGCTTCATCCACAGTGCATCTTCTACTAGTACTTCATCTATGGCTGTGACTGGCACATCCAAGTCCACTACAGACACCGGCACCTCATTACTGTCTGTGGACAAGGTATAGGGAGTGTGCTTAGCTGAGACAATATCTATGTGGCCTGGAAACAGAAAGAGAGTCACATTTTTAAGGGATTACAAGGCGATTATTTTTCTTATTCAAATAAAGATTGCAGCAGAGGTGGAAGTAACTGAGTAGAAGTACTTCCTTTACTGTACTTCAGCACAGTTTTTACGCATCTGTACTTTACTTGGGTATTTATTTTTCTATATTCTATTTTTTCTATTTACTTTTACTCCCTACATTTTTGTATAAATATCTGAAAAAGTAATGAGTCTATTCTGAGAATGTAAAGAGTATAAAGTACAAACTAGACAAATATAACCGTATGAAAGTAAGTCATAAATCAGAAACTGTGACTTACTATATCATAATCTGGACGTTTTATCTCATAATTATCAATTTCTTATCTCATAATTATGGTTTTTTTTTATCTCATAATTCTGACTTTTATTTCCTCAGAATTTTGAGTTTTTATCTCACGATTTGTATGCTATATTATATAATTTAAGAAAAATGCTTTCTGTATATTTTAAAAATGTTTAGTTTTTTTCCTGCTTAAATAAGTATTATTTCACCAATAGCAGAAAAAAAATAAATGTATTACAATTCAGAAGTTGTACTTTTTAACTTTTACTTCACAATACAGTTAATAAGACCTATCATATCAAATGTAATACATTTTTAAGACTTTTTTTAAGTTACCAAATGCAGATTTGTAAATTCAAGACATATAAGGCTTTTTAAGACACCACAGGAAGCCTGTTATTATTCATTACATTTCTTTAGTGTTACAAGCTCCCCTAAACAATTTATGGAATACATTTAAAAAATAATATTTTCGCGCATGTGTGTTAGAAGTAGACATCCACTAACTCCACTACGCATGATTATAGAACACAGAATATTTCTGTGAATATGTTATTTACTTTTGCAAATCAATTTATTTCTCCTGAACTGTTCCCTCTCACCTGCAAGATCTGCTTCCAAATCTGCCAGAGTCTTGTGGAGTTCAGCTGAAAGTTCCTTGTCTTCATAGCTCGTCTTTTTCTTGTCTGATTTTGCTTTGGTGGTGATGCCATTGTGTCTGAGGATAGTAAATAAATAAGTGTTAAAATATGTATCCACTAGAATACATGTAGCCATAACAGCACAGCTCATGACTATTTTTAATAACAGTCACCCCCAAACAGCTGCTGTAAAGTGTTTATTTGATGCTGGTGTTACATCCAGCTCCCTTCCCGTTACTAATCGGCCACAAAAACCAAAAGGGTAAATGCAGTTCACCGGTACCGAAAAAAAACAAAAAAAACAAAACAAGTGTTAGTTTCAAATACAGTATGTTTTGGGTTTTCAAAGCTGAATTTTATTTTCATTGGAGCTTTCTCTCTTTGAAACATTTAGCTGTGAAGATATTATTACCATGGTTTAAACTTCCTTCGCACTCTTCAAGGGTTCACCCGAGCGTTCACATGAGTTATTGCTGTATTAGCTTCAACAAATTGCAATAAAAAGGCCAAACCAAATAGAATTTGTCTTCTAAGACACTTGGACTGATCCGCTTTTCCTCAATGATTCTAAGAAAACAGAGTTATAGTGCTTTCCTGGAAAACTGAAGAGCCAGCAGCATCAGACTGGGCCCAGGATTCATAAAGTTTCTGAGTGAGACCACTGATCCAAGATCCCTGGTCTGGGCACATTACCATAGACATTTCACAAAAAACCTAAGAGGCAAAAAGTGATCTGGGGTAGGATTAATTTTCCACAGAGGTCTTTGAATAAGAGCCTGGAACCATAACTATGAAAGCCAAGCACTAAAGGTTTGGGGTGCCAGCTTTGGCTACATCTCAGATATAACACATAGCAGAAACCGTATTTGCTTAGTGTTGTTGGCAATGTGAAAAAAAAAAAAAATGTGGGCAGACTCCTGTAATTGGCTGAAACTATTATAATTTGCTCTTCAGGTGAAGATACCAATGGAAAATTAAACCTAAACGGAAGAAGTGAACTCAGCATTTTCATAGACATTTCAGGGTGGCTTTAATCCACAACAATGCATAGGTTATAGAACTACAGAAAATTCAGGATTCAATGAAAATTAATCTAACAGAAGGGAGGCACTAAATGAGGAGATGAATCACAATAAAAAAAAAAAAAAAAAAAGAACAAATACTGGGAAACAGAAAGCCAATAAATGTAGCTGACTGAGTGAACCAGTCTTGGTTATTGTTTCAAGGTAAAAGATATAGTGCATCTGCAATGGCTTTATGCATCTGTTTTACATTACCTGACTATACTGAATGTAACATTAACCATCATGCAGGATAAAAATATCTTAGACTTGGAGAGCGCAGACCTCCACCAAGGCCAATACCCCACTTTTACTCTCTGACCACAAGTTTAATTAAATCATAAACTAACCGCAAATTGTGACCTATGTTTCCCTCCTGTTTGTCACTTGGTTTCACTGGTTGGTGTAACAGACTGTTAACACGGCGACCAAACTTTTACTTGTCATTCAGTTGTGTTTTTTTGCTTTGTTTTGTTTGTTTTAACATACCGCATAAAGTAAATTCAGATTACTCCACAATACATTATAACAAGTGGCAACCAGGCATGTAAAATAGTATTTTTCAACAATTCCACAATGCACTCATTTGTCATATATTAGTTATGAAAATGTATCAAAAGTAATTCTGCATTTGTCACTTATGATACAAAACCTAGATTTTGGTTGATTAGTATATAGGGAGTAGTTACACAGTGAATACAAGGTGAAGGTAAAGTTAGTCTAGGGATTTTTTAAAAAGTGAAAAGCTGTTACCGGTGACCTCTTTTTTTGTCAACAATTAATTATACAAATCTTTCCACGAAGTACGATATAAAAAAAAATTGGTGTGGTAGTTTTTGCATAAACCTGCTGACAGACAGACAGACAGACTTATGAAGAACAGGATGTCGTACAGCCTTCTGGGGAGAGGTCAACATCCATAACTACTCACTCTCCTATACAACAAAGCCAATGTGACCTCTGTCTTGTTTTCCTTGACTTCCTCTGTACCTGTGTCTTGAGTCCCAGGTGGCACATCCCTCATCACTGTCGCTAGAATTGTCAGGTGCTGGTCCCGAGAGTCTCTCTCCACCTCCTCCGCTACTTCCGTCCAGAGATAAACTCCCATCTGGGGATGTGGTTTGGGTGTCAGAGGGAGAGCTGACCAGGCCCGAGTCCTCCCCCTCAGCCATGCCCTCAGAGGCTGCATAACCCTGATCAGGTAAGCTGCTGCCTCCACTGCTATCTAAAGACACAGTCTCCTCCTCGGCCGTTTCTGTCTCCATATTTTGGCTTCTGGCTGCACAAGTTTGCGAAGAATGAAGCCAAGCTGGTAGGATGAGAGAGAGCATAAACAACACATTAGCCCTGGCTTTCATTCGTACAATAATTCAAAACTGTTAGCAGGTGAAAACAAAACAAAAAAATGCATACATGCAGTTACATTATAAAAAGATCTCATTTTTTATTAGAGGAAAAAGTTAACTAATCTCTGTCTTCATTGCAAAACGAAATTGTAATCAAAGTGCTACTACCTGAATTGGTCGTGCACTAATGAATTGTATATTAACTACCATGCATTCCTAAAATAATGAAGTCATTGGCATCTTTTTTCCCTATCTACAATTCATTAAAGAATGAAGACACCCATTTAAACCATGCAAGAAATTATTACATGTGTTTGACAAGAAGCACAGCACAGAGTGAGCTTTAAGAATACAAAATGCAAAGAAGAGGGAAAAAACAGAGGAAGCGTTTAAGTTTCGACATCCATTCTGACACCACACACACACACAAACCAAAAAACACAGGCCAAATATACAAATACAAGCCCAGAGCACAACCACTTGTGGCTTGATAAAATAGCTTTAATGATGTGTGGGTGGACTTACTGTAAACAAACCCTTTTAATTAGATTTTTACAGTACGGTTTTAGTTTCAGTGGAAGATACTATTGCTCCATACCCTCTCATCTCTTTAGTACAGTCATGCTTTGGTCAGTGCTGTGGGTTTTGGTGAACTTATTTTTTTAGTCCGTCACTGATCTCATTGAACTTGAGGCCAAGAGAATAAAAATCAATGTGCCATTTGTTAAGATTTCAGCAATGAAGCCAGCATGCAAAGAGCTGGAACTCACCAGGGGATTCTTTAAAATGACTAAAATGACTATAGCAGTAAGTGACCTTGTTTGTCAAACCAGGTGTCTGTGAGTGAGTGCATGCATTGTGTCCTATTGCTGCATGTGAAAGTTTGTGTGTGTGTGTGTGTGTGTGTGTGTGTGTGTGTGTGTGTGTGTACGTGTGAGTGTGCACTAAGCCTGTCAGTTTTGGGCCTGGTCCTAATGGTGTGGAGAGAACAGTCAGTTCCAGGAGATGTGGTGATGACTCACAGGGTTGTCCTCCCAGCTCCTTCCCAGCAACAGCTTAGTCATGCCAACTACAGCCACAATCAGCGCACACACACACACACACACACATACACAGACAACCGCACGTATGCACGCACTGTCTAACACTCTCATATGTTTATACACACAGCACACGCTTGCAAATACAAACACATGTAAAGATCACATAGTGTTCTTAGACTGACAGCACAAAATGACCTTAGGCACATGCTCCTGTTAAGCCAAGTAAAAACGGGTTTCCATTACAAGTTAATACTAATGTTACATCTCTAACCTAATCAGAAAAAAAACCATGCACAGCCCTAAAACAAAAATATCCACATCTACGTCCAGTGTTGAAGAAAATATCCAAAATGTTCCTTTAATATATTTTAATTGCTCAATCACAACACAGACGGGCTTGTAGATAAATGCAAGTCCATTATCACAAATACTCAAAACATACAAAATCGTATGAAGAGGCTATATGTCGACACTAATAAAATAATTAAAATACACAAAACTGTGATTTCATCTCCGACTTGTAAATGGCTGTGTTCTAAATAAACTAAGCTAGTTGTCTTAAAATGTGACCACTAGGTTAATTGTCAAAAAATATCCCTTCTCTTTAGATATCACCACACCATAATACAATATTTTGCATTTTAACTATTCACATCCATTAATCCATATAACACTGTTACTCTCATATCTTTCTTAATGTTACTTTTACACTCACATACACAGACAATTCCATGAACAGTCATCAACTCATCTTTTGTTCTTTTTGAAGTAAAACATTCATGCAATTACTCTATACTTTTGTATGAACAGTAATAATAATAAAACTAAATTTGAAAAAAACGCTCTGTTTTCAAAACTTTGGGAAGATGTGTTTCGTTTTAGTGATGGGCATTAAAATAATCAAGCCACCACCTAAAAGCAAAATGTCATTGATAGATCATCTTTTCTATAATATTACCAAAGGAAGCATTTATCCAGGGCTCAGATTTCTAAACCAGGCCCAAACACAAAGCACAGAGATAGAAACACACACTGTCAAGTATTGATCTGCAGATATCACATTACAGAAGCATTGGTTGATAGATATCACATGGCCTTGCCTCATAGCCTCATTTAGCCTCATGTCACTCATCAATCATGTGGTAACTGATACTTTTAGGGTTTAGCTCATCTGTCTTTGTATAAGCTGTGACCACATTCTGTATGCCCACTTTTAACTCTGTCCTCATCTTATATGTAATCAATAAGGTATCAAATTAGAAATGCAAAACCACTAACAGTATATACATACATTTATAAAGTAAAAAAGAAGAAAAACAAGCGCTTTTTGAGTGAAACTTTGTCTGCTTAAAGTCATCTGAGGATAATGTATTAAACCTGCGAGGTGATTTCTGCAAGGCATTAGACACAAGCAATGGAAGTGGAAATGAAAATTACAGTCACGAGGAGTGCAAAAACTTTCTAAAAATAATGAGGAGAGAATGGTAGGTTTCCAGAGAGGAGGTCCGGTACAAGTGACAATAGCCAGGAAGAAACAAAACAAACAAACAAAAAAAAAAAGTAGAAGAATGATGCCAGAAGAAGGAGAGGTCAAGCCACAGAGGGACTTCAGGACTGTTTGTAGCGGAGACGCACTGGCCCACAGCAGTACACTATGAGGATACAGGGTGGAGGGTAAAGGAGCAAAGGAAAGAACAGATCAGACTGATGAGATCATGTTTGTTTTACTTGGCAGTGATGGCGAAGCAAACATTGTCCACAGATAAAATGCATCGTACTGTAAGGTCAAGCACCATCACCATGATACGCTCATGTATGGTACAAATGCAACATGCGATGCATTCCAGTTGATTGGTGTTGACCTCAGCCCTGACCTTTTGTACCCCGCAGGAGAGAGAGCACAGCTTATAGGTTGACATTTATAGATATGAAGCACCTTGACCTCAAATGGATCTAGTATCACTTAACAACTCGGCTGCCCAGGTCACTGAAGAAGAGGTGGAATGCATGTGAGATCATAGGGCACCAGTCCTATACACACACACATGTATACTGTACATACATGCACACAAATATAAATGACAGCAGCAAAAGGATTTAAAAAAAAAAAAAAAAATCCAAGCTCTGGCACAGTAGGGATAAATGAATTCAGTTAGAAACGTCAGACAACATCATCTAGGAAAGAAAAAAAAGAATAGTGGTAGTGAAGGAAATGAAAAGGTGGTCCATCTGGAACCTACACTTGGGAGCTGCCTCCTCTACCCCCTTGGGTTTCTGTAGGTAGTCACTTTCTGCATACTCAGAGGGAGGGGGGGATGGGGGAGGAGTGGGTGAGGAAGGGGATATGATATGCTGTGGCGGCTCACGAGCTGGGGAACGACGAGGTTTGGGTGGAACTGGTCGACCACTGGTTCCTAAAGGAGACACTCATGGTCATGTAAATGTGGAATGTAACAAACATACTGTACACATGCACATTTCTTATCAAACTGTCAATAAATAAAAGGCATAAATAGATCATGTGCTGTTTATTATCGAGACCTTAGTCTGGTTTATATTCTAATAGTGTCTTACGTGCTGTGTGTTTGCGTTTCAAATATAGTACATATTATTTCAACAGTAGATTCATTATCTTTTGCTTTTTTGTGATGTATAGTTGGAGTTTATGGAAGAAGCAGACATTTATTTATGATAGGCGTTATCGCCAGTGATATACAGTGTAGCAACAATGATTTGTAGGCAATCTGTTGAGGTTTGGAAGAAAAAAAAAAAGGGGGGAAAATAAAGGTTTTCATTGCTTTTCTTGTAAAATGCCAAATAACTTTGTGTGAAAGCCAATTATTCCAAAAATATATATATTAAAAATGACTTAACAGTTATAAGGAAATTCTGAAAGCTGACAAACTAATAATGCAAACATCTTTGTGAGCGTCTTTGTTCAGGCAGAAAAACTCAACGTTATGTCAATAAAGGAAAGAAAGTTCTATAATGTTGATATTAAAATACATATAATTATTACTTAAATGGCACACTGTTTTGTTTTTGCCTTTTCCACATTTCATTGTCATGTTATGATCATGACAAAATTGGTTTCTCAGATGTACAGTCTCAAATGTTCTCCAATAATCCACCTGTTATTTTGTGGCTTCACACTGGAAAAAATCCAAATCTTAACAAGTGCATTTTCTGTTTGTTTATAATTTCTAGTCAAAATATCTCAAGCTTAAAAGATATTATCACCTAAAGAGTAACTTTTCAGTGAGATGTAAGAACTTATTTTTAGACAACAGATCTGCTAAATATAACTTCAAAAAATCTTACCATGATCCTTTTCACTTATTCCATTGGCAGATTTTGCTTAAACTAAGCAAAAAAAACACACAAAAAATAATGGAACTACCAATTGTTAAGGTTTTGATCTTTTCCAGTGCAGAGCTTCTATTGTATGTGCAAGACACAGTATACACATGTGAAGTATTTGCATACCATAATCCCCAAAGACTGGGAATAACAGCACAGACTCCAGCAATTTACTGTCATAACAATAATGTGATTAATGTACACATATTAGTACATGAACGTCAGTAGTGTTGAGATGCATCAATGTACTGCAGTGTCTTCCTTATGCAGCCTGTGATGCATCAGTGTATTACGTCTTAGTCAGCAGGTACTGTCGCTCTGCTGCTTTATCTGTTTACTCCATTGTCAACAATAGAAAGGATCTGAAACAGCATGTGGGGCTGAAATGATATAATACATCATCCGAAACTTTTGACAGCTTCTTTAGCACATCCACACACACACACACACACACACACACACACACACACACACACACACACACACACACACACACACAGCCCAAGAAGCTGCAAACCCATCCTCATAACTAACCCAAAACACTGAACAGTAATAGGTGAATGAAATTCTCTATTTTTTTACACACCAAAAGGATATTAAATGAGCATTTTCAAAAGGGTATTCTTGCATTACTACATTATAAGATTGCAGCTCTATATGTTTAGACCTATGGAGTTAGACTAAATGACATACTGTCAGTTAAATACAGGCTAAATCAAACCTATATAATTGAAAGTCTGCCTGACACGTAATAAACACTGTGAACATATCGGTCTCTGATTATACAAATATATACCGGATGAAAAAAAACCTAACTTTTACCAAGTGTATTTTTCTCATTTCTAGTATCTCGTCACACTTAAAATAAGACATAATCACTTAAAGAGTAACTATTCAGTGAGATATAAGGGACTTATTTATATTTTTCTTGTAAATCTTAATTTTCACTTGTTCCACTGCCAGATTTTTTTTTTTTTTTGCTTAGTTCAAGCAAAAAAAAAAAAATCTGCCAATGGAACAAGTGAAAATGATCTTCGCAAGATAAGATTTTCAAGATGTATTAAGTTCTTTATATCTCACTAAAAGTTACTCTTTAGCTGATTATGTCTTATTTAAAGTGTGATGAGATATTTCTAGAAATGACAAAAACACACTTGATAAGATTGTGATTTTTGCAGTGCAAGTACCTCACCCTGTATACTGCATGTTGTAGGGTGTAGTTGTCGAGCCCTAACGTGTATACCACCTATTCATTCACTGCCAAATATGTACTGCTCACGTATAAATACAGTTCTCAGACTTGTTTAGGCACTGCATGTCAAACTTTGAAAGGTTGTTTACGCAGGTTTATGATTTGAGGAACTTCACTTTTAAAGTTAATATATATATATATATATATATATATATATATATATATATAGATATAGATATAGATATAGATATATAGATATATAGATATATATATATTTTTTTTTTTTCTTAAACTTACATGAAGTTGTAAAAAGAGGACAAGTGGTAAGTTATAAAAGAAATAAATGACAAAAAAAAGTAGTGTGAGGAAAAGAGGGTGATGCAATGTCAGCAGAGTGTTACAATAAAAAAAAAAAAAAAAGAAAAAAAAGAGGTTAGGCCTATAAATGTATTAATGAAGATGATCCCAGTGCTGGCTGTTCTATCCTGTCTAATGCACCAACCTCCTCATACTTCCTCCTTTCTCTTGCTTTTATCTGCTTGTCTCCCCTGCAGTCCTTCTAGTCTCCATGTTTCTACCTCAAAACGCTGTCATCCTCCTGTCAAAACCTTCCCATGCTCCTTTCTCTGAACCTCAACCTGCTACTGCTACTCTCACCTTTCTCATCCATTTTCTCAGGTCGACAACTCTCTCATCTCTGCCCTCGTCAGACAACAGCTCTGGCTGGCAATCTCACGTTGCTACGGAGAAAGATCTAGGTTATGTAAAGATCAATATGAGGCCAACTGAGGTTCAAGTAGACCCTGTTTAAATCTGCGATGGATCTGTCCGTCTTTGTATCAGCCAGCTTTGAAGGTTTACGTGAGTGCTTGCGTGCATAAAGGAGAGAGTGAGACGAATAAAGTAAGGAATAGAGAAGCAGTGAGATAAGGGGAAGGTGGAGAATTGATAAGTGTGGGTGAGAGACAAGGACTGTATTGTCTCAGCAGCTGTGATGAAAACCAGCTCCACTAGTTCCTGCCCTTCAACCATGACTTTGCACGCACATGTACACACACAACCTTTAACTGTATGTCATTCATGACAGTTAACGTTTCAGACATTAAAACAGCGTGACATCTGAGTTATCCAGTTTAGTCACATTTAGTCACTGTCCAGCAAGGAGAAAACAAATCTCTGCAGGCAACTTCAGGCTTCAGTCTGGATTCCTTATAGAAAAAAGGTGTTTGACATCACTGCCAGCTTTATGATGAACAGCTTAGATTGGAATATAAATCATTCGTGTGTTGTGGCATGACATAGGGTTATGAAAAATCTATGTCTAAACCACAAACGCATTAAAGACGTAACTGCAAACAAAGAAAGATATACGAGATGAAAATACCTATTAAAAAAGTAATAAGTAGGTATAATTATGGTGTCATTGCCTGTGGTGAGGTGTCTATTGTATCACTATAAATATTATTTACAGATATTTGGTGTTCAACTTGTTCAGCTTTTTTCAAAACTGACAGGGCTGCTTTTTGGTTCTGGGCTGAAATCAAGTAGGGTGTCTTCAAAATGAGAAATGTTTAAATATGGTTACAGAAAGAATGACCTTACTTAACTTATACTGACTTTGTTCATTATTTTACAAATACTTACCCATTGCACTATGTCTGTTGTTCTCAACCTCATCAATTTTCAGGTTGAGGGCTGACTCGGTGTCAGACCTGTCGCTGCTGGTTGAAATAACCTCATTGGCAGCCATGTTGCTGGTTCTTTTGGATTTCTCCCTCTCGCTGCTTGAAGCTGAGCTCTTTGTAATGGCCTGGGCCTGCACAGACCCGCTCGCTGTGCTGCTGGTAAGGGTGCTGCAGTGGGAACCGGCACCGTCGGCGTCCCCGTCTGAGTCGTCGAGGCTGTGGCTTAGTTCAGAGCTGGAATCTTGGACGGCGAGGCTGTCAGAGGTGGAACTACTAGGGGTCGGCGAGCTCGGGGTTGGGCTGTCGGAGTAGACGAGTGTAGGTTGTACTGCTGTTTTGACAGTTTGTGTTACTACAGTGGTACCAGAGGCCGCTGCCGACTGTGCAACCCTGGTACGGGAGACTGGGGTCGGTGTTTCGGGAAAGTGGCTATCTGGGGTGGGAGCGGTAGAGGTTGAAGTGTCGTCTGGGCCAGGGGTGGTGGAGGCTGGAGTAGGAGGAGGAGCTGGAGCTTTCCTTTTTCTCTGTTGGCTTTCTGAACCAAGGCCCATCTGATAGGAGACAGACAAGGAGAGACAGTACAAAGTTAATTTATGAGCACCTTGCCTGTGTGGTCTAATCATAAATCAGCCAGTAAATTCAGACTACCAGAAATGAAGTAGAGTTTACTGCTGAGTAATTAAATCAAGTGAAGCCCTGGCAGGAGTCGGAGCTTTCAGACAAACATTGTGCCAACATTTCCTTAAAAAAAACCCTACAAGCCATTTTATTTCTGACAATTTCTGGGAACAGCAACTATTACATTAACAGCCTTTCTGCTGAATTGCTTAGACACTGATCAATTTAGGTGTGAAGTGATAGAGTGGTGACAGCTCAGTAATTATCAATAAGATTAATCCTCTTTCAGGCGTCGATTTGAAAAAATTCAAGCATATAATAACTCCAGCATTCACTCCATTCAAACTCTCATTTTCAAACAGTTTTAGGACATTTCAATTCACATAATGTTTGTGTGACGTTAAAAATGATAGCAACCACAATTCTTAAAACAGCTTTAATCTACCTTTACAAAAGAACTTGGAACAGGTAAAAATCATAATTGTTGGAACAAGTGGTCTAACGCGTCAAAGTCAAAATATGATCCGTTACATGAACATTCTTCAAGGAAAAAAACAAACACACAGACTCAATGCAAAAGTGTTTTGGAAGAAAAGCTTGAAGGATGTGAGAATAGAGGAGGAACAGAGAGTGAAAAGTAAGAGGCTTTCATTCAACTTCTCTTTGCTCTGAATCTCAAACTGAACAAAGAACATGCCCAGAGCTGCATGTAGTGGTGCAGCAGAACAAGAGGGATCAGGACACCTTGCCTTTCTACAGGCAGACATGTGAACTCAGTGAACTCACTGCATGACATGCTATGGAAATACAAATGGCCCCCCAACTGGTTGTCTTTCTTTTTCTTGGTCTCCTGCTTTTCTCCCTCTCTGGCATTCATACATACATGAATACAGACATACCAGTGGATGTGGGCCAAAGTTGAAGCTGAAATGGATGACTGACTTGCCTATGAAGATGGATGTGTATGTGGTGTGTGTGTGTGCGCATGCAACTGTGCGAGGATAGTTGTGTGTGTGTGCGTTCCCTGCAGAGTGAAACATAAGACTGCAGCCAAGCCCCGCTATGAAAGGAAAGGAGTTGTGGCCTCAACACACATGCACTTTTCTGTGTGACTGAACGAGCACACACAGGCTCACATGCACACACAAAACACTGCACACACAGGAGAAGGAACAGTATATCTCATATCTCAGATTGAGCTGGGGTGTATGGATTAGGGGGTTGTTAAGGGTTGCAGGGTTAAGTGTGTGCTGCTCTCATGGGCTTATTGGCGCCGTGACTGGGAACACAGCATGTACTTAAGATTGTTAAACACTACAGCTAAAACTTTGTATTATACCACAATCAGGGTCATACCATACATTACTGTAAGCTTACTGTGCAATATGATTATTTACACTGGGTTTATGTCTGTTTTTTTCTATTTTCCACCATTTTTCCAAACCTAACCATGTGCAGTATACACTAGAGAGGATCAGGTTGAACTTGTCATGGCATGATAACTTTCAATAAAGTAAATTAAAGTTCAACTAACTCTGGCCCAGATGTCCATTTGTGGAACATAGGCAGTTGTTGGAGGGAGGTGGTCTTATACTGATGGTAATAATAGTGCAGTGAATGTTAGAAAACATAATAAACAAGTAACTGTAATGCCATTTGTTTGTTGTAATGATTAACTCAGGAAGGAAGGTATGTCAGCTCCAGATTATCTGAGTTCCCCGTTTCCGTTTTATTGTGATTACAACTGGTATCTATGACTTTATCTTGTACCAACATGTGCAAAATAAAGGAGTTAATTACAGTGATCGCATGTGTTCCCGTTTCATACAATGTTTAGTTTTCAGAGGCCGACCTTCTCAAAATTGAGGCCTGAACTGAACAATGGCTGCAGGGTTCTAAGATTTGTCATGAAATGCTGTACTGTAGCTTTAGCAACATGAATTTGCCAAAGTTTAAAATATACCCAGAGCCATCCAATAATCATGACTGGTCACCACGGGTCAACATACCATCTGCATGGAGCACTTTTTTACTATTCAGTCTTAGTTATGTTTAAGGATCAGTTGACAAACAATATAACAGTGTATGAAGGAATGGGTGCAGTGTATAGGGAATGTGCCTTTACACAAAAGCTTGCAGAAGGCCATGCCAGGACAGTCTGGTGTGCCCATTAAATTTTCCACATTATGGTTTGAGAGCCTGAGGGCCCCATGTTGAAGCATGTTGATCAGATAGGGCCACCCATGGAGGCTTCAACCTGGTGGCGTGACCATTCATCGGTTGTTTTGAAGGACTCTTGATGGGTGAGGGGCTTTGTAACAGGGCAACATTACAACGCTAATGTGGAATGTGAAATGGGGTATGTGTGTACGAGAGTGGGTTACAGTGTGAATGTGCCTGCATGTCAGCATGCATGAGTACATCCATGCATACATGCGTGTGCACATATGTATGTGTATATATATGTGCATGTCAGAGATAATAATAGTAACGGAATTGTCTCAACACTATGAGAGCAACAAGGTCAAAAACATCCTAACAGTACTGCGGCTGACAATTAGCGTGTGTTGGACTTATTGTGTGTATAATAATGAACATGTTCATGTATGATGAAAGCATTTTATGTTAACAGTCTTAACAATGTGCCCAAAAAAGGGAGGGGTTGTAGAGGCCAGCTAAGGATAAGGAGATGCATACATGACCCAGTTCCATTGTCATGTACTTTGTCCTACTAACCCACTGAAATAAAATGTTTTCTTCAACTTTTCTCTACATTTAAATAAATTCTGGTCTTGGAACTACAGTTAGAACTATCAACATAGATGCACAGTTGTAATAGCGACTACTTTGTCTCTTCTAAATAAAACTGGATTATATGCAGCAGGTAACTCCTGTAACCATTTGACAAATAAAATTAAATTTACATTACGTGTTAAGTACAAAACACTGTACATTGACCACATCTTTTTTTTTCTTTTTTTTTTTTTTAAATTACAGCCCATTAAAAGTGGTTGTGTCTAAAACTGAATTCAATCTTGATATTATCCTTCCAACATGTCAAAATATATATCTACTGTACTATTTTGTTTGTCCCATCTGTCCTCATTTCATACACAAAATGTTTTGACACCTTCAAGTGTAAATAGATCCTGTCCTAGATAGGCAACATGGCAGGGTGATGTGTCTCCCTATTCCTAGCCCCTACTCACACTTTGGCAATCTTTTAGGTCACTGCATAAGAATAGAAAGCTTACAGTTTATACCTACACTTCAGTTCACTCAACCAAGATCCAGCAGCTGTACAGTCGACGGAACAGACTGTACTAATACAACTTTAACATCATTAGTCAACATAGGTTTGGCAAAGGGCTGGCTAAAGTCTGCAGAGGCCAAAGCATTTGACAAGAGTGGAATATAATAAAATATAAGAAAACAACATAGGAAACTTTTTCTCATGTTATAGTTTGTTCAATTCATAATGGTTAATATTTAAGGTATTTTGTGCCTTTTTCCAATAAGAGTCAGAGAAACCACAAAAGGAGCAAAACAGAGAAATTACATTAACAGTTCAATCCTAAAAACTTTTTAGATTAGATTAGGGATTAGACACAACTTTACTGATCCCACAACGGGGAAATTCAATGGTCAAGTGAGCAACAGAATGTTTTTATTAAATTATTCTTTTTTTACGCAGATTGTTGAGTGGTGCCTTACAATCTTTGAATGGAAATTCTAACAGGTTAACAAGTTGCCAATGTCTCCTTTTGATTTCTTTGTGAAACAGCTGTGCAACGGACACTTTCTCGCTTCAGCCAGTGCTACTGTGTTTAATCTGTTGCAGCAGCTTAGAAGCAAGAAAGGAAGAGCAATGAAGTGAGGAGGGACTGGTTGTTTGTTCTGGCAATAGTAACAGTCTCCATTCTGATTCAGAAAACAATGTTTTACGCCTTTGAATAAGGAAAGCGATACAGTAGAGCCATGCAGCAATTCAGTAAACATCCTTTTTACATTCTTCAACAGTTGTATTTAAATGCAACACCAGGAACACCTAGGTTACCTTTCTTCTATCTAGTTTGTACTGCTTTTGCAATACTTGCCCTCTCCTGTTTTGTTCTTGTTCTCTTACAGATTCTTATCTGACCAAGTCTAAAGCCTATCTAACCACAAATACAACAGGGACTTATAGGGATGAAGCCCTACGGCTGGCCTTTTTTGTTTAAGCTGTTGAGTGGGGAGTGTATTCATTGGGTGAAGCTGTGACTAGTTGACAAGTGTGTAACAGACAAAACACAGGACACACGGCAGAATAAATTATGTTGATATGAAGAGGGAAGAAAAGAAAATGCAGAGGAAAAAACTACATGGATAGAAAAGTAAAGAAGAGAAAAAGAGTTTACAGGAAATCTAAAAAACAAATGCAGGTCCAGCATCAACTTGTGTTTTATCTGCCTGAATGAACCAGAGCTGTGCATTAGGGCAGATTAAAGTTAGCTACCATTGTAGACAATTAAGTGACTGATGGATGGCTGTGAAAAACACGCCTCCCTCTGCTGCCAGCTCTCTGTTTTTGCAAAGTGACAGATCATCTGTAAGAAAAACGCCAGCTCAATCAATAAAGAAGACTCACACACATATACATACACACACTGGTAGGAATGCAGTCTGCACAAAGTAATTCATGTTTATTGTTTATCACACATGCACACATGTGTGACTGACACCACTGACACTAATAAAAAACAAACCACTGTCTTTCACAACATAAACTGATTAAGGCTTGATCAGCTGTCAGTTAACAATATTGGACCAAGTCTCTCTTCTTTTGTAAATGTTTTTTACACTCTAAGGATTCACTTGTATTAGCACATAGGTATGACGCGATATGATTTCTGGTGAAAAAAAGGAGGCTTTTAGTTCTTTTTGTACTAAGGCTGATAAAACTAACTTTAGAATTTGCATGAATCAGTCATGGATCAGAAAAATGTCTGATTTTAATAGAAAAACCCTCGGGGTCATAACACTACAATGTAAACCAACTTCTTTCCATTAAAAAAAAATTCCTATTATTATTAATATTTTTTATTATTGTTATTATATGAAGGCAAAATGCTTGCTTAACTTATCCAGGCTAAAATGTTTTGTTTTTTGTTTTGTTTTTTAAATGAAACTCACAGACAGCCTGTTTACTGCTGCTGATGTTCTTAGTTCTACTGATATTCCTCTTTATTGCTCCACATCCTCAGCTGAACTTTTACCCTGTTGTGTTGTCCCCCTGTAAGGTGAGGGTGGTGGGTATGCCAAGAAAGATTACATGCTACACTGCACTCTCAGGCTACACTCAGATGACAACACTTGTGGTATTTTTCTTTTACAGATTCTAGAAGTTTTGCATTTTTACACATATCATTTTAACAACTGGGTTAAAACTGTATAATACATATGCCACACCTATATTTGGTACTGTACAGAAAACACAGACAGCTGCCGGATACACTAAAATTGCAAATTATGTCAATTTGCAAAAGTTTAATATTGTTTCAGTCTTTTATCCACATGACACAGATGTTGCCTTGAAACTGAATTTTTTGAGAACGGGCCCCAGAATAGAAAAATATTGTCAATGAGTCTTTTAAAATATAGATTAATTTAAGTGAACAAGTTCAATTGATTCATAAATGCAACTGAATCAATCCAGCAGCACTTTGACTGACCTGGTGGCTCATTCACGAATCACTGACTCGCTAGATCATTCACATATTGATGACTTGCTGAATTGTTCATGAATTACTGAATTTTTCGTTAATCAATAAGCCTATTGCACCTGTGAAGTGGTGTAGTGGTTTATGTATATCCTTGGCAATTTGGTTATTGGTTGCCAGTTTGCAACCAATAACCACTTTTTTTTTTAAATTGGTGAATGAAAGGAATAGTTGAACAGACCAAAAGAATTGAGTTAGTAAAATGAAACAAATATCACATCATTAGGCTCATAGTCTCCCTCTCCCTGTGTGTGTGTGTGTATGTATGTATATATATATATATATATATATATATATACACAAACACATACAAATAAACACACCCCGTGCTTTCTCCCAGTCCATGCCAGTTTGTAATCTTCATTTGTGATTGGAAGCAGCATTTCTGTTCCAGGTCTGTCTGATATCTCGCCTTAGCCCATCTGTTTTTGACCAGAAATTCGCATGTCCTTTGCTGGTACTTTTGCCTACTGAACCGACTGTGTTTTTGGATTTTTGCCAGTTTTACAGGATTCTGTCTCTGCCTGTCCCACTCATGTCCTGTCGCCTGAGTCCTAACCTCTCCATGTATGACACTGCCAGCCTTCTGACAATCATTTGCTTTTTCCTAGTCAGTTTTCCTACTCTGCTTTTCCTGACCATTGAGACCGGTACGAACCCATCTACCCTACCCTTTCCGTGTTCCTCTTCTGGTGTACACCTGTGGACACTGATTCCTGGAAACTGGAGCCAGTCTCCCTGTGGATATTTGTCTTGAGGATGTCATCTGTGTGATTAATAAACATAGATTTTTTTATCTGTACTTTGGTCTACAGGTCTTGCATTTGGGTTCTGCCACCTGTGTTCGGATGTGACACACCTTACTTTACAGTAATCGTCACCCTGGGTGACATTCCAATCTTTGCCTCATTTGATTTGTATCCTCTTGCTGTGGTTTTGTGTATGAGTAGCTCTGTCTCTATCTCGTGGTTCTTCTACACTCAACAATAACACAGATGTGCATAAATACATTTACTCAAGAATCAGCTTCTGTTACTGAGCAGTGAAGAAGAGGCCTCTGGATTTTTCTTTATCACAAGAGGCAAAGTAGACATGGCTTCCTTTCCAAACCACAATAACAGATTGCCTATCGCCTTTGGAGAAAAACCCAAAAAATAAGGTTGTGTTTCTCTGAACTCAATGTTCCAAAACATAATTCAGTTCTGCTCTCATGAAGGCACACACAGACTGTTGATTGTTATGCTGAAGAAACCAAACTGCAAACTTCTGACTCCATGAGAAAAGAAATGATTCTCCATCTATAATCTGTCTTTTTGTCATTTGTTTACTGTCCTTACTCTTCTCTTCTCTCTTGTACTTGTATAAACTGATCACCACCTCTGCGACCCAGAATGAATAACCATTAATATGTACAAGAGACAAAAACAACCTTCTCCGTTTTTTTTTAGATATTACAATTGAATGAACCTATGGTCATGAGCTTTGGGCCATGGCTGGGTGCACCCTTAAAGATAGGATAAGGAGCTCAGTCAGCATGGAGGAGCTCTGGGTGGAGCTGCTGACATTGCGACGGGCCAGCTGAGGTGGCTTGGGCATCCTTTTCAGATGCCTTCTGGACACCTCCCTGTGGAGGTGTTCCAGGCACGTCCCACCAAATGGAGGCCTCGGGGAAGACTTCGGACACACTTAACAGACTACGTCTCACGGCTGGCCTGGAAAGGCCCTGGGATCCCCCTATAAGAGCTAGAGGAGGTGTCTGGGCATCTCTGCTTAGACTGTTGCCTCTGTGACCTGGTGCTGGATAAGTGGTAGAACATTAATGGATGGAACGTCAGTGAACATCAGTTAGAGATGTTTTCATATCTTTGGTGTAAAGACCTTGAGATCAGTCCACATTTTGTAAAATCGACTTAAGTAACTTACTGACAATTTTATCAATTATAATATAATAAGTGTCACTATGTACAGGGCAGTGTTATGTACATGGATATGTATACTTCACTATGTTATGGACAAAAATTTAAAGCTTTTCTGTGATTTTACAGTCTGATGACATCATTTTCAAGGCTCTCCACAATCTTTAACTGCATGAATAAAAGACTTTGGTGAATGTAAGAAGAACTTAATAATTTCTTTTCATTATGCCAATGTTTCAGATCCTAAACAAAATAACTGGCAGCCACACTGACTAAAAGGAAAACTGAAATGCACAATTTAAACTGTTATATCAGTCAGAAATGTTTGAAAAAAGTCTGTTGCACCACAGCATAGTTTTGCTGCAGTATGATGTTACATTTGTGCAAACAACTAACATTCAACAATTATGGATTGAACAACAGGTCGACACTAAAGATTGTGTATGACCATGGTACATACAAGTCATTCTGATAAGTAAAACATATCTGTGAGCAGCCATTATCAACCATTGATAATCTGCTTTGAAACAGAATAGATTGGTAACTACTAAATATTGTACCACATTGCACAGTAACAACATCAGACAGGTTGAGTATATGTGGATTATATTAAAAATACAGTTAATTAAACACACTGTGATCATGACAGCGAACATTCAACACCAAAATTTGAATACGGGGGCAACAGTACAAACAACAAAGCATATGCTGCATAACAGTGTTTACCAACTAGTGTGCCGTGAGAAAAGATCAGGTGTGCTGTGAAAAATTATGTAATTTCACCTTATTGGTACTGTAAGTGAGCAGTGTGATTATAGATACATACAACAGCAGTGTGTATCCACTCAGAGCTGTTGAGCTGTGACTGTCTTTCTTAAATTCCTGCAAGAGTATTACCTTTGTGTTTAACTAAAGAATTATTATTATTATTATTATTATTATTATTGTTGTATTGATTATTGTTGCATTCTGCACATGTTCGAAATCAAGCATTCAAATCAAAATCAAATCAAACAGGCTTGGGTTTTGCACTGAATAATTAAATCAAGTCTAGATTTGCATTATATTTCATTAAATATACTTTTTGTGAAATTTTTCTTTGGTAGTGTGCCTTGTGGGGTTTCTAATGTAAAATATGTGCTGTGGCTCAAAAAGGTTGGGAAACACTGCTGTATAATGTGTAAAGTGATCATTTATGATTACAGTAATCTTGTCAGTTTACCTCAATGGGCAACCCTGTGTGAACTACAAAGACATTCTGACAAAACTAATTTTTGTCAGTGATGTTAATCCAACTATGTTCCTTGTATAACTTGAAAGACCCCTCCATTTCTGTCTCTAAAGTCTATCTAAAGGATCCAGCTTTGTTATAACAATCTCATCATCCTTATAGCTTACATATAAATGCCACGGTTCATTATTATGTTGTGTAAGTCACAGTTTGACGACCACCTAAGCTTATTCAGCACAGGGGGAGGTCTGTAATGAGGACGGTCATCAGAAAAATCTGTCCTTAGATGACATGGAATCATGTGCCTAATCCCCCTCACTCTCAAACACACTCATTCTCATACTGCAAGTACGAACACTATGTGCATAAGGTGGAGTTTACTGTCATAAAAAAGTATGAGTCAGCAAATCCAACAAACACAGCCATCATAGCTCATTTGTGTTCTGCCAGGCAACATGGCCCATTTCTAGTCTGCCCTTTGTGGAGAGAACTATATTTTGTACTTTGACAAATAACAAGCATAGCGTGACAGCTGTTTGCACTGGGGCTTCAATATTTTAATGATGATCTGCTCCTCTGCTGACAGGAAAAGTGTGCCAGTTATTTTTTTTCCAAATGTATCTTAATACTGCCTTAAGCAACAATGCCAAGTTCCATGTAAAAGTGCAACTGGATTGTAGTTGTGATCTAATTTCTTCTGACATGTACAATTGTTCCACAGATCTAAGTACCCAATACCCCTGAGAAAATGATACGATCTGGCTGCTATGACACCCTTCAAAGTCATGAAAGTAAATCCTTTTTAATTACATTCACACTACAAACACAGGCAGAGCATGCTGTTGATCTTTGAACAAATCATACCTCAACACCTGCTACATCGACAGCTTATCACATGAATAAAACAAATTTAAAATCCTCCTTATCATTTCACTTTCCAAACAACAATACTGACCACCTACAGGTCTGGAAAACAACATACATCATATAAACAGCTGAATCACTGATGAACCAGTTCATCGCATCAGCAGAATACTCTTAGAGTCTGGGTTTATTAGGACAAGCTGTAAAGCAGAGGTGAAATTTGAGAAAAGTCTTGCACCACACACAGCATGACCTTGCAATGTGTGGAGTGGACATGCATAAATATACATGAGAATTTGTGTCCAGACTGGGTAACAGTTCAGAGAAGGCATAAGCGCAAGATGGAGAAATCTAATATTAGACTCGTCATCAAGTCCTCAGATGGCCTTCCCAACTTGTGTTGAGCGTTGCTGCCCTTGTGACTCCCAACAGTGTCTGAATTTTTCAGCCCTGGTGTCTGCCACAGCTCTTCATCTAACAGATGGACCTAAATTAGTGTGTAATACAATCTGCAATACTAAAGTAATTACACCAGCTGTAAGACACTGCATAATAGGGCTACAATAGAAGAAAAAATATGACTTAAAAAACTGTGATTAAGTTACAAAGGACACAGATTCTGACTGAGCACTGGTGGCTTCTACATAAGTACTAAACATGACCTACTGTACTGAGACCTGAAATTGTCTTGTGGTGCTTTACTTCAACCAACCTTAATCAGATAAATAATTTAGCAACAACAACAGTGAACTTCACATCCCACAAGAATTCTCTAAAATGTTTTTTTACTCTTCTATCCTAGTTAATTAAGCAGGAACATTCACTACTTCAAATAAACAAAACCTATTATCAGAGGGAGGAAAAAAAGGATGTCAGTTGCTAAACAACATTTCCCACCATGCCGTCATAACACTATAATGAGACTGTGGGGAGCTGTTTCACTAATGTAGACAATACAGGTCACTCTGACCTTGAGGTACTGACTCTGGCCAAAACATGCAAAGGGTTTACTGTGTCAAATAGATACCACAGCCTTTTCCATTATTTCAGTGTCAATAGACCTCAGTAGATTTTATGCCAGAAATGTTGCGTATCGGCTTTAAGTAAGCATAAATATTTGAATCCCTAACACTTAGGCTAATATGTTGACTTGTGTCGTCACATTATATCAAATGTTTCCAACAATGTTCAAATTCAGCACAAACTGTAATTTTATTCCATAGAACAGTCACTTTCAGTTATGGTCATAGCCTAAGGTAGCCTAATGTTACCTCTGCAGTGTGTCATTAGGAGGAGATTGCAATTGTGCATATTGTGAGTAAAACAAGTGAAAATGATTGATTTCCAATATGATTTTTGCCTTTCTCAAATAGCGTTTCATCAGGAATTGTGGTTAAAAAAAACTATTCCCATAATCCAACATTACATTGCAAGATCTACTATACCTATGGGTTTGGTAATAGATTTAAATGACACCCCATATGAGTGAGTGTTAAAGCACATCATGACATTACTGTACATTTTTAAGAATGCTTCTATGTTACTTCCGAGATGATGACACAGTTTTCGGCAGAGCCTTACCTGATAGCTCTCAAAGTTAGCAGTTCCCATGGGTCCTGGTGGTGCTGGGGCCCTCCTCTTCTTACTGTCTGCTTTTGGTGACATTCTAGAGATGTTCATGGCTGACTGTGACTGGCCCAGAGTGTTGGGTCGCTGTTCTACATTTGGAATCCCAGACACTGTTGACAGGGCCTGTAAACAATATCAAAATAAAACGGATGACTTATGATGAATAAGTTGCATGTGTGTAACAAAAATGCAATACAACTCATAAGAAGTATTTATTGAGCATCTAAAATTCCCTTTATTAAAGTGTTTAAGTTAAAGATAAGAGCACTGATAAGTCAAAACAATATAATCACCTTTTAATCCCGTTTTGAACCCCCCCCCCCCCATATTGAGTTAACTAGTTGAATGCACAGCTGCATTTTAAAAAAATAAATAAATAAACTTGAGTCCTTCAGGAGAAATCTATTTCTTAAGTAAATACATACATTTCAAGACTTTATATTCCAAATCAAAGTACAGAATTAAATCATTCTGTTTAGTAGAACAAAAAGTACAAATGCTTTACATTAAAAAGCTTGCAAAAAAAGACATTTACAGTCAATGCACACATTTCAAAAAGGTAAAGCTTATTGCACATTCACAACAATTATCAGAACATGCATTTGGACCAACTTGAAAGAGCAACCACATTTTCAAAGGTTGGCTGCTCCTGACTAAAGGAAAGTACGAAAATGGTTTTCAATATCTGATCAAAGAAAACCTAAAGTGCTCCTGAAAATCTAAACCTCAGCTTGGGACGAAGCCTTAGCACAACAATAGGAGCAAATCATGCTTCTCACCCCCATGGTCTAAGAAAAAGAAAAACTGTTTAAAAGCAGATTAATTGATGCATTCAGACAATGCCACGATACAGCGTGAAGGCTGCGTAAGAAAGAACACTGAGTCCAGGTCATCAGAATTAATTAGATCCAAAGTTAGAACATCTCACAGTAGGAAAATATTGAAAAAAGAAGAAAAAACTTAGGTAACACATTCTTCTAGATTTAGTCATGTATTTTTTTATTTTATTTTTTTACATTTGGAAATAACCTGTAAATACATTAGACTAATAGGTGCAAAAAAAGAAATTATTGAGGAAGCTGTGGTAAATCCATTACTGTGATTAAAGGAAGACCAGCCCTGCAAAGTACACTTTGAGCAGAATAAAATTGAAATGCTATAAAAGTGTTATGAAAGTCAGTTTCACATCTGTTTGATTGAAACTGTTAAATTGGGTAAGGTGGGGCTACGGATAAATGTTTATATGTTTAAAGGACTGGCAAAGTTGGAAGTCAAGAAGTGTTAGGATTTCCATGAGGAAACTTTAGAAATATGCATGTTCTAACCTAACCAAAAATAAAATGTTCAAAGTGGAAACTTCTCATGAACTCCATCTGACTTCTCCGCCTGCTGTTTTCTACGTGTTCCTTCGGGTAAACAATCTGAAATCTGTCAGTCTGACAAATTCAGGAACAGGGGGAAAAAAAAGACCTGCAAATCATTTTCTGAACATATCTCGGGTACTATTTACAGGGAACTCAAAAGCGCAGTGTGTAACCTCAAATTAACCTATTGAACTCTTTAAAAAATGGATCTCTGTACAGATTATACATTTGACAAGGACACAGATTAATAATACATCAACATAGAAGAGCCAGGAGGGAAACCCTGCTGGATCCACTTTGAACAGAGTACTACTGTATTTTACTGCACATAAATATAAGGAATTATACCGCTTCTTTAGGCTTTAAACAGGCATTTAATATTTTCCCAAGTTTATTAAACATACTTCATAATAATTTAGAAGATGCTGAGCTGAGGTGTGTCACAATGTCAGTTTACAACAAATGTTTCCCATCTGTGCATGACTTAACACTCATTATTTTATGTTAATTACATTTAATTAAAATGACCTACAAAGATGACCTAATTAATGGCTTAAACTTGTGGTGGAGATTGGAAATCTTTGAGGAATTGTAATACACCCAAATTGTTATACTAGCTATCCTAGAATTGCATTGACTTGGTGGAGTTCAGAGATTGAGGCTGTTCAGCATGTTGAAAATCCTGCTTTAAAATAAAAACGACATTTTCCTTATTGTTTTTCAGGTTTCTTTAGAATCAGCACACTGCACAATAACATGATACTTTCCTGCCATGTCGGTGTTTCAAGCCCACACACCACACACACAGTCAGTAGTTTGGCCCCTAATGAACAATTAGAGATAAGAGGCTGGGCTTTTAGTGATAATGTAGCCAAGGTAGGGTAATCTGATACCTTCATGCTGATAACACTTTGTCTATACGGGTGTGTGTTTGCCTGTGTGCATAAACGCATGCGTGTGGTCCGATAACACATTGTGGCTGAAGCACAATCATAGCAGTGAGAAAAAGCCCAGAATGAAAGCCCAGTGGAGAGACTAATATAGCCAAAAAAACTGAATATGAATACATGTAAATGAGCTCTGCTGTCTTAAATAAATGTCTGTGTAAGACAAGTAGGCAGGCCTGATGGATGAAGACAGAGAATAATGTGCAGCACAAAGCCACTCCAGAGCTGCAGGACTATTATGACAGCAGTGACATTATAAGGGTGGATTTGATATTGGCCAGGCAGATGGTTGATGTTGTAGTAAAGTCAGAGAACAAAGAGGCAGAAGGGTGGGGATGTCGTGCCAAAAGCCTCGAGGCAGGCGGGCAGTGAAGTGAGCTGGCCAGTGTTTTTCAAGCTAATACAATCAAACACCATATTGATCTGAGGTGAGCCACAGATGGGCGCTGCTGCACAGAGGTTCATGGCTCCAAAATCAAATTAATATGATTGAGTTACGGACATAGCAGGTAGAGAGCTGCTTAATGCAGCGCCTAAATGTCTGGTAAAACAGACGGACTGTTCAAGCACATTCGCTGGAGAAGTTATGGTTTTGTGACCGTAACAACAGGCCAAGGCTGTATTTCTGTGCTTTATTTGTCATTGCATGGCTCAGAACCAAATTTTTTCAACTTCATTTTGGATAGTAACTGCAGCATGAAAGCTAAATCTCATTCATTTGTATGACAGAAAAGAGAGTAGGGGAATTAAAGCGACAACTAATAGATGCTGCCATCTAGAGGACATCATGAAGAAATACCACATCTTAGAAGTTCATAACATAATCATCAGGGTTATATTATTACATACGTAGGAGCGGGGTCAAGGGCGTCACAGCCCACTAGTTTTTGATTCATAACTTTTGAACCAGAGACATTTAAGACTAATATTAAATGCAAAGGTGTAAATGTCAACCTAAACACACTCAAAGAGCAAAATTTAGTTTCAAATATATTTAAATTAAAAATACCAAAAACTACTCTATTAGAAATAGACAACAGAAGTAAGTATCAAATTAAACACTTTTTATTTCAATTATCCATATCATTATATATATAGAATATATATCCATATATATTATTTAAACAATATTTATAACATACAAATAACATGAATATTATGTTCAATGTAACGTGCATACATGTATGCATTTATTAATTTTAAATACTGTGTTTAGAATATGATGTAAATGATATAATAGTCAAAATCAATGTATTTGGAATACATTTTGTTTATTACGGTTTATAAAATGAACCCAGAATAGTAGCAGAAAAGTTACTTTTATATTATATTCACTCATAAATCTCCCCCAATTTTTTTTCACAAATATTTTCCTATTTAAACATATTTTTTCTTAAAATATATGCAATTACCTACTCAAAAATATAAGCTTGGTATAGATTGTAATTAATTTTTTTGACCAGATGTTAACCTTCCTTCAATTTCACCCATAAGGCGCCCAGTTTTTAAAGCTGTAAGACATCATGCATGGTTGAGCTTTATCTGAACACCTATTATTTTCAAACCATTCACTGATAAATTAGATGTCCCTACTTCAAAACAAATAATACTCAATTACAACATAAAGATTATGAATTATAATTAGTGGACAGAGGTACCCTGTAGAGGTACCCACTGGCCAGCGGATATCCGCAGGTGACCCACGAGTCGGGCGGGCTGGGTCGCAGTATTAATACATATTGCGGATGCGGGTGGGGCGGGTCAGGGACGATCAATACCTAGCCTAGGATCTAGTCTGTCCCCAGTGGCCGCAAATGGTATTTGCTACGGGGAGACAGACTAGACAGCCTCGGATCTGAAAATCCAAAATGGACCGGACCGATCAAATCGCGAGGGGCGGGATTGGAGCCCGCCCTGCCTCATTACGACACGTAATGTTGTAGTCGCAGAGACGTAGCAGCTAGCAAGCAGCTAGCACACATTGCTGTAACACCAGTTGCTAGCTGCTAGACAACATGGCTCATCACCAGGAACAACCATTCGAGCTGGCTTTGGCAGCAACGCTAGGGGATTTAAAATTACAGTTTTCCCTGCGAGAGGAACAGAAAACGGCACTTAAGCTGTTTTTGGAAAAAAGGGACGTTGTCGGAGTTTTGCCCACCGGGTATGGCAAAAGTTTGATATATCAGCTGGCTCCGCTAGTGGGATGACGCATGGGTCTGCACAACCCGCTGGTGATCGTTGTGTCACCCCTTTAAGCCCTATTGGATGACCAGTTGCAAGAGGCAGAAAAACTGGGAATACGAGCAGCACAATTCGGCAAAGGCGACCCGGAGGAGATCCGAAGCGGCCGGTGCCAAATAGTGTACGGGAGTCCTAGCTAAGATGCTGCACTCATTTTGAGACTACATTCTGGTGTGTTCTTCCGGTGACGCTGTCTACGAAATCCATGTTCATCGCTCTGATTGGTTGGCTCTGACTGGTTACCCATCCAATGGCGTGGCGTTGTGTAAAGAGAAAACTTGACAGACAGCGGTTATCCCGCCCACAAATTCGCCTAGACTTTCTAGACTCTCCCCCGTAGCAAATACCATTTGCGGCCACTGGGGAGATCTAGATCCTAGGCTAATCAATACCCGCTGAGGTGTGTGTGTGTGTGTGTGTGTGTGTGTGTGTGTGTGTGCTCAGCTCGCGCATGTGCAAGCCGGTCAGTTCCTGTTTTGAATGCTTTTTTATCCCAACATTTTGTTATTTGTTATTAGCGCCAAATCTCCCTGAACACTCAGAGATAAGAGTGAAAATGGCGGACTTGATCAGGGAGAAGATTGAAACAGGCGATGCTAAGGTTGTACGGAAACGTTGTATGTGTTCGCTTTATAGAGTGATGATGTGGGTGGAGTGTATTTTATGTGCTTGGAGTGCATATTGAGACGTTAGAAAGGAGGCAAAAATTATGCTTCATGACTTTTAACATTAGAAGCGCAAGGTAAAGATGCCGCGAATGTACTATGTGAGTTTAGAGCCAAATTTAAGCTCGCGGGTTGATAGCGGGCGGGTTGGGTTTATCGATACGTGACATCATGCGGATTGGGCGGGGCGGGCCTAGCCACGTCTTGGGTTTGGGCGGGGCGGACATCTGTAAAACCCCCTAACCGCGCATCACTAGTACCCTGATATCATCCTTTGGTTTATGAACTGCTGGTTGAAGTCAGTAGTTTGTGCTTTGGCCAGTGGCCTGTTGGTGTTAAAAGTGACTATGACTGTACAAACATGAAGAGACTGGGCTGTCTCGATAGGTTAGTGAGCCTACATCGAGCTGATAATCAAACCTCATCACAGCAGAGAGAGAGAGAGAATTTCACTCTCCCTTTCCATAGAGTCAGATACAGTAGATAATTGTTTTTTCCTCTGAAAGTAGGACGTTCTATTACAAATTTCCAGATGTGTTTTTAATACTTACATTAGAGTGTTTGTCTGTAATTTGGAACACTTTATCATCAGACTCGGTCATGACCATAGATGTTTCAGTCTGCAAATGAAAGGCACAGCATACATGCAACATTCATTTGGTCATGCATTTACCTGCTTCTTTATTAATGAGGATAACAATAAACACTGAGTTAACAGGGTTCCTACAGGTTTCTGCACATTACATTTAAGACTAAATCCTTTTAAGATTAAAACTGAATTTAATGCTCATTTCATAACACATCATATGGCCATTTGGCAAGAATTCACGACTCGGAAAATTTAAGAAAGTGTAGTTGTTTACACCAATGCCTTGATGTCCACTGCTCCAAGTCATTTCTCACCAGGGCTGCAAAGTGAGTGATAAGTGGTTCCTAATTTCAATATAAATTGTCAGGTTGAGCCGACTAACATTTTCTTTGCAGCTTGGACATTTCCCAGACACATTTACATACAATACATTGAAGAACTGAATAGCAACATAACCTAAAACATGCCATATCAAATTTAATACATTTTATATATATAATTGTTTGTAATTATTAAATGCAGATTTGTAAATTCAAGACTTTTAAGACTGTTTAAGACCATGCAGGAACCCTGGTTAGTTTGTTATGTGCAATCATTGTGATGATGAGGATGATGCTCATGCTGTTATTACTGTAATGATTATAGTGTTCCATATCACCAAAGACAGCATTGTGGAAGCTTACCTTGGATTTTCTCCGACTGAACTGGAAGATTCCCAGGAGGCCTTTCTTCTCAGCTCTGCCCAAACTAGTAGTACTAGAGCAGATGGAGTCTAAGTAAACATATATAAAAACAGGTGTGACACATACTTGAATTGGTAAAGAGAAAGCAAGGAAACACTTAAACAATAAACAGACAAATGATTCCACAGGGTTAGATGAATTATTGAGTGTGTTTACATGCACATTATTATTCCACTGTCACTGAATATAAACTGATTCTGAATTTGACAGATATCATGTAAACAGTAGAATCCATTTGGGTTTTGCAATATTACACTACATTATTATTTTATGAAGATTCACGACAAGTACCACAGAATCTAATTTGCATGTTTTGCAAAAGAGTGCAATAAACAGCCCTTGGAGAAGCGACAAACAGCCTCTGTGGTAGAGGTGGATGTTCCAAAGAATAGTTTACATTTATAGAGGTAACAATAATAACAATTATTTTTAAACTTTCTAAAGTCATTTTTGGAATATGTGTCTGTATGTGCGTGTATATATATATATATATATATAGAGTACATGCACAATTTTTTCCCTGCACCCACTCTCTGGATGTACTGTATACTAGTTTGTGCGTCTATCAAATTTCTTAATGTTTGAAAAAGTAAAAATTCTTCCAATAAAAAGAAAAGCCAACCTTTTCAAAAGTAATAAACCCCAAAAAAGTTTGCTTCAGGAACACTACCTGGACTCCAATAAGTAATAATTAGAGGTGCTCTTTGATGGGAAAACTAAGAATATGACACAATGAGAAAATTCCAAGGCACTCACTTATATGTGAAAAATTAAAAAGCCTTCATTACATTGGCTTGGTTACAACAAACCCATAAAACACCCCAACACGTTCCGGCATCCAAGCCTTCATCAGGGAGTTTATGATGTAATAAAGGCTTTTTAATTTTTCATATAGTGGCTTGGAATTTTCTCTTTTTGTCATACTTTTCAAAGTAATGTTTGAGGAATAAAAAGAAGCGGTAGAACATCAGTTAAATTCTATTCACAGCTATGCACACCTACAACAGGGGAGTATTAATTTTCATTTGTCACATAAACACCTTAAATTTTTTGTATTTCAAAATAACACCAAAGGCACAATACTATGTGCATTTAACCACACTCACTGACAAACTGAATTAATTCAGTGGAATTTTCCAGGCAGTGTTGTTAATTTACAATACACACAAATATGAAAACCATTTCAACATGTCATTTTATGGAACATCCTGATACTATTAAACAATACATTTAGAATTATCTACTGCATTTACTCAGCAGAGGGCACTATAACTTCACTTTTCTGAGGGCTCTTCTACCTAACCCTTCACAGGCTATAGAGCTGTAACTAACAAGGAATACACAATGCTGTTGGCTTTAGTACAGAGAGGAAAAGTAAACCAAGCACAATTATAACACAAGGTTATTTGAATTTGGAAACAGCAGAAGCACTCTCTACAATAACAGCAAGCCAGCAAACTACAGGGACTGATGATACAGTATAACTAAAACCAAATGTAAGAATGGTTGTTTTAAGCAAACAATCGTATGGAATATAGCGGGGTTAAACAGTAGCAATGTTAGGTGAGTGCGTTAGTTAACACCAAAGCAGACAACACGTCTTAAAACTAATACCTGAATAGTTAAGAACAGGAGCAGAAGCCATTTTAGGCTGGAGAACTGAAAAACACACAAGGTTTAGAAACATGTAAAGGCACTGATAAATAAATCACCTGCAGCAAAATGAACTGTAAAATCTGAACTGTCACTTGTTTAGATGACAGGTTTCAACTAAACCAAAACTCTTGCTTATTTGTGATACATCTAAATAAATACAATGTATTCCTCTTAATAAATCACCTAACATGACCTTGAGAGTTATGGTGAAAAACTGATAACTAAGGCGTCTCCCAGTACATAGTAGAAAAGTGCAGACTATAAAAATAAAAATTACATAATGCTCTAAACTTGCTTGTGACATCTTTTATGACCAAAACCAACAAAGTCATGCTATGATCATCATAACTGTACTGTAGGTATAAATATGAGTATCAAGGGTTACCATGGCAACGCATCATAACATCAAATCTTAGACTGCGACTCATATTGTAATCATCTCCGTGTAGAGCAAAAGTTGACACACCTTAACTTTTAGCTTTAAAATGATTATTTCATCTTATACATTTACAGTGTTTGTCTAAGTCCTTTTAGTTGTCTCGACTCGCCTCATCATCTGAACCTGATTTTTCCTCACTAGGGCCACGGGGGTCACTGGGGGCCTAATCCAGCTACAATGGGTGAAGGCGGGGTACACCCTGTATGAGACGCCAGTTCATCTCAGAGCTGAACATATATAGACAAACAATCACTCTCACATTCACACCTATGGACAATTTTAGATTAAGCAATTAACCTATCAGTGCATGTGTTTGGATGGTGGGAGGAAACTGGAGTACCTGGAGAAAACCCACGCAGACACAGGGAGAACATGCAAACTCCACACAGAAAGGTCTGGTGTGGGAATAGAACCAGGGTCCTTCTGTCTGTGAGAAACGAGTGCTAACCACTGCTGGATATGTTGCAAAAGCACAAATTAGACATGTATTTTTTTTCTATGATTTGTCATGTTTTGTTGCTGATTCAAGAAATATTTCCAAGGAATTTTACAGTTTCCAAAAAATAACCTGTATGATAGAGCACAGTTTAAGTTGCGTTTTGATTCCACACATAAATTCATAACAAAGCACTGACTTAATTGTCACTTTAGGCAAAACATTAAACTCAACTAAAAATATGTCCATTTGTTAAATGGCAGCATGTGTTTAATTACAAATGTCTTGTCCTTAACTTTACACGGTAGTTTTTTTTTTGGCTCTGCAGCATGCTTATTGCACTTAAGTGTGATATCAAACAGACCAGCACAGATAAAATAACACAATAGCAGTGCAAGCCAAGGAACATATCAGCTTACAAAACATATTTTATCTAATTCTAGTAGCCTACTAAATTTAGAACCACTTTCACACAGCATCAAGGTTCAAGGTTAGTTTCTCCTAATTATTTATTCTCAAATCTACACATGCAAATGACTATAAAGTATCTGCTGAATTCAGTTTTCAGCATTCCCACACGTTTTATTTTCTATTATACAATTTCCAAAACTGTCATTCATGGTGACAAGGAGTTTTTGTATTTAATTTCACTTCAAATTCCCCAAATAATGACAGTCTTTAAATTAACCATCATCACAGAAATAATATTACAGACAGTGATGATTCAATAGGTTTCAACTAATTTAATTTAAGTGTTTTCAGGCCATTACAGATATACATTTTACACATTTTAAACTAGCTTATTAATGTTGACCTGACTCAGGTATACACTCTTCAGCGGACTAGTTTCAGTTTGAGCCTTTGCCACTCTGTTTCATATGCGTGTACCCCCCCCCCCACTACTATGCTGTTGTTCGTACTGTTACTTTGTCTGTTGTGTAGTTTGTTTTTTTTGTGTTCATGTGGATACCACCTGGAGGAAGGAGGGAATGGGAGTGGGGGATAATATCCTGTGTAATTAATGTGTCTCAATCCATTGTAAAATATTTAGAAAATGATAAATAAAGCTGTAAAAAAAAAAAAAAAGATTTAAAACAGAAGAGATTTAAGCTCCCAGAAAAAAAACATACCTAGACTCTGATCATGCACATAGAGCTCCTTGATTCCCAGCTGAGTCAGAGATTTGTCCAGCGGTAACTCGTGACGACTGATGCTGTCCTTCAACAGCAGGACATGAACTGGGTCAAATTCACACTTGTCACAGATGACCGGTATCAGCGCCTGAAGCGGGAGCAATGGGTTGACCCGAACCACTGCCTTCTGGCTGCTGTGATAGTTCACCATCAACCGCACTGATTTCTAAAACAGAAAAAAGACAGAGCTTAAGAAAATTAGAGGTGAAAATCTAACAAGGGGTCTTCATGCAACAGTCTATTTGTCCAACGTACACTGTTGCCCCTAATGTTGAAATTAAAATTTTTTCTCTCTTCACATTAAATTATTCTAACAATGTCATTTATTCTCGATCGATAAAGTGAAACTGAGGCTCCGTATGCAATCACTACAAAGGTGGTAAAATAATTTCACTATGAATGCCAATATTAACATTTAAATAAATACATATAAATACATACAGACAAATATTAATATTTGTCTGTATGTACTTTCTTGGTATGCCAAATTAGATATATATGAATGGGCATGTGCATGTGAAGATGATAAGTGACGTGATCTGATCCAAAGGACTTGATTTTTTCATATATTATGTTGACAGGAAGTTAAACCATAGGCTGTTTTATAGAGAAGGGGTGGGATTAAATAAGTTTGATTTCCTCCCACTCCTTTTCAAATATGGAAATGAAGCCATGTTTTGTTCATGTACATGTTCTTTTTTTGTCTTGTTTGTTTCACTAGTGGGGACAGAGTGGGATTGTTTCATTTGTTGCATATTCGAAATAAATTTAACTGAATATTTAAAATGACTGCATTGATATTTCTAGGCATTCATTCAAATGTAGATATGGCAGAGCTGAGGTTCAGTTTTGTTTTTCTTTTTGTTTATATGTATTATTATTATTATTATTATTATTATTATTATTATTATTATTATTATTATTATTATTATTATTATTATTATTATTATTATTATTATTTTATTCAATAATGATTATGTGAAGCATCCCAAATGCAATTTTACTGCCTGAAAGACAGATATTAATTCCTATGTACAAAAATAATATTACAATGTTAGTTATTAACTACTATAATAGAATAAGAACATTTGGGCAGGATCTTTATCTATAAGGTCTGTAAAATGCAATTTAAGTTTGAAGTTTTTCCAGGGGATAATTTTGTGATAGAGCATTAGGTCCTGTTCTGATCAAATACAAATGTGTTTAGACTTTATGGTGTGATTCAATTCTTCCAGGAAATAATTATTTAAATTAAGAAACAAAAAAAATTCTGTATTAACAGTATCATGATGTATTGTGTTATAGTGTGATATATTGTGACCTGAATAATGAGAGTTTTACTAATACACAACTGTAATAAATAGAAATAAAAACAAAAATGTGTCCAAAAAACTAATTTATTCCAGCTTTTGCCATACACACTGTTAAAGACATCATAGGCATCATGTGACTTCTCATCATAAATCCGCCAAATTGTGAAGAGCTAATAAAAACAAGAGGTGATAGATATCTTAACCTTTGTTGCAAGATAAATATATCTAAAATGGGTGGACACTTGAGTAATAAATAAGAGTTGTTTTATGTAAAACATGTTCAAAGCAGAGGAGTACTGATATTGTCAAATGTGCTTCAAATGAGTCTTATCTTGCTGACAGAAAAAGGGTCATGGTGGGCAGTAAATGGCGTCGATGTATCTCATCTACAACCACTATAATCACTGCCAAACACTACATAGTGTTCTGTTATGAAAAACAGACGTGCAGGCTAATCTGTACACAGTTTGTTTTTTGTTTTTTCAATCAACAAGTATTTCACAACCACAGAGCACACTTAGAAGTTAAGAGTCTTAGAATTCAGAAATGGCTCTTCAGTCAGTGCTTCTCAAGTGGCTTTTGTATGTGACATTCAATGTAATGTATCACTACTGGTACAGGAAAAGTGCTTGAATTACAAGAGAGTGCACAGGGCACTTGTTTTTCTCAAGGTCTACCAATTCAAGCAGATATACTTTACACAGTAATACAGTTTGACTCATGGGCAATAAAGAATGAATCTACAGGTTGAAGGAGGCTGTGATGGAATCTGAATACACTATAGTACCAAAAGTATTCGCTCACCTGCCTTGACTTGCATATGAACTGGACATCCCATTCCATAAAGTGATATGGGTTCACCCTTTGCAGCTACAATAGATTCAACTCTTCTGGGAAGGTTTTCCACAAGGTTTAGGAGTGTGTTTATGGGACCATTCCTCCCAGAAGCATTTGTGAGAACACACACTGATGCTGGACCGAAGGCCTGGCTCTCAGTGTGTGCTCGAATTCATCCTAAAAGTGTTCTGTGGAGTTGAGGTCAGGACTCTGTTCAGGACAGTCACATTCATCCACATCAAACTCTCTCACCTATGTCTTTATGGACCTTACTTTATGTACTACTGTTCCCACAAACTTGGCAACATGAAAATATCCCAAGTCTCTCTTTCTCACACACACACACACACACACACACACACACACTTGCAGAATACAGAAATGTCATATTAAACTCTCATAGATTAAGAATGGGATGTCACTTGAGTGTATTTCAAGGCAGGTGAGTGAATACTTTTGGTAATATAGTGTATGTCTAATGCAGACAAACATAATGACATAGACTTGGGGTAGTGCAACCAACTGTATGATCCGAAATCAGTAAATATCACAAAAAGGAGTTGATTCCACTGAAATTGTGGTATTGCAGTAACGGCACGTGTCTGTTTCTGTTCAGCTTTAATCTCTTACGCAACAGTAACTGAGCTGTCACGGCTTTGTAGCTAAAGTTTGTCTCCACGTGAATATCAATAATTGAACACTTGTCTGGATACAGGACTTTAAAGTTTGGCCACACCAATCTGGTTTCTGTCACCACAATTCTACTGCTGAATCATACAACATTACAGAAGTCTGATGGATTCTTTTTTTGAGTGGGTGAACTCTCAGTTAGTCTCAATCAAAAGCAAAATATAAAATAAGGAAGCTGTATGAACAACCTATAAACCATTCCAACACTGAACTAGACTGAACATCTGAGCATAAATGAGGGTTCTGTGAAGTATGCTGCTGCACTTTATCTATTTAATTTTATTTAACTTTCGCTCTGTATTGTATTTCTGGAAACTGCAGCTGGACGGAGTCCAGGAAAAAGTTCCCCACGGGGAAAATAAAAGTATATCTTATTATTATTATTATTATTATTATTATTATTTAGATCTGCTTTATTACAATACTAATGTTTTAAGGTCATTTACATCCCTCAGGTTGAACTAGGAACTTTGGGGGTCATGAAAGGCTGACACAATCGCATAGTGAAATATTCATCTCATTTGCATTTCAGTGGCTGCAAGTAGTATGAGAAGAGGCAGAACAGATGAGAGGAGTGAATGACAGCGGCATCTGAAATAGTGTCGGCCTCTGGCCTGGGGCCAGGCGGGGTCAAAGGGAGAGAGAGCAGCCAGTGAGCCCTGAGAAGAGCAGAGAAATAATGCATGGTAACTAAAGGTAAGGCCCTCATCAAATATTTAAACTGTAGGAGGAGAACACAGAAGACGGGGAAAAATTAAGAGAGAAAGAACTAAGGCTCATCAAAAAATATGGCCCATGATAAGATACTGTACAGAAACACAAGATAGAAAACTGTGCGGTCTAGAGATAAAAACTGCAAACTCAGAACTGTAAAAGCAGAGTGAAACACTTCAGTGTCATGCTAGGCCATTTGGCATCCTACCTTTGCAAGGGATCTTACAGGTTTCAGCTTTTCTTTCTGCCAGTGGTCAGTGGCAAGAGATAGAGATGGGTGGATGGATATTACATAAAGCAGTAGGCTACAAAATTAGGCTCACTCTATATATGCTATAGCTGCACAGTCTACAAAAAGCATTGGCATTCTAGGCTACAGTAAAGATATATGATCAACATTTAATGTCATTTTTTAGGTCTTCTTATTATTTAATTCTCAAATTTCTAAATATAAAAAGGATGGCACAAATATAAAATGGCAAACCATATTTCAGTGCATGTTAAATATGTTGTGACATTTAAAACACAGGGTCTAAAACACATCACAGTATCAGTGTTCATTGAAACTCACCTCTGGCACTTTGGGTGCAGGTCTGCGCACCAGTTTCTCCTCCAACACTTTCTCCTTGATGAGGATGCAGGCCACGTTGAGGGAGCCCAGCAGTACGTTGGGCTTGAACCCCAAAGGGTGGCCCTCAGGTGTGAGCAGCTCCAGGGTGTGTAATGCTGGATTCAAGTGGTAGCGGCTGCACAGCTCAACCAGCAGGTCCATCAGCGCCTTACTGAAAGAGGCAGAAACATAGAGACAAGGAGTGAGAAAGTGAAAGGGGGGTGGGGGGAGGGGATGAAAGAACCACATGGGGAAATAGGAATAGAGGGAGAAAGAAAGGGAGGCAGGGGATGAGATAGGGTTACAAAGCCTCACTAGCATTAGCTCCAGTAATTACAAATGCAGGTACTCCATACAGTACACACACATAGTCACCGTCACCTGTCAAAATAAAGACTAGAATATCAAATACAACTCATTTTCACACACGTTCTGGAATTCTTAAAGAATACCATCAAAGCCTAGAGTGACAATCGTGCAAAAATTTCAACTGACCATGAAGATACAAATATGTCCGGTGTTCTTTTTTAACATTTAGTTAATATTATAAGTACTTGAATTCATTTATTTTACTGTGAGCTAGTAATGCTAATACTAATACTAATGCGAATGGAGTGGAATGAACTAAACAGCACAAGACTGAATCACTATAGAGTTAGAATACATGACTTTAGCTAAAAATAATTTTTAAAAATACCGGCACTGTGACTGATTAGAAGAAGAAAAAAATACCAAAAAAATTAATCTGTTGCGTCTGTATTTTAGGGGTGCAGCTGATGAAGAAGCCTATAGTACTACCTGTCAATCGTGGATAAAGAAACCAAGAGACGGTCTCCTATGTTTTCTGGGAACAGCCAGATCGTATGACAGAAGTGAGAGAGATACCACTACAAAGGACACCATTGACAATCAGTACCACATGGCTTCCAACTACAACTAAAATGACACTCAGTAACAGAAACAGCATCCAGGCTACTGTGTAATTTTCTTCTAAAGGCTGATTTCATGCCAATATATTTTTTGAAAAGCATCATCCTGCTCAGTGCAACTTGAAAAAAAGTGGTATAGCTGAATACAGGAATGATTTTACCATTTTAAAATGATAAAATATTTAAATGTGTCATTTTTAATGAACGCTAAAAAAAATTAAACACATGGACATTGCAATGAATTGTCTTTTAAACTAGTCTATATCGTGCATTTTCAATGCTGATCATGCCAAGTTGCAAGAAGGTACTACATGAAATAAAACATATCTACAATGTGTATACAGAGCAAGAGTCAAAAGTCATAAAAAACAATGGTTATGTAATCAAGCACCAACTCATGTGTTCATCATGTGACTATAATGGACAGAATAGGAAAAACATGGAATGCCTAAAAGCACTATTTTTTGCAGTACAATGCCATAGATACTAATGTAAGAACTCAAGTGATTTTGGTTATTATCAAGAAAACCATGGAAAATAGATATAAGCTGTGAAAGCAGGTATTTTTCTTGTTATTATATTTATCCAAACAAACGTACCTTTAGTTGTACTAGGCAGTAAATTGAACAAGATATTGAAGAAAACAAGGGTGGTCTAAAAACATTTTCCATAACTATATCACATTGTATAGGAATAAAATCCTTATTATGTAACTTAACAGTGTCTCAGTGAGGTGACTTTCATTGCCACCAGACAATGATAGCACCAGTAAATGATAGCATGAGGCCTTCTTGTCTATTCTGTTTGTTTGGGTTGCTCTGCCTGTGGGGCCTTGTAAAGGGGTCCCGTTCCTATAGTCAGCACAAGCTTTGTTTCACAGAGTATAGAGATGAATACTGTCCCTTAATGTTGTCTTTTATTTTTTGGAGCAGAAAATGAAGAATGCTGGTCTATATCAGAACAACAATACCCTCTTTTGAACTACAGGCAAACTATATCTTGGGAGTCCATAAAGAATGTGGCATATATAGGCAAATAGGCAAATTTCCATGACTACGTACTCCTAAAAATACAATAAGAATAAAAAGTTAAAGTGTTGTGTGAAAGTTTAGAATCAGAGTTTCAACAAGAAAATGAATGACAAGGTGTGGTTCCTGATTAAATTAACATTTATGTACATGTCTAAGTGAAGCCAGATATTATTAAATCCACACTTTCCTGGCATTTCAATTTGATTTTGGCTAGATTTTTGTCCACACGGACTTCACCACATTCGGCATGCGACATCCCATGAAGTGAGTGAACTGCAAATGAACTTCCAGTTCATTTGCAGTTCACTGAATAGAACGTTAAGGTTAAGACGACGCAAAAATAAACCTTTTATTCAATCATTCCATTTTTTTTGTATTATTAATCACACATTATTATGCTGTGTAAAAGAAAATAATAATCCATGACTTTTAACTTTTCCAAAGCCTTTCCAGGCCTGGAATTTACATTTTTCAAATTCCAAAACTTTTCCAGGTTTTTTCAAAATGTACGAGCTTAATTAAAAAAAACATGGCTCAAGTGGCCAATGACAATCCAACAGCTGAAATAATGTATCTAAGAAATCAAACAAACCCTTCACTCCTATATGCATGTAGATTAATTCATACATGAGGAGACCAACAACAAAACATAGTATTTAGTGTCTTTACCAAAGTTCTAATGCAGCAACTCTAACCAACCCAGCCGTGTCTAACGCTGTTCTTTTGATAAGAGACAACCACAGTGTTATGCAGAGCAATGCCTGATGCAAATTTGAATAAAACTAGACTTAGGAATTACCATTTCAAAGGCACCGACTACAAATTACCCACTGCATTCATCAGCATATCCTTCAAGATTCATCCTAAATTGCACCACATATATGGTATTGGCTGCAACATCCAAAGTCAACAATAAATAAATAAATAAAGCGGGATTATTATTGTTGTCTGTCTCACCTGCCATCCTCAGTTACGGTTGTCTGGAAGCCCTGCGGTAGTGTTAGATGTAGAGCCACCCTCTGCATCAGCATGTTCTCCTTTGCGTCCATGCTAGAGGTCCCTCCTCCATCTGGAACAGTGTTTCTGAAGATATGGCGTGGGGCAGGCTGGGGGGCCTGCGGTGGTGGTGGGGCACGTGCCTTCATTCTTCTCCTGGGCAAAAGCAACAACAAAGACACATGCAAGAGATTATTAACTTTATTGATGTTGGTTAGTGTTTCCCATTTTAGTATTCCATTGGATGATAACAGGGCCATAATTCCACCAGATAAACGTGATCAATAAGTTTATGGTGCAAAACAGACAGTAAATCATTCTACAATTGACATGTTTTTTCATCCTGTTATGAAGTGGAATGTTTTACTGATCTGATTCCAATGTTAAGACCTGCTTTTATTCATTTTAGTCAAATATTTTTTTTCCAGTATTTTACTGAAGTCATTTGTTCTTCATAGTGACGGAGCTCAGCCTTCAGACAGCCTGAAGAAAACAACGCATCACCTCGCATCCAGCCTGACTACCAATGACTGCATCCCCTTTACTCAACAAAAAGTTAGACATTTATATTATGTAATGCCACATACATATTCTGTGATGTATAACTGAATAATATATGATAATAAACTTATGTGTTAAAGACTATCAGCGTAACAATCATTCTCTGTTTTCAAAAAGCCTCATGAGGCAACATCGTTACATTAATACAGCTAATAATAATATTGTATGTGTGGACATATAGACATATTTAACACATCACAGAAGAGGTTAAAGGAGTTTCTTTCTTTTTAGTGAAAGTAACAAGAACCGCCTGACAGCTGATGTGGCAAATCAAACACTTAAGTCTCCAACCAATGACAAATAGGTTTCCAATTTTTCTGCAGACACTCAGTCTCAGTCTGTACAGTGTAAACATTAGCCTTCAGTAACAAAAAACAAACAAATGTCATCCCACTTATGTCAAAATCAGCCGCTGTTCATTAAATATCCCAGATATATTAAATACCACACTACTTACAAACAAATTCAGCTCACAGAGAAAGTGCGTATGTTTGTAATCCTGTCTCCTTGAAGGTATTCTTGCCCAGTGCTGAGTGCACAGTGAAGGAAGAATGCACGTGAACACAGTCAGCGGACTCTAACCTGGCCACAGTTAACCATTAACTGTTAAAAGCAACAATGTCATTGACTCATTATGCAACACAGAAAGAATTTTTTTTAATGAATACTGATTATGAAAACTGCAGAGTAAATGTAAAGGTTGAATCAGTGCATTTCCAAGTTAGGAAGATATATTTGACTTTAGGTACTTCATTCTTGAGGAGAAAGCAAGATCTGCTTTAAATGTATGAGATTTGTACATTTTTGAAGGGGGTCTATGTTTTTGAGGGTGCACAGAACTGGGCTCTGTGGAGCTGTGGGACTGGGCCCAGGCCAGGTCTAACACAGTCAGCTAGTATCCTTCCCTTCCTCTCACTTGCTGTTTGTCTCACCATAACATTTCAGCCTGCCTCGCTCTCCTTTCCCCTCGCTCTCACATGCACAAAGACTCCTTTAGGAGAAGCCTCGTCTCCCACAGTGTTAGAATGAGCGAGAGTAAACGGAGAGAGAAAGAGTGAGAGAGTAAAAGACACACAGGGAAGGAAAAGCAGGAAACCCTGCTCTGGCACAGGGGGGCAGTAAGTGCTGAGCCGCTACAGAGACTGAGTTACTAATGGGCTCACACACTCATACACAGGTTACTAATGGACCTTTCAGAACCACCCAATTCTTCTCACTTGACTAAACAGCATTAACAAGGAGAGAATTCTTTCGGTATCCTCACTTTTGAATCTGTTACCTTCTCTTTTTCACCAATAAAGGTTTGTTTAGACATCAGCTTGATTCAATAATTCAATTTATCTGAGAGTAGCAAAAGCTAGATTTGTCATTTATGGCACAGTGTACACAGTAATGATCAAAACAATCCATAGAAATTTAGTGAGCGATGAGCCGATAAAACCATAATGAATTAGTGAGTCAATTGAGGAATAAAACAAAATGAGTCAGCTGAAACAATAACACGTGCAAAGTAGGATCAAATTTAGATTTTTAATGTCTCTAAAGTTCAAATGTATGTGTCTACATGCAGGTGCATGGAGTAAAACTAGATTTACTAAGATCAGCAAAAACATCCAATATCTGCAACAGAATGTAATCATAGGGAGACCCATTATAGCAAAGCAAACAGGTAATGTTAGGTGGTAAAAGAACAGTAAGGACATTGTAAATAAATAAAATCCACTATCAGTAACACCTTACAAAGCTGGGAAAAACAGCTCTCAGTGACAAGTATTATATTCATTATTGGTGATAAATTATAAAAATAACTGTATTCAAGGGTATAAGTGTAATGAATTAGGCATGCATTCGTAATATGTCACTCTGATTCAAAACTGAGGCAAGTTATCTCAATATTCGCAGAGAAAAATATGTTCAAGAACTAGAAAAAAAAATTGCTCATCACTTTAGTTACATGGTATTTAAACATTTTCATACATCTACATTTTCGATTATATTTATATTCTACGACAGACTCTTTTCATCTCTTTATATGAGATGAAAATATTATTGTGATCTATCAAATCAGAATCAAAATTAGAAACAGCAGCTGAAGGAATATAACAAAAGCTGCTTTTACATTTTCGCAAGCAGGAAAAAGACCTTCCTCTTCCTGTGGTTACAAAGGGCTCATTCTAAGATAGTGAAAATAAAAATATAGATTCTAAAGCATTTGGTTTTGACATGATTATACACTCATGAAAAAAGTATTATGAAGAGCCTACTAAATCTTATATAACTGCACCTTTAATCCAACTCCTCATGCCCAGACTGTGATAAAACTCATGACAACAGTTAGAGAGAAGTGTCTGGATATATTAAGACCATTGTATCATAACCAAAAGATGTTCCTTATGAAATGCAGGGGAACAAACAGACAAAGCAAGACAGGGAAAAGCCATCCTTCTGAAAAGGTCTAAAGCAAGATGGGGGGAAAAACCCGTCTCAAACGGTCTCATGTGGTCTGTGTGTGTATACACATCATGTGAGCAGCTAAAAGTAGAAAGCTAAATGTGCATGGAGAAGACACTGCGTTGAATTTGGTCTCCATAAGTTAAATTAAATATGAAACACTGAAAAAAAAATGCTAAATGATACAAGACTGCTGGTCGATGTAGATAATAACTGCGGTGGATGATTGCATGTCTCTGTACAGTCTACAATCTATCCGATTATTCTGTCATTATTTTGGCCTCTAACAGATTACAATGTTTGTGTACAACTGTCATTTCCTATGTGAATAAACACAGCGCGTTAACAAATGATAAAGGAATTTCACTGTACTGTAGGATAAATCAATGTGGAAGTATAGACAGAATGGGGGGGGGACGGCTAAATGCAGCATATTTTGCTTTTTTTAATTGATTTATGAATTTTAAAACATTTCCCAGTGTTCCCAGTACATGAACTGTAAATGCTCGACATGGGTCTGAATTCTTCATTAATTAAACTCCACAGGTCCACCTTCACCCCTATTTCTGAGTTGTAATGAACACTGGCTGTTGAAATGCAAATGAACCAATTCTGGCTGACAAACAATTATGTTGTACTCTGAGAAATGTTCATGAGAAGTCTGGACCTTAAATGTGCAAATATTGTGATGTAACTAGTTAGAAAAGATAAAAACAGGTGGTAGAAATCCACTTGGTTTTTGTCAAAATCAATATGAAGATAACTTTGAGGCACCTGGAGGGTTTAAAATTCAAACTTTTTAAACTATTAGGCTCCAAATGCACAAATAAATGAACCAAAGACTAGCACACAGTGGGTTTAGCAAAAAAAAAAAAAAGAAAGAGCCCTGTAAGTCCCAAACTGAACCAACATGGAAAAGGTCACTGTAGGAGCCAATTTCAAATTCTTACCAGATTACAGATTTGGCCTGATCTCTGCACATACAGCACTAACACGACTGTAGTATAACACACATCTGAGTGCAACACAGTTGGATTGCTGTTATTATTTGGAAAGTCAAATTGTGAAACGCTGCTTAAACATAGTGTAGACAACTTTTAGTTGTAGGAAAAAAGTACTGCAATAATCAGTGCCTGTATTTATCTAGCTATGGAAAGAGCCTAAAAGTTCCCACTGTGGAAGGTTTTATAAAAATAATGGAATATGTTGGTGTACTCAACTAAACTGTGCTCTGTCAAATCAGCCCCACCCTGATCTGCCTTCTCAGCTCTATGGCTCTCATTACCAATCCACTGACTCCTCATAAAGACAACACCACTTCTGAATGTGTTTGATTGATTAGCTTTCACCACACCGTGATATATATTTTTTAAATTTACACTTACTTTGTATTATCCTTTATCACTTTGTCAGTACAGGACATGACCAACAACAACTGGTAACAGATAATAGTCCGTCATAAGAGTAATTTAGGTTACAGTTACGAAATAGCAATTGAGTTACCGAATTAACTTTTAAAGTGGCACTTTATATAGTATTTCACAACACAATGAGACAAACCAGACATTAATTGTATTTAAAGAAACTATTTGTTATCTTGGAAATTAATTAATTTAAAGGAAAATAATGGTTCTATAATCATACATATTTTTTTCCCCCACATATAATTTCATATTCAGCTCTAGACTGATAATTACAATATCAAATATTTAATCACTTATGTCTGCCCCAAACTAACCTCATTAGATCAACCTTTTTTTTTTTAAAAAAAAAAGCATATGTCTGTTGACCACTAATGCTTATAAAAGCAGGGTTATTGATATAAAATGAGAGGAAAAGCAGAGACAGATTCATCTACTCTACATAAACCTGTGGATGCCAGACTATGAAACTCTAAAGAAACAGACTAGGTCACACATTCATGAAGCCACATACCAAAAACACAACACCAGTAGAGACCAAAAACAGATCTCATGAGCATAAATGCACACAGTAGGATGACTACAACAATAAGCTACTATCCTCTAGTGAAAACAGCTAAATGGAACAGATTCATTAGCCAAATGAACACATGCCAACTGACCTATATTCACTGACACATATTCCACATTCTTACATTAAAATCCCAACAGTTTTTTTAAGGCAATTTAAAAAATAATGAAAATGAATGTCACAAGTATCATATGACAAACCATATGAGACCCTAAAATAGAGATAAATGACATTCGAAATATTTGGTGATACATTTTGTCTTTTAGCACAACCAATACATTATTTACTTATTCGGTTGAGAGTGTAAACATCAGCTGATTTTTTGGGGGTATGTTTCATCTCAGAGCCACTTCAAAACACACACTTAATCACACATTAGAGTCAAAGCTTTGTATGTCTGTGTGCACACTTGAGTTTTCACCTCCTATTGTGCATTGGACACATTCAATGATACACATCCTGGACCCTCAGCCACACACACACACACACACACACACACACACACACACACACACACACACACACACACACACACACACACTAGTGCAACTGCCACTTCGTCAGCATACTCCTTGGGTGTTATGGTGTCCCCATAGCAACCTATATTTACACCACTTGACTGCGGAAAGACTGCCGACTTCAGTTTAGTAACAGCTGTGGATTTTGGATGCCCAGAGGGTGGGTGAACATGAAAACTAAAAATATGAAACGGGGACAGAAAGAAAAGAAAAGACAAAAAAAAAGTGTGTACCAGTATCTAAGATACACGAGTGCATTTGTTTACAGTTGCTAAGCAGACAATCTTCAAATTCAGCACATGCCTTGATCTTATTACCAATCACTGGTAAAAAGCCACACCCCACTACCACTGTGGGACAGGCTGCAAAGTTAACCCACTCAGCTATTTTTAACATAACCAGGACATACTGAGATCAATATGTTCATTCACAAAAGCATCCTGGATCTGAAAAACAGTAGCAACAAGGATTAAGACAGGACTGAAGATATATGAGGGATACAAGTTAGCCAAACTGTCAGCTGATACTGGACCATGAATTGCATTTTGTTTGGCTGATAGCTGATGCAAACACAGATGCTGCTTGGTTACTCCACCCCCACAAGGAGGGGGGGGGGGGGTATTGTTTTTGGTTTGGTTGTCTTGTTTGTTAATATTCTAGCAGTGCAAAACTATTGGTTGAATTCATACCACATTGTGTTTGTAGATTTCCAGTGATACTGAATAGATGTAGTTATATCTTGGGGAAAGTAGGTCAAAGGTCAAAATTACAATCTTTTTTCTTCACCCATTTAATTTCAGATATCCATTAGGCCTTTTCCGCACACCACGTCTGGTGCACATACCAACACTGACATGGGATAATATCAGCAAATATTAATCGATGCTGATCCCTGATAATTTTATGAATATTTAAGAAGAGACAAAAAAAATAATTAGAAAATCATAAGATATTGAGGAATTCAACAAATATTTGTACTAAATCAGCAGTATCAAGATATTTTCCAATCTGCAATTTAGTTTCTGCTCACAACGTAGATTCAACCACAAATGTACCAACTATGGTTGCCAGGACAACAGTGTAACATATCAAAAGAGTACAGCGAAATACAGAAATGCAAACACAATTTTTTTAAGTAATTTTTAGATTGGGTAACTGTGTTTTTTACAGTATACGCACATTGGTTAAACCACAATTTTAGGTTAGATGTACAATAGGCAGGTGTTGCTTCCATCTGGACAGGCGTAGTCTACAGTGGTATTTACACCCAGGGTGGAACAGCTTTTATGGTCATTTACACCCACACAGGAATCATGGTGGAGACAATTTATACGCATGTGACCATATCCAACCATTCTATTTAACCTACAGACTTGTCTTTTAAATTATTGTATTGTATTTGTATCCAAGTGCAGAGACGTCTGGAAAAAACATGCATTTTAAGTGCATCTCTCATAGTGACTTTTTGTTTCCTGAAACCATTTTTCAAGTTATCCTACCAAACTGCAAGTCAAAACTGAAAAAAATTATTAAAAAACCAAACCCTAGTATTGTGGTAGTATATTTTCACCCACTCTGCCCTTAATCCAGTCATTAATTGCATAAAACATTACACATTGTTGCATGCATGCTTACATGTGACTAGCTAAATTGCTGTTGTGTGGTTATTTTCACCGTGATGCAAACAGAAATTCCGTAAGAGTAAACCGCAATTACAATGAGAATGCATTATTCTTGGCTTTTGTACTACTCAGGTGTATAGCAAGCAGCAGGAGTGTACTCAGTAAAAGTAACATAATAACCCAAGGGAGATTTTTAAAATACAACACCGCAGCTCAGGTGCTAAATGAAATGTTACACATTGGGATTAATTAGGTGCCTTACAGCCACTGTAGTTAGGTGCAGGTTTTATATCCAGGATGTATTATTGTGATCTCAGGTTGAGTCAGAATGCAATGATCCAGCAGTATCTGTTTCACACCTACTTAACAGGGAGAAATCCATTTACTGTAACAGCACCTGGCCTTGGACACCCACCCCTCTATTCTCCTCTTTCCTATCATCTCCTTTCTCTTGTGACACATGTAGTCATCTTGTCCACTTGTGACCAGTGACACAGAGGCACGCTGTAACCGTTTAGATCAGACATGTTCCATAGAATGCTTCTACTTCAAAACAGGGAAGTAAACAGACAACTTATTCACATAATACATCAGATTTTTTTTTTAAGAGACTGTGTGAATATGAGTAACATTAAGCAGACTGTAATGCAGTAATTCAGTATTCTTCAGCTTTGGTCTACTTAGCACATAGTCTTAACCTTCCGACTCTTCAAATCCACTCAATATCCCTGATGTTAAAAGTAAAACCCTACTATCCGCAATATGGCATGGTGAGCTTTTTCTCTTTAAAACCGATTATTCTAAGACAATTCCAATGTGACTGATAATGTTATTTGGAGACAAATAAAGAACTATGTTTTTAACAGGTGCACAGGCTTATTTTCCTCCAGCATCATCATGATGATGAAGCTCCAGGGTGGTGACCAGACAGAGAAGAAGAAGAAAGGAGGTGGGATAATGAAGGTTGGAGGGATTTTCAGGTGGCCCAATGCCCCATATGGCACCAGAGGAAGAAGAAAGAAAACTGAAAAAGGAAGGAGGGGGAGATGGAATGTATGAAGGAAGAGAACAGCAGGAAACAGTAATTAGTGTGTTCTCTATTCCCTAAGCTGCTTGTTCAATTAGAGAGTGCTCCTGCTGGAGAGACAAGAAGAAAACACTTATGTTACGATATTAATGCTTTTAAAGGGGACATATCATGTCCATTTTCCACAGGTGAACACAGTTCCCTGGTGTATATGTGATCCATCTGTGACATGTATTGGTCAAAATACCACACTGACCTAAAGAAACGGGCCTTTTCAGAAGGCTTGGCTTTAGTGCCTCATGTGTTCATGCAAATGAGCAACAGCTGACTCCGCCCCTCTCTTCCACATTCTACCAAGGAGAAGAAAAAAAGTTAGATGAGGAGGGGAAAAAATAAAAATAAAAATTCATGCCTCAATGAGATGTAATAAAGTCGTTTATAGTGAGACAGTTCTGAGAGGCAGGAAAAAAGAAAAGGAGAAAGAAATGGAAACTGAAAAAGTTGAAGCAGGAAAAAAGAAAAAGACACAGATGAAATAAATGGGAGGAAACCCGAGTACCTGGAGAAAACCCACAGACACAGGGAGAACATGCAAACTCCACACAGAAAGGTCTGGCGTTGGAATCGAACCAGGGTCCTTGATTGAGAAATTTTATTTTGTGTTTTGTTATTCATTGTTCATTTTGTGCCAGCAAAACAAGCATTCTTCATTTTCATCATCTTCACAAAACTATCTTTGACAAAAATGACTTATTTGCTTAAACTGTGAAATACTCACTTTCCAGTAAAGTTTTATGTGTTTTCTGAAAAATCGAAAAAAGTTGCAGAGGCAATTATTTCGGGAAGGTAACAACATGGCTGAGCAGTTAGCGCCTCACAGCAAGAAGACCCGGGTTCGATTCACGGACCGTGCAGGCCTTTCTGTGTGGAGTTTGCATGTTCCTCTCCCCATGTGTGGATGGGTTTCCTCCAGTTTCCCCCATCACCCAAAAACATGTTTGTTAGGGTAAAAATCCTCTGGCCAGGTAACTGACCATGAGCCTGGCTCCACATCTGGACATGGGTCCCCACTGCCCACTGCTTCTTAGAAGGATGCATTAAATGCAGAGGACACATTTTATTGTACAATTGTATGATAACAATAAAGTACTATCTTATCTTTAAAAAAATAATAGATAAATATTAAGTTGATGTTTATGATTACAGCCGATACTGGACAATTGTGATGTTTCAGTGATGAATCAACTTTGATCCCAGCCATAAAAGTTATTTGATTGTATGAGACAGCAACAATTATATTCTATAGTGCATACTAAAACCAATGTCATTTTTATATGTTTACAGCACATTTTGGCTATTAGCAGCACAGCATTGCTTAAGTCTCCTATAGACTTTTTCCAAAGTGAGACTACCTTACTTTGAAATCACCATGAACTCATTAATAAATAGCAGATTAACTCACTTTCCAAGTTAAAAGCAGAAATACAAGCATCAATATACCATTTACAACAAGCTTTTATGATATGTAGCTCTAAAGCAAAGGGTGATGGCTCAGTGAAATAAGACCTGCTGACACAGCGGCAACACATTTTTCCCCTCTTTTTTTTTTTTTACTTTAATAAAGCCTTGCAGTAGTTTTAACAAGTCAAAGTAGAATGTAGAGACTGTTTTCACCCATAGCTATGGCACATCAGTTGGTTTAAGATAGCTCACACACACAGACAAACCCACATACTGCAGTGCCCAACATATGACAGCAGGCCTCAAGAAATAAATCAGAGTACAGCTGCATTGTGAGAGCTGCCATATGCAGCGCACTCTACTTTTGATACTGTGTGGGCACATAGGCACACACTGGCACTGCATTAGTTCACCAGACAGAAAACAAATATGAGATAATGGGCTGGATCATGTTGTGGGGTCTACGCAATGTGACAGTCTATAAATACAGCCAGCCTAGTCTCAGATGAACCATTTATCAAGGCAGGGCTGAGAAGAAAACATATTCAGAAAACATGTACTCTCAACTCTCTATAACACATTTACTATCTGAATAAACCTCATCCTCTAAGATTATGTGTAATAATTAAATCAATTTTTTTTAATTAAATTACCAGTCTGTTATAAATTATCTACAAATTAATTTCACATTACATGGAAGCAAATACAAGACATGAATGTGCTATATTTATTTACAGAATTCAAAGCTTTATGAGTAATGTTATTTTTATGTTATGGCACTGCCACTGACCCCCTTTTTAACCCATACAACTGTGAGCAAAGGTTAAACTCACTACATTTGTGTTGCCACTGTGCACTTTGGTCAAGCTTGTATCATTACAGAACAAGCACATGGAAGCATTGCATCCACACCCTCTCTAAAACTGGATGGCCTGTGAAATGGATGCACATATTACTAGATACATACTGTACTTGCTCCAACAACGCGTAGCTTCAAATACTTGCACGCTCCCTCGCTCTCCCTCTCTCTCTCTCGCCTCGGTCAACTTTCACAGAAGTTAAATTTAGGACAGCATAAAAACATAACCCTAAATATCCAGATGTGGCCACATATATACTAAAACATGTCCCCTCTATGCTAAAAGTACCATTCAAGGAAAAAGGAAAAAAGTTAAAAAAAATAGAGGATTCCCTTAGTCAGCAGTGCTGACCACATGAAGTTAAATAGAGAATATTCTGTCGAGGGTGTGTTCATTTGGGTGGGGCACTTGTGTCTGCATTGGTTTTAGAATCTCCCATTGTTGGAGAGCCCAGGTTGAAAAGAGAGTGCAGTACTAGAGTATGAAGCAGGACTTTATCTTACAATGCCCTGTCTGTCTGCGTTTATTTTAAGAGACTGTACAGACTGACAGACACACATGGCATTCAAACAGTATGCAAAGGATGAAACTGATATTCCAGTCCAGTGGTGATCTGCCTCCCATATGCAGCACTCATGGCTGCACACACACACACACACACACACACACACAGGACATTCAGTAGCCAGTAATTATCTCTGGGTGTGTGCTGAGGATAAACGGACACTTATTTGTAATCCCATACTGTATTTATCTGTACAATCTGCCAAGTGAGACTTCCTGCGAGTGTTTTTTTTTAATATTGAACAGTTACTGATACAGAAATGACAAATGCGTTTAGGATAAAACATATGACCTACCAACAGTGCAGCAGAAGGCAGTATAAACGAGGATTTTCTAGATGGCAAGATATGGCTCTTTTTTAATCTGAGCACTTATTTAATGAAGAAAAGGGAGGCAAAAGCAACAACTGTGTTTGTGCAGGTGGTTGACTGAAGCATGTGAGCAAAGTAAACCTATAAGTTCTTGACGTCACACCTGATTGTGCGCCTATAAAGAGTAACAGAACAGCTCTATTAAAACCACAAACAACTCTATAAAAAATCTTTCAAGATTGGACAAACAAGTCAAAGTTGTTGGAAAGGAATGCTATAAATGTGAAATTAAAAGCCCATAGCTCTTCATCCTGCCTTTTCCTTCTGTAGAGGAAATCATACAAGCACTGGTTAAAGGAACATGTTGGTATTTTATTCTAGCACTTCTTTTGACACAAGCAAATGCAGTAAGTCATTAAATAGGACACTAGGAACATCATTTTCCATTTTGATCTTTACAATACTGACTAGAAAATTGTTTTAACTAAAATTCCCCAGTTCCCTTTTCTGTGGAGTGCACGACTTCCTAATGTGTCAGGCAGGGCAATAAAATTTAAATTACAAAACCACATTATTCAGTCTGGCTCCAGCAATAAAAAAAAAAAAAAGTTCAACTTAGTTTTTATGCATTTGTGTTTAACAAACAAACATAAGGTTTGAAGAGGAAGCTGACAATGTTAAGATTAGCTTCATCTCTGTCTGGAATAACATGAGGTTACATTTTGTGTCTATTCTTAATTTCTTTCTTCAAGACTTCATGATTTATAAGACCTGTTCACTGTTCCTGAAGTACACAGTCTCTCTACACACTGGCACACATTCACACACAAACACACACCCACTGCTCAGATTTCAATGACAAGGTAAAAGCATTTTTTTCCCCCAATTTTTTCAATTACTTCCTTTTGCGTTCATCCGAGTATGTTTTCTGATCAGTGTGTGAGTGACTATATACGTTAACACAGTTTTAAGAATTCACTTTATAAGATCTCCGCAACGCTGTAAATGAGCCTCTCCCTTTGCAATGACAGAAGACAGGTCACCGCACAAAGGGAGTTGTCATGGTAATTTATATGGACAGAAATGTCACACACTGACCAGAAAAAAGGCATTTTGCTTCTGCTGCCAAATGACACTGTGACCAGTCTACTTTGTAATTTAGCCAAAAAGCTCTTGGGTGTCTAAAATCTCTGTATTTAGCGGTATCTGATTAAAGTGACCTTTACTTGAAAGATCAGAGGAGAAACAGACTAACCTTTAATTCACCTCATCACCAGTGGTTCTAATAGTTTCCCGCCCTGGTCAAGTTGCATCTGTGAAACCTGCATGTTTTAGCAAATGTCTGTGGCACGTAGGTGATACAGTTAGAGCTGTTTCTACTATGAGGCAAGAGGAAAATGTAGCAGGAATTTGTACATTTGTTTGTATGTATATGAAAATAAAATGTGACCCAGTTCAAGGCGGCTCTCTTAAACTAATTACAAACTGAATTTGAGTAACAATTACACTATCATCAACTAAACTTCACATGTCCTGATAGTTTTGGCCACTGACCATTCCTAAAACAGACAGACTTGATACTGAAGAACTAATGCATGATAAATAAAAAATGTTTGAAAGCCATGCAGACATCCCACAAAACACAAACTACAATCATTACTTCAGAATTGATGATGTCAGTATTACCAGCACTCCAGTACACAACTATTACCACAATTACTGCTTTATCCAGGTAGCACTTAACTATGCTGATGCAGAGACGGAGGTTCCAAATGATGCCAAGTTGGCAATCTACTCACAAAGACATTTTACATTAAAAAACATAGAAATGAAAAATTAGATAAATTAATACAGCAGATAAATCATTTAGTAGTGTGTGTGTGTGTGTGTGTGTGTGTACTGTTTATTTAGTCACAGGATGAATGAAGTAAAGGCCTCTTTTACAATACACATACCACTTTAGTACCGTATCTTAGCTTTTCTTTTACTTTTTAGCTCCTACAGTGCTCCCTCAGCATGGGCTCATTGTAAAAACATAACAACCCCACTGTGCGCTGTACAGACAAAAACACCTTCTCACTTCAGACCAATGGTCTCAAACATGTAGCCCCAGGGGCCAAAGACAGCCAGTTAAAGGGTGGGATGAATTTTTGAAATGCAAAAATTACACTGAAGCTGTTAATTAAAGTTGTCACACTCATTTTAGATCAGGTTCCACATTCAGACCAATATGATCGGAAGTAAAATAATAGCATAATAAGACAAGGAAACAAAAAATGTAATGATTCTTGGTATTTATTAGAGGTTCAATTGGACTAGTTTTAATTTCAAAAGTGCAAAACTAGTCCAGTTGAACCTCAAAGAACTACCAAGAAGAATTATGACCTGGGAAAAAGAGAAACTGTAAAATGTTAAGAATATTATACTTGTTACCAATTGTATGTAATGCACATGTACAAATGATAAGTTGAGGCTTAATATTGTTAACTTTGCATACATTTTTCTTACAAATGTTCCTTTCTTTCCAAGTTATTCACATGTTTTTGGGGAAAAGATAGTTTGTGAATGTTAATATGTTCCTAATTTAATGTTTTTATTACACTAAAACAAAGAAAAAATTGTCATTATGTATAAGATATGTTATCATTTTAGTGGTCTGGCCCACTTGAGATCAAATTAGGATGAATGTGGCCCCTGGAAGAAAATGAGTTTGACACACCTGCTTTAGACAAATAAACAGATCCTACTGGGAAATGAATTTGAGGGGGGGGGGTGTTCTAATAACTTCATCAACACTGTAGTGACTCATAATAATTAAGTTGAATACACACTGCTCTAAAACTTGAGGCACTGAATGGATCTCAACACTAGATTATTTCACACCTGTCGAAAATGGTCTTACACTGGCATTCATCTGGCAGAGGCAGCAACAAGTGTGTACAGCTGATGTGTTGAAAAAGAGTCATACAGCAACCAACCACGCCCCAAATAACACAACTCCAAACACACTGTAGACAGCACCCACGATTGTTTTGTGTTTTTTCCACAAGCAAATATCTGTGTTCTAGCAACCACTGTTGCACTGTACATAACTGATGGACACTTCATACTTATTGTGCGTGTGTTTGTGCGCAAATGGAAGCGCAGGTTGATCTGACTGCTGGAAAGCTCTCCCTTTTGTCAATACTGACTATAGCCAACAAATGGTTCTTTTTCTTATGTATTGCCAGTCACGGGGCAGTAGAGTGGTATATACATCTGTAATAAGTTATTATAAAGGTAAAAACACATGAATTATAATTAATAACATTGGCACAAATGGGTTCATATGTTACCTCCCTAGTTGTGAGAAATTGATTTTGATGCGGGAAAGTGTCTTATTCAGCTCATTGTTGCGTTCAAGTACTTACCCTAACGGTGGTTTTAAGGAGTCAGTCATTGACACACAGATAAAAGCGCAAACTCCTCAAATCCGCTGTTGCTCTCAGACCCGGTGGTTATCCATTCGGACCATCACCTGCGAGTTAGCATAGACATATTTAAAGTTGTATGAAATGTAAGAAAAGTTTTTTAAAAAAAGAAAGCTCACGATACTAGCTGTGTATTCTCACTGTGTTGTTAATATGGTCCAACAAGTGACAGTGCGCAAAGATGACACTAAAGTCTGACCCGGAGCACAAAGACCGCAAAAATGGCTAACACGACCAGAAGAGAAATGTGTCCGGGATTTAAAAGTCCCACTTACTTCAGTCAAAACAGGCTTATTGAGTCACCCCCTTGGTCTGAGTTGTTTGACAAATCCACTTGATATAATCTTCGAGTTCACCCCGGGCTGATTTTCCCTTGGACCGCTTTCAAGCATGTCGAAGTACTGTGATATACTTCCGGCAGTGGCTTTCAAAATAAGAGCCCATCGAATGTACGCTTTAACATCAAACATCATTATATTACTTTATCTTCGTCGGTTTTGATTTATTTTTTGTTTTCGTGTCTCGTTTATAAAAGTTTACATGAGACACACTGTACATAATTGCAAACTGACTTACACTGTAAACCCATAATGAGTTCAGGCTACATTAAATTGTTAAATGCTTTTATTTGGAAGGCAGCACTATTAAACGTCCTCGGTGCGTGCGTGATTTAACGTAGCTTTCCTTGCCCGCCTTCGTCAGCAGATCTCGCGTCAATCATCCGCACTGAGCGCCAGCTGGACAACGAGTGACTGCTTAGTGCACCTCTACAGGATAAAGAGAAAGGAGGTTAATAATTATAGGGTCCAAAGATCAGTATTATTGTTATTGTTATTATTATCATTATTATGGTTATTATTATTTGTAGTTCGTATTTCTGTTGTAAATCTGGAATTTTCCCCTTGTGAGACTAATAACATACTATATTTTCGTATCTTATCACGATGACTGCTATTACTATTATTATTACACAATCAAAATGAAAGGGGTGCTGGCCTATACTTTAATAGGCTCAATGGTTCTGCATAATCCCATATTAAAATTCCATCTCGAGGATTCAAATCTTTCCTCCTGGCGTCTTTCTCCCGTCATGCTTTGGGTTTCACCACCCTTAGCACCTCCTTGCAATATTAATTCCCAACCACAAGAGGTCACCCAATGAATACCATTTCACTATAAAACTCCAGCTTGCTTTGGTTTTCTATGCCGCAGAGCAGGCAGATGATGAGCAATGTGACTAAAACAATTTTTTTTAATTTAAAATACTAGAAAAGCACTCTGGGAGCGCAGACCTCTGTCAAAGGTAGACCCCCCCCCATCACCACCAAAATCAGATCTCCCCTTTACCAACCTACCCTGAAAATTTCATCAAAATCAGTCAATCTTGTACACACAAACAAACAAACCAACGCCGACAAATAATAACCTTCTTGGTGGAGGTAATAAAAGCCAGTTAAAAATGCAGCAATAAGGCTTAAATGTCTATCTCAATGGTAATTCGCAATAGCAGTCAAGTTTTCTTGTAAAATTTGCTTTTATGGTTAATTACTGTAGTTTCTTCACTTATTTACATCTGATATGATACCTCAAAATTACAACAAAAAAACAAAGCATAGACAATTCGAATAAATAATCCATTTAAGACAAAGTACAAGCCATGAAGCAACCCATATTTGTAAAAAGATAATTGGTATTTATTTATTTATATATTATTATGAACAATTTAAATTAGTTATCTATTTTTAACCTAAATTGAACTGGAAAACCTTTTTCACACACAATTTCCTTCTGCTGTAGTAACCAAGTAATTCCATGTTAGGGATCAATAAAGCATCCATCCATCCATCCATCCATCCATCCATCATCCAATATGACATGCTTATTTTTGAATATGAGGTTAAAAAAATACAGCTGATTTTAAATAAGGATAGTATCAGTGTTGATTTGTGTGTTTATTCATTCACTGATATGTGGATATGCAAGACGCACATCAAAAACCACAATTGCTGCTATTGTCAGAGTGTCTGTGTTTGATTTTGCAATGTGATGTGCAGACTTCAGATAACCATCTCACACTGTTAGAGTTAGGTCAAACAGGAAATAACATCTGCACCACTGTTCCTGTACCACTCAATATTAGGAGACTGCTGACTTATAGTCAGTCAGTTCGAAAAACGCAAGGATTTAAGGACATCATCTCATCTCATCAAAGACCCAGAAGGAAATTCGAAAATGCACTTTACCTGGCCAGAAATGATATTGCAAGCTCTCAACATGTCAGGTGAATGCACTTTCAGCAAGCAGAGCCAAATTGGTATATCAGTAGATGTGTGTAGACTTAGCTGTTAAAAGAAAAAAAAATGTGTTCAGCAAATAGTTATTTTTGAAGTTTGATAAATTATCTTTGGCTTTATTTATTAGAGTGTGGTATCACCCATTCAGATCTTCATTGAATGCATTTGAACTCTGTCATCAAGTGAAAAGGTTTGAACAGACTTCAAATATGCTTTTGTTCTAATAGATTAGGCACACTCAAACTACCTTTACAAAATTCTACTCATAAAAGTAAATTAACCATCCATTTTATATTTTGCATATTCAAACAATTGTAACCATGCGCTTCAAACACTTAATGCTTTTGTACCCATTTCCCATTATGTTTTGTCAAAGATGCAGTAAAGTAAGTCGGCATACATGATTATCCAAATGTGTAAAACATATGTGTGTATTCTCAACATGATACACTATCAGCATATATAAGGAGGAAACTGTATTGATTTTTACAAACTTTATGAAAAACTGACATTTCTTCTGACAGAGGGAATATAAAAGAAAAGAAATGCACTTTTTAGACACTATAAGCAAACAATTCTTGAAAAACACTTGAGAAGTGTATACTTGTGATACTTTAAAGACTCAAAGCTATGACTGTACCTTGGTAAAATGGTATAAATAATAAACCCTCTGGATTTTTGCATTTCTTTTCTTTGTGCAGGACAGAACCAGTTTTATCAAACCTATTACAGGATAAATGCACACGTATGTAGTGTGGATTTTGAACGCCATATTTGTCAATAATGACGCTATAAGTGTATATATTTTATTTAACAATAGAAGAAAGATAGAAGGCAACAGTTGCGTTTCAAAGAAAATAAATGGGGGGGGGCTAAATGTCTGAACATAACATTTTTCCGCATCACATGAGATGTTTTACTGATGCTTTGATGAGAGGTTTTACCAAAAGTACAAACTGAGCATAATTCAGAGAATTTCCATTCATTCTGTTATAGTTCATGAATGCATTGGTCAAGGTTTATTTATATACAGTAACACATTGAAAAAACAAACAAGACTGCCCCAAAGTCCTGTACATAAACATGAAATAGAATGTAAGTAAAGCACAAATAGTATAAAACAATACTGACACATAGTTCATGCATTAAAAAATATTAAAACTAAAAGGCTAAAGGCAATAATTTAAAACTCTAAGTTAAGTAAATTGGCTGCAATTGATTTAGAGGCTGAGCCTCAACAGTCATTATCAGTGTTTTAACATTCAGGAAAAAAAAACTATCATTTAATATAATGTAAGTTTGTAAAATGATCATGACACATGAGACACACTGTTTAATGAAGTGTGTGAAATTCATGTGAAAGGTCTGTGCACAACCCAAGATACGGCATTTAGAGATAAGGATCTGATGGCTGTGTCAAAATGAAACTCTTCAATCAGTGTCTGGTAATCTCATTTAGAAGAAGCATCAAAATGATTCACTTATGCGCCATTTAAATGTCGCTTTGAATGCAGCAACAACACATTGTTATATACTATTCATACGATAGCTCTGAAGTACTTTGAATAACGTTTTTTTGAATGAACACAAAAACATTTTCAACCATGGGGTCAGGACCCCATATGGGATCACCTGAAATTTCATGTAATATATATATATATATATATATATATATATATATATATATATATATATATATATATATATATATATATATATATATATATACACACACACACACATACATATACACATACATACATAGCCGGTCAGTAAACACAAAAGTTAGCATTTGATTGCATAACCATTGTTTTTGATGACTATTAATGGTCTAATATTTTTCTGTGACTGTTGTAGTGAAACACAATGACTACTCTTGCTGCCTGTACAAATGGAATGGAATCAAGTATTCAGTACAAATCTGAGAAAGAACTGTATATCATATGGGAAGGAATATGTTCTATCTTGATTTCATTAGTAATAACATGGTTAAAGTGGATTGTAACTAATGTGAATCTCAAATGAAATAGAAGTAAGAGAAGGATAATGCATAAAAAGTCTGTCAAATTAAAAAAATTTTCTTTCTGCAGGCGATACAAGAAATTACAGCAACATAACAGAGGATTTTTCGGAATATTACAACATGGATCTAGATCCGCTGGCTCCTTGCAATTACAGCTCTCTGAGTAATTTTGGCAAGGTGTTTTTGCCATGTCTCTACAGTTTGGTTTTCATCCTTGGCTTCTTAGGTAAGCTATTAAACAGGTCTATGTTTATTTAGGTGACGTAGTATGACTACAGTGGCTTTCTATGACAAATTATTTTTTCATCTTAAGGTAATGGCCTGGTGTTGTGTGTCCTGGTAAAGCACCGTAACCAGATCAACTTGACAGACACCTGCCTTTTCAACCTGGCTCTTTCTGACCTGCTCTTCATCCTCACGCTGCCTTTATACTCCCACTACAGTGCTGTGGGTCAGTGGGTCTTTGGAGACTTTATGTGCCATCTCAGTGGTGGGATACACACCACTGGATTCTACAGCAGCATCTTCTTCATGGTTGCCATGACGCTAGACCGCTACATGGCTATCATGTATGCCCATAAAGTGGCAAAATACCGCACCCTGAAGATGGGCATCACTGTGTCTGGAGTTGTTTGGATTCTGAGCTTTGGGGTTTCTCTGCCTGCTTTTATCTTCACTCAGGAAACAAATGAGCCAATAGAAGGTAAATGCTGCAAATATGACCCAGCAAACAAGAAGTGGAAGGAGTATATCTTGGCAACAAATATCCTGGGTCTTATAATTCCATTATCAGTGATGGTTGTTTGCTACTCCAAGATCATCCCTACTTTGATGAACATGAGGAGTGCAAAGAAGCACCGTGCTATCAAGGTGATAATCTCTGTAATGATCATCTTTTTCTTATTTTGGGCCCCCTGTAACATCGCCCTGCTTTTGGATTTGCTATCTGGTAAAAAGGACCAGAGCTGCAATTGGACTCAGAATTTAAAGTTGTCAACAACAGTGACTGAGACCATCGCCTTCACCCACTGCTGCCTGAACCCCATCATTTACGCTTTTGTAGGACAGAAGTTTATGAGACGCTCCTTACAGCTGGTGCGGAAGTGGGTACCTGGGATCCATTTCAGCAGAAGTCGGGCAGACAGCTCATTCCGAACAAGTTCACTTATGTCCAAAACCTCTGATGTCACCACGTTCGTGTAGGCACTGGAGGGCAGATATGGATACTATCTGGAGTGTAATTATGCTGCATTATTGTTTTAGAGCTTTTTTGTAATAAGTCTTGAACCAGAGGGCTCAAAAACACATGTCACAGCATCGTTGAGTAATGTGATTAGAATCTCATTTTGTCATTTCAGGTTTTTATTGTTATACATGTATATCTATGCTAGCTCATGTTTTTGTGATATATTTCCATATTTGATGACAAAGTATATACATATACTGTAGAACTCAATTTCTAGCCTAACCTCGCTATCCCTATTCATTACATGTATAGGTCCAGTCGTGCTTCATAGGCAGGGCAGGCGGACAAAACGGTTGTCTTTATAGATAGTTAGTTTATTTCAGTTACAAAAAATTACAACACCAGTAACATACTGGTAACATTTTTACAAGAATTATTTTTAATATAAATGTTAGTAGTTTACATTAAAATAAGTAGGTTTATATATGAATTAATAATAATAATAATCATAATAAATATTATTACTATTATTATTAATTTTTTTTTTTTTTTTAAATTTACTCTCACCTCATACACTTGAATTTCTAGGTCTTAAATTGCACTGCCTAAAACAGCCACAAGATGGCAGTCAAAGAGAAGAAATGAAAAGCAGGTCTCAGCTTCCATTCACTCCCATGTTAATTTGGATGAAGGAAATTCTGTACTTCGCCTGATTTTAGTGTTTTTAAAACTGCTATATCTCAGTCATGTTTGACCCTACATAAGAAGAAAATACATCTACTTGTTCCTCAAAGCCTTCTGCCACTCACGATCAACTTAGTTTTCAGCAACTGTTTATGGTTCTCTCACAAATGGCAGTAGTTCGGAGGTAAGATTTGGCTTGAACGCCAGTGACAGAGAGAGACTAATAGAGAAGCACGCATTGATTTAGGGGAGCAAAGGTGGGGGCCGTTGTCATGGCACCAGCACATGTCTGGACATGTGCATGTGAGAATTCTTTTTTTTTTTTTTTTTTTTTTTTATGAAACTATGAAGCGGAGTGGACTGTGACCGTGGCATGAGTGTGGGGATCGACAGGAGGTCGCAAGTTCGCTTCCAGGGGGCTTCGTGCTGGCATGGACAGGGAGCCATAGGTTCTCCTCTGGGTTGGTTGGTAGGGAGAGGGCTCCTACCCTGGAAGTGCTGGTGCATCGTCCCCGTCCCTGGGACCATTTTTGGTGTTTCTGTCAACTAAGAATACAGTCTATTCAAACTGACTGACACTTTAAAGTCACTTCAGATACAGTATTTGCCTTTCATGTAATGTTCTTCTGTGTATTCAATGTGCCCCATTGTTTGTATAATTCATAATTAAAGGTGGGGGTGGGGGAGTAGGATGGAAAAATGTTAAGTTATCTTCTGTGCTTATTATAATTTTATCTTTAGATAGTGGTGTGGGCTGTGACCCTGGTTGTATTTGTATATGTATTTTTTATATCCGTGATAAATGGTACAAAAAAAAACAACAACTAAAAAATATGTGATCTCCCTGCATTGTGTCATACAGGTTTGCAGTAAAGGTAAGTTTCATAGAAACCTTTATAATACTACTACTACTACTACTACTAATAATAATAATAAAAAAAATAACAATAATAATAAAAAAGTTATTTATTATTTTTTATTATTATTATATGACTCTTAATATAAATATTAGTAGTGTACATTAAAAAGGTAGGTTGATATGTGAATAATATGTAATAAAAACATTCTTACGCTCTCACCTCATACAGTTGAATTTCTAGGTCTTAAATTGCACTGCCTAATAACAGCCACTAGATGGCAGTCAAAAAGAAGACATGAAAAGCAGGTCTCAGCCTCCATTCACTCCCATGTTAATTTGGATCAAAGAAATTCTGTACTTCGCCTGATTTTAGTGTTTTTAAAACTACCAAATCTCGGTCATTTTTGACCCTACAGGGAACAAAATTACATCTACTAGTTCCTCCAAGCCTCCTGCCACTCACGATCATTTTAGTTTACAGCTAGCATTTACGGTTCTCTCACAAATGGGAGTCGTTCGGAGGTAAGATTTGGCTTGAAAGCCAGTGACAGGGGGAGAGGCTCTGAGAGGAGCACCCGTCCGTCTAGGAGAAAAAAGGTGGGGGCCGTTACCAGGGCAACGGAGCAGCTTTCATTAACAGGTGCAGACAATGAAGAGAAGTTGAACAGACTGTGGGAGGAGCTTTAACATGATTGACAGGCAAATTATCTCATACAGACACAGGGCACATACACAAACCTATATACACACATATATATGGAATGACCTCCACACATGGCATGTACACAGTGTATGGCATGTACACAGAGTATATGTATGTTTATATACACAGTGTGTGTGACATATACTTTGCTCCTTTTTTCCCTCTCTCACTCTGCTTTTCTGCCCAGCAACAGCCACACCCTCTAATACTGACAGCTGATTGGCTAATATGCTCCCACTCCTGTACACCTATACATGTGACATACACTTTGCTCCTATTGTTCTCTCTGACTTTCTGCCTAGATACAGCCACACCCTCTAAAGCTGACAGCTGATTGGCTAACACTCTCACCCTGCTCTACACATACATGCGGTGCTCCGGCCATGCCCCCTTCCCTCCATATATAGGGCACAACTGCGCTGTGTCTGGCTCCAGCAGAGGACCTGCTTTGACTGAAACTTTGATGAAAATGCCATATTTATGGAGTATAATTTGCTCATTTTTAGATATGAGGGTTATAACGTGTAATGGCATGGGACAAAATCCACGCGTAAAGTCGAGGTCCCGATCCAATGCTGCTTGCAGCTTTAATTATTATTATTATTATTATTTATTATTATTATTATATAGGGTTTTTTTTATTATTATTATTAATGGTAACAATATTACAAGAATGATTTTTAATATAATTGTTAGTATTGTACATTAAAAATAAGTAGGTTCATATATGAATTATTATTATTATTATTACTGACGTCACCACAGACTCCACACCACAGCTGAGTTTGGTGTGACGTCACATACGCATTGCATTGTAGTGTCTTACGAAGCCCATATAAAACTTAACGTCACGTTTGCGTCCCATTAAAATTTCAGAACACTTGTCAAAGCATCACTTTGTTACGCCCGCCCTCTGACTCTATACTTCACCGTGATTGGTCGGTCAGTTTCAGGGAAATCTCGGCAAAAGATTACATTGAGCGTAACTAGTCTACTACTGTAGCACATTAGATTTGCTGCCGCCAGGGGGCTCTAGCGTGGCTAGGGTATTCAACCTCCCATGTTTCATGTTCTGTCACAGAGGATACATCAGAATAAAACAAGCAAAACAAAGTGAAGGAAAAATATGTGAATATATATATATATAAATAAATAATTGAAGAAGGCAACACTTCAAATCACCATCACAATTTCCAATCTTCTCTGCTGTGGTAGGCTGGTCCCTTCCACAGCAGAGAACAAAGATAATAACCAAACATACATTTGAAAGACAACAGAGAATAACAAAAAACAATGAATAAATAAAATTAAACTAACCCAAAAAAGTAGGAAATAACCTGAAAAAGTACCACAACAAAGCTACACAAATTATCACATTCAGATCTTACCATATTTATATATATTATACAACTCATAAGTATGTGTGAGTTAGGTCTGTTATATATGTTTTTTAGTTGTTTTTTTTTATATACATTTACTATCACATAAGGCACACATCTATCTACATTTATGTCTGTATATAGATCTATTCAGTTCTGTGCTGGCATCAAGTTTATTCTGCTGTAAAACTCATGGTTTCATGATGCAGCATCTTTCTGCAACACAGATCCTCTACCACAAGAGGTCACTCAAAGAGTATACTTGAACTGCAAATCCATCTGTCCACTCTGCTTCTTTTCACTTGAGAATGGACATGGGATGGTCAACAGTGTAATGCCAACAAGACACATTTTATAGAAATACAAGGCAGAAAAATTAAAGGAAGGTCTACATAAATGGCCTATTCTGTCTTTGAATGATCACATACACACCCTAGTCCTTTGGAATTAGCAAGGGATAATGCATGGAACACGAGTTACTATTAGAAAAATATTCCCCGACGGGGCGAACGAAGGGGAATATTTTTCAATAGTAACTCGTGTTCCATGTATTATCCCACTTATTCTACGGGTTATTACAGTTTTTTACTGTCACTACTCTAACAGACTAGTGTTGTGAAATAGGCGGGGCAGACAGTAGGGGGGTGCACAGAGTTTTAGGCGGAGAAAAGAGAAAGACGGATGTACACAGTCAGGTCGGTGACCGGAGCAGGTGTTGTCCCGTTCCTGCAAATAAATACTGAAAACAAAGCTCACTTTAAACCGCTCCTTGTTTTCTAAAAACCAGCATAGAGGAGTTAACCGAGGGGTAAAATACTTACTTCGACCCTGAAGATTTTGTACGAGATGAGTGCTGCAATTTCCTCTGATTTCCTGACTACGGTAAGGATAACGTCAGGATAGGTTAACATTGGATAAGCTAGCAGTTACAACGAAGCTAATATTTACTTTAAAAGTGGCCGAACCACCTGCGGAGTGATATGGTACAGTAAATCTGAAGTGACAAAACCCGTTGCCATGGGCAGCGGGCGTTAAAGGCGCAGCGGGCTATCGAAAAAAAGGGCGGTTATCGAAAAAAAAAAAATCAGCCCGCTGACGTCATTCAAAGTGAACGGGACGTTCTAGAGGGCCGTATAATAATATTATAAAATGTTACGTACACTAGATTCACTTGGAAAAACTTATCAATTAATACATCCCATCAGATGCTCCAATGGTTCAGTTTAAAGTTAATTGTGAATCTGGGAATAAAAATAATTGTCAAGACGTCAAATGTTAAATCAGGTTAATGAATGCTGTGTTTTAATTTCTGTGTTTAATTATTGGTGTTTGAATGGCTCACATTTGTACCCATAATATTTTCATAGTGATTGCACATGCTGTGACTCTGTGTGTGGGCTCCTGATAATAATCTTTACACTGTCACACTTAAGGACAAACAGGAAATGACAACTGCTCTTGTTTTTGTTCTGAGCCACTCAAAATTAGAAGTCTATTGAGTATTAGGCATTGAGTATAAAGTCTGTAGCACCTAAGGACATGTCAGCAGATCTAAATACTCATTCACAGGATTAAGAAGCTCTGGAGTACAGCTGTGTTTTACCTGACAGGAAAAGACACCCCAGGATCTCATCATGTCAGGTGAATGCATTTTACCAACATTCATTTTAAAATAATTGCAGATTATTTGTGTAAAACATTTTTTAAAAAGAACAATAATCGAGTAGCAGTTTGTATTTTACAAGCATTTAAATGGCTTTCAGCTTTATTTTCATTCTCCAAATAAAATGTAGTATATGTTACCATATCTTTTTAAATCCTTTTTTGTGTTTGTTTTAGTAAAGAATGTTTTAAACCATGACTGTATGTCACAGAAGACATTTGACACACTGACTAAACACTATTTTGTTAATACATGGTCTTCAACAAAACTAACTTCATCCATATTTCAACACAGTAAAGTTTAGACATTTCACATCAATATTGTATGGTCACCATATGATACAAAAAATAAATATGACATGGATTTTGTGATAAATAATATATTAACTTGTAATTTTAGTATATAAGTTGTTATACATACTGAATCTATAATCCATCATATTCTCTTGAGGCGCATGAAAATAAACTTTTAAAAAAATAGTCTCCACCCACCCTATTATTGTCTTAATTGGAAAATGTATAATGAAACAGTTTATTTTTTAGAAACATAACTTATATTCTTGTATATTTACTGGTATCTTTTTTTTTTTATAGAATGTTCTTTGCAATGGACAGTCAAACCTTTGGGGTGACACAGTGGAACAGTAGTTAGCACTTGTGAGGGTAAAGCAGGTTCAGAAAATTAAAGGAGTCAAACTTCTGTCCCCCACAGAGGACAAAAAGGCATTTCCGTGTTTCAAGGGGATATAAATAACCACACGTTGGTATGACATTTGTTTTTAAGAAGTCACTACATGACCTATGTAGACCAGCAGGTGGCAGAATGTCCATCACTATAAATCAAAAGGAGCACCTCTGAAGGCTACATGAACATGGAATCAACTCATAGTCAATAGTTTGTCTTCAGAAATATTCTTCTGCCACTCATAATAACATTATTCTTTTGTAGATTGTAACATGTTGAAAAGAAATGTCATACAGGCCCAGAGCTCCTTTTGTGATACTTCCGAAATGCTTTTTTCCCCTCTCATAACTATTGTATCACCCTTTTTTCCCATAATATTATACTCCATTTGGTATTTTTTTGGTGTAAATCATGGCTTTCCTTATGTTTAATTCACAGACCATGCAACTGTTGAAGAAAACTCAAAGTAAATTCAAGTTAATTATATTAAAACAGGAAAAAATGAAACTAAGTCAATAGAAAAAAAAAACAAGTGTCCTTCACTGTCATTTATCAAATTCTATGGGTTTTACTCATGAATTAATGTTGGAGAATTTGACATGTTTCCTTGTTCACTACGGAGCCTCTGAATGTCCAAACTACTCATATCTGATGACCATGAAAAGATAACAAACTGCATTTTGCAGTAATTATTGACATTTATTGAGAGGATGAGCAGATCAACAGTTTATATCTGTCTATGGTTTGTGTGGTTGTTTGGGACTTTATGGGTTACAAGTACAGCAGGATACTGCATTAACTGTGTAATATATTAAAGTAATCTTTTTCTCCCTGCAGATGATGTAGAAGATGTCACCTGGAGCACAACAATGGATTATTCCAACTATTATAATGGTGATCTAGACCAAGCAGCTCCTTGTAACTACAGCAGCCTAAGTAACTTCACTAAAGTGTTTATACCCATACTCTACAGTCTGGTCTTCATCATAGGTTTCATTGGTAAGCTATGAAACAGATTTGTTGTTTTTGATGGAAACTAACTTCTAAACTGTGCAACTAAAAGACAAGAGTTCATCAAGTTTGTCACTGTCTGATTTTAAAGCCCTTCTTAAAACTTAGATTTTTTTTATACCAGGTAAGATGTTGATTTTATGTAGTTTTTTTGTTTATCTGAGGTGGACAGTCTAGCTATTTATTTATTACGTTTTCTTGTGTTTTTATCTTAGTATTTTTTACCATTTATTAAGTTTTATTGTGTTATCTTAGTATTTCTTCGCATTTATTATGTTTTATTGTGTTATCTTCATATTGTGAGCTTTTTATTGTGTTTTATCATGTTTATTTTATTATACAGCACTTTTGAACCATTGTAGTTGTTTAAATCTGTGCTAAATTAAATACATTGGATTGGATTTGGCTGGATTGAAAGTTTAGACCATGAACAATATGTGACAGTGATAGAGGGTGTTGGTGTTGGATCCAGAGCGACTGTACTGCTGAATACATGTTTCTCAAACAATTTTTTTTTCATCTTCAGGTAATGGCTTGGTGTTGTGTGTCCTGGTAAAGCACCGTAACCAGATCAACTTCACAGACACCTGCCTTTTCAACCTGGCTCTTTCTGACCTGCTCTTCATCCTCACGCTGCCTTTATACTCCCACTACAGTGCTGTGGGTCAGTGGGTCTTTGGAGACTTTATGTGCCATCTCAGTGGTGGGATACACACCACTGGATTCTACAGCAGCATCTTCTTCATGGTTGCCATGACACTGGACCGCTACATGGTTATCATGTATGCCCATAAAGTGGCAAAATACCGCACCCTGAAGATGGGAATCACTGTGTCTGGAGTTGTTTGGATGCTGAGCTTTGGGATGTCTCTGCCTGCTTTTATCTTCACAAAGGAGGTAGTCAAACAGTGCAATTACATCCCAGGCAACAAGAAGTGGAAAATGTATAATGTCATGGCAACAAATATCCTGGGTCTTGTGTTTCCATTCTCAGTGATGGTTATTTGCTACTCCAGGATTATCCCCACTTTGTTGCACATGAAGAGTGCAAAGAAGCACCGTGTCATCAGGTTGATCATCTCCATTATGGTTGTCTTCTTTGTATTTTGGGGCCCGTTTAACATCAGTCTATTGTTGAATTTTCTGCACTCTAAAGATGTAGCCATACAAGAGACATTGTGTGACATGGACAACAACTTAAAGATGTCATTGGTAGTGACTGAGACCATCGCCTTCACCCACTGCTGCCTGAATCCCATCATTTACGCTTTTATAGGACAGAAGTTTATGATGCGCTCCTTACAGATGGTGAGGAAGTGGGTACCTGGGATCTCCTTCAGCAGATATCCGTCAAACAGCTCATCCAGAAAGAGTTCAGGGTCATCCAACTTTGTTGTGTGCGATTAAAAGAAAAAACATTACATGCACAGGTTGAATGCAATTTGACTTTTATTTGTAATATTCTATAAAAGTGAGTTTTCAAAATGTTTTCAGTGGGGAAAAGTAGATAAATGTGTTTCTCCTCGACTGCAGGCCTTGCTAATAACAGACTGTAGTAAAGTGGACTACTTTAAAGCAGCATCTTCCTTGGTGTCATGATGTCATGTCCTATATGGGGATATTTTCTCAGGAAATGGGGATTACTTTGTGATTAAATGTTTCATGTGTATTTATTCATTCATGTTGCCTGCTTACAAAAGAAAACATTCAGCTTAACAGATAGATTTACAAAGTTTACCGACATCATTTGTGGTGGTCGTCCACGTTATCTATCATTGATTTGGACTATAGCATTAATCTCGCTAATTAGGTGCTCAGTTGTTTGGTGCCATATGTACGGTGGCCGGGAAGGCTCAGAACTAAAACAAAAGCCACAACACACCAAAAAGCCATAACAAAACACAACACAAAAAGCCGCAAAGGACCGTATGTTCTGCCGGACCAACGGAAGCAGAATTACTGCAGTATTTAATAAAAAAACAAAACAAAACTGAGGACAAGGGTGGTAATCGCTACAGCTTTCCAGCACTGGCGTCAGCTAAAAAAGGAAAAGGGACTAAAAAAAGTATGTTTCTATGTTTCTACTGGATAGGTAAGAGTATGCCATTATGATTATTAATTATATATTTGGACATACTAATTGCTTATGCATATCATATTCACCGTCAGTGAGAAAATGTCAGATATTGACCAAACAATGTTCCAGCAGGTTTTGTGAAGTTACCAACACTGTGTAAACTGCTGGTGTAACACCATAAACTATTGTCCTTATCCACTAGTTTTCCCATGGTGTTTATTTCATGCTTCTAAACGTTTTGTTAGCTAAGCTTCATGGGACACAAACTGATAAATGTTGCTTATTGTTTTGTTATTTAGGATGATAAATGCTCATGAACCTCTGTGATCGCTCCAAACAGCAGCGCAATGATGCATTTTTAAAGGCGTGGATTCAAGGGGTGGCCTGATGAAGAGGCGTTTTCCAAGATCTCCTACCCCACCTTTAAATATTAAGTGACAGTGTTAACTAGAGAGTGTTGGTGTTGTATTAACACCACATTGATTTAAAACAACACTGAGCCTGGTGCATTTGTTAAGTATTCAGATAATGCCTAATCTCGCCCTTAATTTGTGTCAATCTCAAATTCCTATGACAACCCGTTCTTGAATTAGAGCCAACTAGAATAGCACTCTGAGAGCGCAGACCTCCGCCAAGGTAGACCTCCTCACACCCCGATCACCCCCAAAATGAAATCAGTTCTTCCTGTTCACATTTCCAACATATCCTGAAAATGTCATCAAAATCCGTCCATAAGTTTTCGAGTTATCTTGAACACAGACAAACAAAGAGATAAACGTCGGCAAAAACATAATCTCCTTGGTGGAGGTAATAATGTGATTTTGACCCTTCTGTTAAATGCAACCACCTTTTGCAATATTGATAATTTCATTATACGTATATGCATCAGTGCGTGTAATATGATAATATATCCAGTATTGATTAAGTTATAGCGTGATATGTCTATGCTTGACACACATAGTGTTACACAAGTTAAGTTTGCGACATGTAACCTTTGACCTTCAGAGATCTCAAAAACTATTGGTCGTAGGTGATAACATCAATCAGTCTTCATTCTGCATCGTTTGGTACCAATCTGAAAGTTCTGTGACCCTCCATTCTTGATTTATAACCGATAATGTGATTTTGACCTTTTAGTTAATTGTGACCTTGACCTTTGACCTTTACTCAAATGGATCATTGCATCTGATGCACATTAGCTATATGTTTTTTCATGGCGATATCTCAACTATTCATTGAGTTATAGCATGATAGGTCTCTGCGGACACTCACACAAGGTCATAACAATAATCTCATCCAACCAATGTTGGGCAAAATTAATTAATGTTGTTAAATCAGGGTGTTAATATTAGTGATAAACAAATCCAGATTGGTGTCGAACAAATCACATCCTTAGATAAGAGTTCTAGAATGTTTGATGGATTGAAGAAAAATTTCCAAACCAACCACTGCCATATTGTTTTTGTTGGAAGAAAATTGTGAGATCTCACAATAGTTTGGCAAAATAGTTCTTGGGATCAGATGGAACCAACAAAAACGGAGTGGTAAATTGTTTAACACTTTCAAAAGTGTTAATTTTACACTGCATAGTGTGGACACATATAGACACTGGCACATTTGCTGTGTAGAGGGTAAGCTGTGGAGAAAAAACTGGATGTGCTAGAAAACAAAACCGACATTTTGGAATCAGCATGAACATTTTTACCTTGAATCAATATAATATATATTATTTTTGCAACAAACATTTTGAAATTCTGGGGTCACCAGAATTTTTTAATGTTAAAATGAGGTCATGAGTCACAATAGGTTGGGAACTATTGGCTTAAATGAATTGTATGTGAAGTCATAAAAGACTGACATTATTAGTATTGTACGTGTTTAAGTTTCACTTTAGAGCATGCTTCTTCTCACTGTTCAGTGGTTGACGGTGAAAGGTGACACTCGCCTTTCCTGTGCTGTTACTGGAATGAATATGCTCAATAACAAAGTGGTAACTTCACCTAACATGGGATTTCCCCTAACATTTAGCAGATAACATTCATTAGAAATATAAGTAATATCACAAAAACAACTGGAAAAGAGAAATCAAAAGTAAACATGAAATAATGACAAATTAGATCCAGATGTGCATTGTATTTACTAGTGTTATAGGGGTATGACAATTTGTCAATTGTACTGCTCTACTTTTTTTTTTTTTTACAGAAAGTATCTGCTTTAGACATTAAATGTGTTAAATGTTACATATTTTTCATAAGATGAATCAGAAAACAAATGACAAAAGTGCTGGTTAGTTCATGTATTTTATATATATGGTGGTTTATGTACATATATACAATGGATTTGTAAATATTCCACTAGAAAGAACCTGTAAAGTGAATGGATCATAATGTGCAGAAGGAAGGAAGATGCCACATAAGAACACAATTCAATATTAATTTATGTCATTTGTATTTTAACATGGATAAAAACGGTACACTTTTTATACTTTGTGTAGGTGTATAGGATTGAAAGTCAGAAAAGCTCCTCATTTGAATTTTCTTTGAACTCATTTCTTGCAAAAAGCTCAAATGTACAAAGTGTCATTTCTAACAAAACCACATTGACACCTCAATGCAAGTTGAGCAGCACAACTTGCAGCAGGATTTGACACAAAAAAAAGCGCTGCACAGTTACAGGATGGCATTTAACCTTGTGCATCGTAAGAACATTCAAATACAGGACCAGTGATTTAAGGAGAGGCTGTGGTAAGATCACTAATATTTTCATATGGATTCATTTAGCTGCTGTTTGCTAGATGTACTGCACCGCCACCTACAATTGAAGTTGAATATAGTTCATGCAAGTGTGTGTGTGTGAGTGTGTGTGTTTGTGTGTGTGTGTGTGTGTAGACCTTGTCAGCCACAGGAAGTGAGGGTCGGCATGGGTGTCAGAGCAGGTGGTTGTAAATGCGATAGTGAAGGTTTGACAGAGAAGAAACATTTCGAGATGTGGTTTAAAAGAGATCACATGGATTTGATTATGGTGAGATTAAAGGATGTTATTGATATTTATAGTGAGATAAATGTTGTTGTCATTGTTCAAAACTAGTTGTACATTTAGCATTAAAATAAACCCATGAGGAGGAAATCAATAGTATTATCAAGTTAAAGGTATTACGGATAATTCTGACAGTTGGAAAATAGTTTTACAATAAGAACTGTCCACTAGAGTCACTTTGTCTGATTCCAGTGTGTTTGGGTATGACTCATTAAATGATGACTGAGTCTCAGAAGTCAGTTTAAAGGGCAGGAAAGTCCAGTATCTGACAGTTTTTGGGGTTTTTTTCTCCTCCAAATTCCTGTACATCTACATATAAACATGTTGCTGAATGAGGAACTGACAGTTGTCAGATATCTAGTGGAAGGAGGAGGATATATGAAGATGAAGATTTTACAAACCTGAATATGAAGTTTTCTATAGACATTTTAAAGAGGCGTTATTTTTAAGTAAGTAGCATGTTTATTTTGCTATTGTAGAATAATGTTGTTAGTATTTCAGACTATCTGCTAAACTGCAATACAATCAAATCTGTTTTTGTCTTTATCCTGAAATACACACTCTCTTTTTAACATCAATACATATTTATATAAATACCAATTTCTTTTTTTTCTCTGATATTTCATTTCTCACTCATTTGTGGTTTTTCTACACAGAAAAAGAGTTAAATTCTCTCTCTCTCTCTCTCTCTCTCTCTCTCTCATATAATTTCATTTGGTTCACTCAACTTTTCTTTTTTTATGTGTGACCTATTGAAGAACATTTGTTGAGTTGATTCATGTTTTACTTTGTTTAGTGTCCCGTTTCTGTACTTGCTTGTTGTATGTAGATACTGTTAACTGTGTAATTTCCCCATAATAAATAAAGTTTTATCTTATTAAAAACATTTATCAGAAGTGAACATCCATATTTTCGAATGAAGACAAAATCAGCTCTTATTTTATTCCACTGTGAGTGTACGGTGTATGACACTGTATCTTTATAAAAATCAAGCACAAAAGTGAGTGAAAAGCTAATATACTGTAAATATTTATGAGGGGTGTAACGGTATACAAAAATCACGGTTTGGTATGATGCGCGGTTTTGAAATCATAGTCCGGTTCATTTTCGGTACAGTATGGAAACTAAATGCAAAACTATTTTTGTCCTCAGCACGGTATTTATTAAAATAAAAAAAGTCAATATAAGAATGGAAACAGTATATAATACAAAGTGCTGCTTGGTACCAGTAAGTTAAAAGATATATTCTTAAATGATTAACCAAATATTGAAATTAAAAATAAAGAATTCCTTTTAAACAGTAAAAGACACCAAGCTGGATGCTACTCTGGGATGGTAAACACAGACAGAGCCAGAGGGGAGGGGGGGGTTCCTTCACGCATTCTGAGCCAATCAGAGACACCTCATCACTGCGTCATGGACATGTATGAGGAAGTACAAGTAAACACTGTTGTTTCACCTCAAGTCATTTTTCTACCGTGCAAAGCTTCATACAGTTGTACCTCTACCTATGAAATTAGTTTGTTCCAGAAGTGTTTTCGTACCATGAAGTTTTCGTAAATAGTGTCACATTTTACATGTAAAAAGCCTGATTCCTTCCAAGGCCCCAAATACTACCCCTCAAACCCTTTAAAAAGTATAAAAAAATAAATAAATAAAATTTGTATGAAATATGTGTTAAAAGCAAAAGAAAATGTAGATTTTAGATGTAATTTATTGGTCTCAGTGGGTAAATGTGTCATACCATTGTGGTTGTTTTGTCACTTTCACCTTCACTGGTGTTTGTTGACGGATGTTTGGTGGGGTGGAGATCCTAGGATGAATGCCTTTGATGGCTTTTCGTGATCTTCCTGGGGTGTGCGTGTGCATTGTCAGGGTGGGCGATGGCACAGCTCGTGAACATTTTTTCGGGGTGTTTTTTTTCCCAGTGGATTCATGGAGTTTCGCTGGCGTGTCTTTTGTTCATGCTGGTGGAGTAATGGCTGCCTCCACCTTTTTAAAAAAAATGCTGTTTCACTTCTGTTGGTGGGATGGCCCACGTCTTCTTTTTGTTTGCACAAGGAGTCACTTTCTTTGGGTTCATGGTGGGTGGCGGGTGCGTGCTGTGGTGGGGTTTCAGTCGGCGCGCTTGGGGGGACTCGGGGGGACTTGTGAGGCAGCTGTTCTTTATGCTTCTATGGTTACAGCTGTGATGAATGAGGGTCAAAGGCTCACGAAAAGCATCATGGGTAGCTCCCTCATAGCCAATGGGATGCTACGTACAGTACATACAAGACATATTTACGTACATTACGGAGCTAAATATGACATTTTGAATTTCACTGGTCTACTAGTAAAATGATTCTGGAATAACACTAGTGAAATATTCCCACATGTGTGTTACTGATAAAGAAAATCAATTCTTAAATACTGGTTGACTCAAGTTTCCAAGATAAAGTCAAAATATGAATTTCTTAGAATTAAAAAGAGAATAGGTTTTAGTCCAAAGGAATATTGGTCCATATAATATATGATCCATTCACTTTACAGGTTCTTTCTAGTGGAATATTTACAAATCCATTGTATACATGTACAAAAAACAGCATATATGCGGAATAACACACCATCATATATATTAAAAACATGAACTACACAACCAGCACTTTTGTCATTTGTTTTCTGATTCATCTTATTAAAGTATGTTAGATTTAGCACATTAGCACAGCAGTAAGTTGGTATCTGAAATAAAAAATATTGCATCATATGGGCATTTCTCACCTACTTGAGTAATGCTAGTATTGAACCTTGTGGCTAAATAATAATCGAGTTAATTAGTATTTAAAAAATCATATGAAAGTTGGGTAACACTTTATAATACCTACACACAATTCACTATGTATTAACCACTTCTTACCCATTTGTTAATGGTTTATTCATACACAATTTATCAAATAAAGCATTTGTTCTTTTCTATGAACAAACCATTTGTAGCTGTGTGATCAAATGCTTTATGATAAAATGTGTATTAGCAATACAATAATAAACATTAAGAAATGGGTAACAAATGGTTGATGCATCGTGAACAAACCATTTACAGATAGGTATCAAATGGTTAATATATGGTGGAATGTGTGTAGGTATTACTAAGTGTTACCGAAACTTGTAAATTGTGTACATACAATATAATTTCTTGTAAGATTTGAAGAATAATTAACTTACTTTGTGAACCGTTAGTAGAGTATGTTGTCATTTTTTACATCAAAGGGGGACAATGGAGATTTTGGACAGTTTATAGTTTTGGTGCTTTCTGTATTCTAATGCTTTATTTTCTGTTACACAGCAATATGAACATATCAGAAGATGGATCAGACAGTTACATTTACTTGGACTATGACAACGGCTCTGATGCCAGTCAAGAATCCTCCCAAGGAGGAGTGGTGTTACCAGCTCTTCTGTATGTGGTGTTCAGCCTCGGTCTGCTGGGTGAGTTGAGAATGCTTATACTGTATGTTAATGTTCAAACAAAAGGAAGTGGGATGTTTCACACCTTTGAATGCATGTACTTTTTAGTCATAGCTGACAAGAAAACATGCACAATAAAGTATATGTAACAGTTGTATCTGGATCTTTATCAATTCAACAGGTAATGCTGTTGTTCTATGGATGCTCCTTCGGCACATGAAGTTGAAAACAATGACAGATGTCTGCCTCCTCAACCTGGCCCTGTCTGATCTCATAGTGGCTCTATCACTCCCCCTTTGGGCCTACAATCTCCCAAGCCTAGCATCATGCAAACTTATGACAGGAGTCTACCAGGTGGGGATTTACTTTGAGTATCTTTCTGCAATCACACTTAGTTATTTACAGACAGACTTTATTACCCCTCCCCCTAAAGCAGTGGTCCTCATGGCCCAGTGTCTTGCATGTTTTAGAAATCTCCCTCTTTATTTTATATAAATATAAGAAATAAATAAAAGAAATTAAATAAAAATTACATTTAAAGAAAACAAAATATATATATATATATATATATATATATATATATATATATATATATATATATATAAATAAATATAAAGCCCTGTTCCATCACACCTGGAAGCCATTACATCATTATCAGTCTTCTGAAGAGCTGATCAATAATTGAACTAGGTGTGATAAAAGAGGGAAATAGGTAAAACCTGCAGGACACTGGGTCACAAGGACCAGATTTGAGAAGCACTGCCCTAAAGGGAAGGCCAGGGGTATGGGTTTGGTTTTTTTCCTTTGTTAAGACTTAAAACATTGCTTGAATTCATACCAAATGTAGTTTCTATATTTCCACATGGACCTTTTTACTTTTAATTACATTGCTTTGCTTGAATGTTTTCAGTTGGAAACAGATTTTTTTTAAGGCGGACTCTGTGTGCTAAATTTTGTAAGCATTTGTCTCATTGTCCTTTCCTCTGCTCTCTCCTCTTCTATTCAGTTGGGTATGTACAGTGGGACTTTGTTCGTGACCCTGATGAGCATGGACCGTTACCTGGCAATTGTTCATGCTGTGGCAGCAATGAAAGCACGGAGTCTTTGCTACGGTATCATAGCAAGCATCGTTATCTGGGTTACGTCCATCATCGTGGCCATCCCTCAGGTGATATTTGCGTCGGTGCAAACAAACAGCTCCATCAAGTGTCAGCCTCAGTACCCAGACGGAAGAGTCAACTTCTGGAAGATGTTTCGAAACTTTAGCGAAAACTCTGTAAGCTTGTTCGTGTGCCTCCCCATCATGATGTTCTGCTACGTGAGGATCCTTATTGTTCTGTCCAGGACCAGGAACTCAAAAAAGGGCAGAGCTATGAAACTGATCTTCACCATCGTGTGTGTGTTTGTCGTGTGTTGGGTTCCCTACAACCTCCTAGTTTTCCTTCAGACATTACAGCTGTTTAACATTTTAAACACCCCTGTGCATTCTGACAATATCAACGCTGCAACGGAAATCTGTGAGATCATTGCACTGTGTCACTGCTGTGTGAATCCAGTCATTTACGCCTTTGTTGGAGAGAAATTTCGGAAGTCACTGAGGAAAGTATTGGCCAAATACCTGTGCTGGAGGGACCAGTGGAGAGGAGGAGTGAGCCCCAGAGACACCACAGATAAAGAGACCTCCAACACACCAGTACGATCAGATTATTGACAGTATACAGCACACGCTTTGTTTTTGTGGGTGGGCGTTGAAGGGGTAAGAGTTGAATGTAAACTTGCCATGTTTTTATTTCTTTGCCTTCAAGTTTTCAAACCACCAGGGACCATGTGACTCCCGTTTGAATGTGTAAAAAAATGTAGAAAAGTGTTTTCCTTCACATTATGTAATTTCAGTCGTTTTGTTATAAGAATAAAGAGCCATGATATACAACGTGATGAGTGATTTTTTTTTTTTGTTTTTCATACTGATCACTTTAAACCAAAGATGTTCAAGTCGTTTTAATACAGTAGCCAAATACAGCCCGAAAGTGGGCCAGACCAGTAAAAAAAAAAAAATACACTGGACAACTACAAAAATACTTTGAGAGTACAGACCTCCACAAAGGTAAATCAGCCCCCTCACTTCCCAATCATTACTAAAAATTTAATAACACTGCTCTGCAATAATTTTTTTTAGAAAATATTTGCTGCAGACAATAAATATCTGAAATCTGACATACATTAATCAGAAAACAAATGACAAAAGTGTTGGTTAGTTCATGTTTTTAATATATATGACTGTGTTATTCCAAATATATGTGCTTTATGTACATGTATACAATGGATTAGTAAATATTCCACTAAATGAATCTGTAAAGTGAATGGATCATAATGCGCAGACAATATTTTGAAGTAGATCTGAGACCAGCCAATTAGCATTTAAGACTTGAGTTTTCTTTATCACTAACACATATGTAGTACATTTTCTTTTTTTTTTTTCCCCAGAAGAATTTTACTTAAACTAGTGTTGTGGCAGCGTCAACATTTCTTGGAGAGTTCATCAAAATCCATCCATAGCTCTTACAAATCCTGATGATAACCTTGACAGAGGTGTATATATATATATATATATATATATATATATATATATATATATATATATATATATATATATATATATATATATATATATAAATAAATAAATAATAGCAACACTTATTTTTGCTCCCATTTAAAGATCTAAGACTTTTACTACATACACAAAAAGGCCTATTTCTCTCAACTATTGTTAATAATTCTATCCAGATCTGTGTGAGAGAGCACTTGTCATTTGCAGAGATAATTCATTCACCTCACAGGTATGACACATTAAAGTGTCGACTAGACCAGAGGTGACTGCTCTGACAAAGCAACTGTCGTGGGAATTAAAAGAGACCTAAACAGATAAATGTTTAAGTAACATTTTATATATTTTTTTTATCTTTATATTGCCATTGGATTTAAGTCTGTGGGAGTGTCACAGCTGAGCACCAACAGGTCAGAGATGTTGATTAGCATACAGAGACCTGAAAGTTAATTTACATACAAGGATGACCCTGCAGCAGAGACTCCAGATAATACTAATAATAATAATAATAACAGATTTGGGGACAATATTTGAGAGAAATAGATCTTTTTGTGTACATCAATAAAGTCTGTGATCTTTTATTTGAGTTAATTAAATATGTCATGAGGTTTTATTCTATTTTTACACTGAAACAGACAGTTATTTGTAGTTCATAATGATTGTATTTCACTAGCCTAAAATGGTGCTGTACTATATGGCCCCTGAACTAAAATGCTAGCAGTATTCTTAACATCTTCAGTGTCATTTTTGCATTTCCCAAATTCATCCTGGATTGTATTTAGTCACTTTGATGTGTCTGTTTTGGCGTATATGTTTCACACCCCTGTTTTAAACTATTGTATTGACATGTTTGTGTTGAGTGTGAGAACGAAACTGGGCTGTATCTAACTCATAAGTCCATAAAAACCCTTTAGACTTACACCTGTAACTACCATGTCAATAGTGTCACCACAAACAAGCCAAGAACACAAACTGCAAACGTTTGCACGTCTGCAGGTCCGGTCCCAGTCATTTTGCATTAGTTAAAGCTAGCATATGTGGACTTGCGGTTCTGTGTCTCGTTCATCACTGTGGTTTTGTCGAAAACATCTGAAACAAAGTGTCAGGAAGTTAAAAAAAACCACATACATAATGCTCATAAACTTACAAGCCCACCATAATAACTTGCAAAAAGGCATAAGTGTTTCCTCACTTCTTGTGTTCATCATATTTGACTGCACATCTGAAGCCTTTACGTTCTTAAACTCACCACAGTATAATTCAGGATGAACATCAGCTCCAGCACTAGCAGGTAGGTTTTACCTCACTGTCTCCAAGGGAAATAAAATGTTAACCCCTGGATAATTGTCGCTAATATTTAGTATTTATGTGAAACTAACATTTATCGATAATTGAAAATGGATTAATGCTATTTATTAATGAAATCATGTTCGTGCTTGTATGTAGGCATTTGTCATTCTTTAATATACAATATAAAAAAAGGAGGATACCCACTATCAACCATGTTCATGTAGAGGTCTCAAACTCATTTTCTTTGATGGCATAGCATGATGACATATTTAATAAGTAGTATTTAATGAATATTCTTCCTTAATTTATCATTTCTACATGACCTACACAGAGTCTAAATACTTAACAGTAGCATAATATGGTTCAGATTGTGCTCAATTGTCTTTAAACATTTCAGTTTGTTTATATTTGTCCAAAGCATTCACATTTTTTAAAATGTATCCACACAACTGAGTACCATGACATGATCAAACACATATTATAGACAGTAACTTACTTTTAAAGGGCTTTATTGTTTTCCGTACTTGACACGTTTCAGATTTTTCCTGGTTAAATAAGTATTATTTTATTCATGGCAACAAAATGCAGTTTTACTTTTGTTCTTTATTACAATTGAGAAGTTTTACTTTCTTACTTTTACAGTAAAGGAGTTGAATCAGTACTTCTGCTTTTACCAGAGTATTTTTTCACACAAGTATCTGTACTTTTACTAAAATATAGAATGGGAGTATTTTACCACCTCTGCTGTAGAGATAGTAAAGGTGTCAATGTGAGTCCTGTCCATTTTAAACACAAAGTGATGACTCACCTGTACTGTTAAAGGTCTTATGTAACATACAGAAAATAATCAAACATACATTTTCAGCACTTAATCTTTTGTTCATCTTAGAAATTATTTACAGTTTATTGATTGATGATGTCAATTTAGCTTAGTATAAATCAAACCAGCAACTGCGGTGACACCAGAAGGGTGTCAATGTAAATTTGTTTCCTGGAGAAAACATTTGCTTGTGTACAAACCACATTTGCCCCACTGACCGACTGTCAAAAAGCACAACATACAAATGCAATATATACACACACACACACATTGTTATTATCACTGTGGCTCCAAAACATTTCTTCCATTGTCCAAAAAACCAACCAACCAACCAACCAACAAAAAAAAAAACAAAAAAACATGTAGAACAGTTAAATAAACCAAAAGAGCCTGGTGTCTTTTTGCCAACCTTAAATGGTACAAACTTACTTTGCATTTGCTCACAGACACTTTATTAATAACTATAAACATTGCACTGTAACCCAGAAATGTCAATATTTTCTTTATTGGTGTAAAATACTTTTAGAAACACATGATGCTAAAATGCATACTGCTTTCTGCATTCAGGCAAAAAAGAATAATTAAAGATACTGCCAATGGTCCTGTGCTCATCTGGACCTCACAGCTGTGATGTCTTACTATCAACAAAAGGAAGTCACTCAGTACATCATAGAATCAATCTCACTGTGTGACTGTATGTTTTTATCAACAAATGCCAAAAACAGTGTGAATGGTAGGAAGCCCCCAAAGCTCTTCTGGGGAAACAGCTGAACAAAAGTAGGTAACTGGGTAATGACATATTACTGTGGTTAAAGATGTTAAATGCTACGCAAGAGGTCGGTGGTGGAAACTGGTATTGGGACAATTACTTTCTAATCAATCAATCAGAATTTAAATCTGAGGAAAGAGTAGTGATTTTAGTGACAGACTGGAAGAATATATAAAGTTGTAAACAAATTGTTTACAATTTTAAACTTCCACAAAAAAACTGATATGTTTTGTGCCTAACGCTTAGATCTATCTAATGAATCAATCAGAATTTAAATCTGTTTAATTGAGGGAGAAGTGATTTTAGTGAATTGTGGACGATGGACAATAATGGACGAACAAAGCGCGATGGCAATAGCTCATCGCGACTTTATCCGGATGAGCTAAAAATAGCTCTTTAAATTTTAAAAGGTTGTCAACATCTGATATAAGACCAGTCTCAACTGATTAATCTGATTTCAGTATTATTGAGTATTATCATAATTATTATTATTATTATTATTATTATTAAGTCCTATCCTGCAGAAGGTGGCTCCAGAGGAATCAACTTAGACCAGTGCTATATGGACAGATTTACTTTGAAAGCCATTTAACACCAGCCATATCAGAAAGATTGTCACAAGAAAAAGCAATATCTGAACAAAATTTGCAAGATTGAACAGAGAAAATGTTTTACAACCAATTGTTGTCATGTTTTAGATTTAAAAAACCTAGAGGAAGAGAAAGAGGACACAGACGACATATACATATATATATACACATACGTGTAGATACAAATACAGATATGACATTGCTCATATTGAAAAAGGAAGAGAAAGAAGACAGAGGACATGAAGGAGGAACTAAAGACTTCATGCATAGCCGACCATATTCCTGATTGTTGGATGTCAATGAGGAAGCTGGAGTGTCTTAAAATGAGAAATTATTTACAGTTACCTTAATGATCCATATACATGTAGAGGAACTTATTCAATAATTGTCAGAGTTTGTTCTTTTTTTATTTTATTTTGAAATTTTATAATAATAAAATTAAGCCAAAATAGACCTTAAACAGAACTATTGCACAAAACAAGTGTAGTTATCACCATTTTCACTGTCCATAAATAATCCTAATGAGTACAAAAGAAATCCATTTTTAAAAGAACTTCTGTTCCAAATGGAATAGGATGAAGAAATGCTTATGCAGCCCTCTCCCAATTTGCCCCCTTTATAATATATATATATATATATATATATATATATATATATATATATATATATATATATATATATATATATATATATATATATATATATACACACATGCACACACATATTATACATATACATACATACACATAGTGCCCTGACAAAAATTGTACTTTCAGCCAGTGTTTCATATTTGTTCCTCTCTAGTATATTTACAAAAAAAAAAAAAAAAAAATTTATTCAGTTTCTTAAATTACAAAATACTTGTGCCTTTGATCTTTTCTTCGAGTCCATTCCACAAAGCCACTCCACAGATGGAAATGCTCATGCTTTTAAGTTTAGTACAAGCATAATGTTTTCAACTCCCCTTCTAAATAATAACCTTCTCTTTCTGTGAATAGTTTTTGTATGTTGCCTAGAAGCATTTTATCATTTGCCCTATACATGATTTGTGCAGTTTGAAATCTACCAGATTCCTAAACTTTAATGTATCTAACTTTGACAAGAATTTATTGGTGCATTGGAGGTATCATACATAAGTTATTAGACTTACGGCCTTTTTTTGCAGTGTGCAGAACGATTGCATTGTGGTTTTGTATGTTCTCCATATACATACATATACATACATATACATACATATACATACATACATATATACACATATATATACACACATATATATATATATATATACATATATACATACATACATACATACATACATATACATACACACACACACACATACACACACATATAGTTCTGTTTTCTGTCTAGTTAGCACTTCTCTGTGATGATGATGAATTTTGGATCTGATCTAGGAATGTGGGGACCTCAGTGCTGCAGACCATGTAAACCCTAAAATATAAAGGCTGCAGACATGGAACAATATCCTACTTCAAATAGGTTTTATGATTCTGTGCAAGACTGATGAAAAAAGTTCAAGTCATTTTTCTACATATTCATATTTTTAATGTAATGTTACTGGATTGTACAGTAATCAAAATAGTGAAATAAATGTGTATTATTACCCAGCAATTTTCTCTTAACACTCTTGTAGGTTTATACTTTTCTTTAAAAAAATATTCTCATGCTCTATCATTTAAAAAACAAAAAAAAAATTGTCATCACTTTTTTTACATAAGAAAAAAAAAATACATTTAAAAAACAAACAAAAAAAAAATTGTCATCACTTTTTTTACATAAGAAAAAAAAAATACATTTAAAAAACAAACAAAAAAAAAATTGTCATCACTTTTTTTACATAAGAAAAAAAAAATACATTTAAAAAACAAACAAAAAAAATTGTCATCACTTTTTTTACATAAGAAAAAAAAATACATTTCTGGGATTATATATATATATATATATATATATATATATATATATATATATATATATATATATATATATATATATATATATATATATATATATATATATATATATATATATATTTTTTTTTTTTTTTTGTGCAGAAATTCTGTTGTAAAGACCATGTCAGGGTTACATATTTTTAATGTAGCATCACAAGTTAATTGCAGTAATGTGTGGTGGGTATTGTATGTTTTTTTTTTGGTGGTGGTTGACAGGTTGGGTTTTAATGTAGTCGAGGTGTTGTTTTGAGTGGTGAGATTGGTTTTGACACAAAAATGTGAATGTTCTGACAATGAATTGAATATGTAGTTATGACTGGTCTTTTACAGGATGGGGAAGTGAAGCATACGGCACAGAAAAGCTCATATGTGGGAATAGAATGAGGATGGTAATTGTCCAGATATTAGATATGAAACATATCCAGAGTTTTATCGTGACCATGACTTGTTCTCTAAAATTCACTTTGGACATTAACAGAAGTGAAACTGACCGGACAGCACCTGGAAGCTTCCCAGTGTTGTGTCAAGTTATGCATTTCTGCCATGAATTGTGTCCTCCGGCCACATCATTTCAACCATTTAATAATTATACATTTCTTATTTCATAATTCTGTCTTATCTCATGATTGATGACGTTTCATGATTGAGACGTTTAGATTACAATTGTGACTTTTAGGCAATTTTTTTACTTTTAAGGTCACAATTCTGACTTTGATTTTTTTTTTTTACTCAATTTCAACTCTTGATATTAAATTATGATTTTCTCTTGTCAATTTTGACTTTTTATCTCACAATTATACAATTCATATTGGATATTTTTGACTTTTAATTCTGACTCATTTCAACTCAATTAAGACTTTCTCTTCCCATTTTGACTTTTTATCTATAATTTGGACTTTGTCTCATAATTATACATTTATTATGACTTTTTAATGTCATAATTGTGACTATTTATTAGTCTTATAATTAGAACTGTCACAACTATTTACTGTCCATCTAATCATTTGTACTTTTTAACAGAGGTGGTCAAAGTACTCACATTCTGTACTTAAGTAGAAGTACAGCTACTTGTGTGGGAAAAAATACTCACATAAAAGTAGAAGTACTAATTCAACTCCTTCACTGAAATTAAAAAAAAATTTAAAAAAAAAGTTAAATTTCTCAATTGCAATAAAGTTCAAAATTAAAAAGTAAAACTGCATGCATTTTTTTTTGCTGTGAATATAACACTGATTTAACCAGGAAAAATGAGAAAAGTTTCAAAAGTATCCGAAATAAAGCCTTTAAAGGAGAGTTACTGTGTAGATGATGCGTTTGATTGACCCAGTTACTCACTTTTGTGGATATGGGCAGAACATTTAGGGGAAATATAGTCAGTTGACATAAAAAAAAAAAACCTCATGATTTTAATTTTAAGAGAAAAGGTCAAATTTTTAGATAATAGTCACATAACTGTAATATATAGAGTAAAAAATATACAGGTACCTACAAAAATATATGCTTAAGTACAGTAACAAAGTACTTTTATTAAATTACTTTCCACCTCTGCTTTTTAATCTCATAATTATAATTTACTGTGAGGATTTTTTCTTCTTCAATGACAAAACATGCTCCCATGACCAGGGAAAACCATTCTTAGCGGGGATACATACCTTGGCATAAAACGGGATTCACCTCGACGAACGCGCCTGCGCACAGAAATGAAGCACGAGACAGGCGGGGTCGCACATTCAGCTCTAGTCAGAGCCAACAACAAAAATAAAACAAACAAAAAAATACAGATAGAATTTCGAGTACAGAGACACTTCCTGAACACGTAGGACTTCCATAATCTGACCACTCTGAAAACCACCCCCGAGTTTCAGCTACACTTTTTTTGGCTTCTTCCTCTTTTTTATTTACATTCTTACGAAAGTGAGTCTTTTTTTTGTTTTGTTTTACAGGTATTCGCCCACGGCCGTGAACGCATCAGTCACTGCTTTTCCTGATTTGAAGGAATTTTCTACAGGAAACGTATCAGAGTAAGTCCATCCACATGTGGCTCACTCAAAGTATGTACATGTGTTTTTCTTGCACCCAAAGTTTCTCTTTATTGACGTCGAATAAAGATTATAATATTATTACCTCCACCAAGAGGTTCTGTTTTTGCCAGAGTTTGTCTGTCTGTCTGTTAGCAAGATAACTCAAAAAGTTATGGACAGATGTGGATGAAAATTACATGGTACCTTGGTAATGGGGAGATCTGGAAATTATTAGATTTTGGTGGTGATGGGGGGGGGGGGGGTTCCTTTTGACACTGCCAACTTACCCTGTAAATTTAATCAAGATCCGTCCATAACCTTGCTAACGAACAGACAGACAGACCTCCTTGGCGGACCTCTTTTCATACGAGGGGGTGCCTTGGCGGAGGTTTGCGCTCTCAGAGTGCTTTTCTAGTTATAGATGGAACAGGTGGCTTTGTGTCTTTGTTCAAGCCTAGAAAATGCAGAGGTGGTCAATGTACTTCCATTCTGTACTTTAGAAGTACAGATACTGGTGAGAAAAAAATACTCTGGTAAAAGTAGAAGTACTGATTCAACTCATTTACCGAAGTAAAAGTAAAATGTAAAAAGTAAAGCTGCATATTTAATATTTGCAATGCATGAAATAATAAAATACCCTCCCAAAATACTGTTTTTCCAATGTCTGTATTTTATCTTTCCATTCAACATTTTACAATGCAATGTTTTCTACAATGCCAAGTTGTTTCTTCAATGCCACAGGTTAATGGCAGCAAAATGGCCCCCTATTAGCGGGGATACATACATTGGCACAAAAATTAATTCACTTCTACGAATGCGCCTGAGCACAAAAATGATGCACGAGACTCAGGCGGGGGTCGCATGTTCAGCTGTAGTGAGAGCCAACAACAAAAATAAAACAAAAATAAATTACAGAGACTTTCGAGTACAGAGACACTTCCTGAACACAAAGGACTTCCATAACTTTAAAACACTCCAGAGAGTTTCAGCTACACTCTTATTTACATTCTTATGAAAGTGGGTCTTTTTTTATTGCTTTACAGGTATCTGACCATGGCCGTGAACGCATCAGTCACTGCTTTTCCTGACTTGAAGGAATTTTCTACAGGAAACGTATCAGAGTAAGTCCATCCACCTAATGGCTCATTCACAAAGTATGTACATGTGTTTTTCTTGCACCCAAAGTTTCTCTTTATTGACACCGAATAAAGATTATAATATTATTACCTCCACCAAGAGGTTATGTTTTTGCCAGAGTTTGTCTGTCTGTTAGCAAGATAATGCAAAAAGTTATGGACGGATCTGGATGAAAATTACAGGGTAGCTTGGTAATGGGGAGATCTGGAAATTATTAGATTTTGGTGGTGATGGGGGGGGGGGTTCCTTTTGACACTCCCAACGTACCCTGTAAATTTCATCAAGATCCGTCCATAACCTTGCTAACGAACAGACAGACAGACAGACCTCCTTGGCGGACCTCTCTTCATTCAAGGTGGCGGGGGGGGGGGGGTGCCTTGTCGGAGGTTTGCACTCTCAGAGTGCTTTTCTAGTTATAGATCGAACAGGTGACTTTGTGTCTTTATTCAAGCCTAGAAAATGCAGAGGTGGTCAAAGTACTTCCATTCTGTACTTAAGAAGTACAGATACTGGTGAGAAAAAAATACTCTGGTAAAAGTAAAAGTACTGATTCAACTCATTTACCGAAGTAAAAGTAAAAACTACAACTTCTCAAGTGTAATGATGTAAAAAGTAAAGCTGCATTCTTTAACATTTGCAATGCATGAAATACTCAATAAAATACCCTCCCAAAATACTGTGTTTTTCCAATGTCTGTATTTTATCTTTCCATTCAACATTTTACAATGCAATGTTTTCTACAATGCCAAGTTGTTTCTTCAATGCCACAGGTTAATGGCAGCAAAATGGCCCCCTATTAGCAGGGATACATACATTGGCATAAAAATGAATTCACTTCTACGAACGCGCCTGAGCACAAAAATGACTCACGAGACTCAGGCGGGGGTCACACGTTCCAGCTGTAGTCAACCAACAACAAAAATAAAACAAAAAAAATTACAGAGACTTTCGAGTACAGAGATACTTCCTGAACACAAAGGACTTCCATAACCTTAAAACACTCCAGAGAGTTTCAGCTACACTCTTATTTACATTCTTATGAAAGTGGGTCTTTTTTATTGCTTTACAGGTATCTGACCATGGCCGTGAACGCATCCGTTGTCACCGCTTTTCCTGACTTTACGGAACTTTCTACAGGAAACTTATCAGAGTAAGTCCATCCACATGTGGCTCACTCACAAAGTATGTACATGTGTTTTTCTTGCATCCACCGTTTCTCTTTATTGACACCAAATAAAGATAGATTATTATTATAGATGGAACAGGCGGCTTTGTGTCTTTATTCAAGCCTAGAAAATGCAGAGGTGGTCAAAGTACTCCCATTCTGTACTTAAGTAGAAGTACAGATACTGGTGAGAAAACTGGTAAAAGTAGAAGTACTGAAGAGTATAAAGTACAGATATTTATATAAATGTAAAGAGTATAAAGTACAGATATTTATATAAATGTAAAGAGTATAAAGTACAGATATTTATATAAAAATGTAGAGAGTAAAAGTAAAATGTTTCCAGAAAAATAATTACTCCAGTAAATTTACAGATACCTAAAACTGTACTTAAGTACAGTAAAGGATTTGTACTTTTACATAATTACTTCCACCTGTGAGAAAATGTACAGTGCAAGTTTAATTTTATGATGTGACAGTATGTTTTGTTTTTTTTTAACATGTAGGAATCTTATCATAGGGAGTGGCTTCATCTTTTCCCATTTCACATTCCATTCTTTTAACCATTTCCACACTATACTAGGGCTGAGTGATTTTAATGAAAAAAAACTTAATTGTTTCTGGCAGGTATTGCATGATTGAAGTCGAAATTACTTCATGATTTTCTTCAAATCAACTTGGGTCATTCCATGTCAAAGCATTTAGACCCTCTTAGATGACCCTCAGAAAATTCTAAAAAAAAAAAAAAAAAAAAAAACAAAAAAAAAACGAACAGGTTCCTTTTATGGACTTCTTAAATAATACCAAGTTTCAGACCAATATGCCTAATAGTTTTGATGTAAAGGCCTTCCAAAATATAGGTTAATTTTTTATATATTTTTTTTTACAAAGTTGCATTTAGTCCAAATTTGAGCCTCCACTGCTCCTCTTATTTGACCTACATTTTAGATGTTTGGTCTCCCTGGATAACTTTTCCCCCAAAATTAGAATCTATGCTCAGATTGTGGGACTTTTCTGAGAGGGCGACCTGGGAAATTCCTGTTTCTCTGGATGCTTTGACATTGAATGACCCAGTTTCAGTCAATATTTAATTCTTTTGTTTTCTTGTACTAAACTGTTCTGTTGCTTTGGTCAATATGCTCTTTTTCCCCAGTCATGGTGTACTGACGGGTGAAGGAAAAAGGAAGAGGGGAAAAAAAAGGGGGTCGGGGAGTACAAAAAAAAAAAAAAAAAAAAGAGAGAAAAAGGAAAAACAAAGTGTACATTTGGTCATATTTATTAGTTTAACTGTCACTATTTATATTTTTTTTAATTGCAATTAAAAAAGATTTTCAGACATTTAGTTTCATTTGACAGTGGGAAAAAAAATCTGCTCCAAATATAGCTTAGAAATATCAGTGGTCTATATAAGTCATTGGCTAAGATGAATTGGGGGAGGAGGGGGGGGGGGGGGGGGTTGAAAAAATTTTGGTTGATCACTAGTAAAAGAGTTGACCAAAGTTAGAAGCACTGCATAAAATAAAAAGGCTTGGACGTTACCAAAATCATGTTCTAAAATCTAGTAGTCTTCAGCCCTACACAATAATACATTTGTAAAGCAGTTTACATTTGAAACCAGATCTCAAAGGGCACAGTAAATGTAAAATTAACACTTAAGATCAACAGTTTAAAATTAAACTGGAAATATAAAAGTCCTTTTTTAAAAATCATTCCCCATCTGTGGAGCACATGGTCTGGGGGGGCGTTCCACAGCCTCAAAGGCCTTGTCGCCCATGGTTTTGAGTAGAGCCCAGGGTGGGCAAAGCTGGTGCAGAGGCGGCCACGGCTCAGTTGGTGGGGCGTTCTAATAACTGAAGGGCTGGTGGTTTGAATCCCATTCTGTCCTAGTCTGTCTGTGTCCTTGGGCAAGACACTTGACCTTCCTTGCCTCCAGTGCCACTCACACTGGTGTATGAATGTTTGGTGGTGGTCATAGGAACTGTAGGCGTGACTCGGCAGCCAGGCTTTTGTCAGTTTGCCCTGGTTAACGGTGGCTACATATAGTTTCTCACCACCCGAGGGAGAAAATGGGAGTGAATGTATGATTGATCCATAATGTAAAACACCGTGGGTGCCTTGAAAACGTTATAGAAATCTAATCCATTATTATTAGTTGACACTATAATCAAAAATAATAATAAAGCACTTTGAGCGGCTTTTCCCATTATTCATTCACTCTCACTTTTTCCCCTCTGGTGGTGGTAAACTACATATGTAGCCACAGCTGCTGTGAGGAAGACTGACACCAAACTGCTCCTCTGATCACCACTGAACTTTCACACCCCAGTGTGACACTGGAAGCAAGGAGGGTCAAGTATCTTGCTCAAGGACACTGACGAAGACAGGGTGATTCAAACCGCCAACCCTTTGGTTTTTGGACGACCCGCTCTACCAACTGAACCATGACCAATAACTATATCATGGTATATCTGTAGTCATGCATATTTAATAACTCCAACCTGTTAATCATTAATCAACCAAATGGACTAGAATCATCATAATCCTTTTTTCTCTTGTCCCTCAGCCCTACTACAGTCTCCTATCAAAGCAATCCCAGCGCCACCCCATCTTCATACGACTATGAGGATTATGCAGAGGATATTGGCATGTATCTGAGCTGTAGGTATGAGCGCCACGAGGCCCATTTTCTCCCCGTCGTCTACACCCTGTTCTTCCTCATGGGGCTTCTGGGTAACTTCCTAGTCATCTGGGTCATTGCCAGCAGAGTACGACTCCGCAGTATGACAGACGTGTGCCTCTTAAACTTGGCGATTTCTGACCTTCTCTTGGTGTGCACACTTCCCTTCCTAGCCCACCAAGCCAGAGACCAGTGGGCGTTTGGAGACGCTATGTGCAAAGTAGTCCTGGGAGTTTATCATATTGTATTTTACTGCGGGATCTTCTTCATCTGCCTCATGAGCATTGACCGATACTTGGCTGTAGTGCACGCGGTTAACGCCATGAGAGCACGGACACGCTTCTCAGGAATGATCGCAGCTGCCATTACTTGGATCGCAAGTTTTCTGGCATCTTTTCCCGACTTGATCTTTTTACAGGAACGGCACGATGGTTACAAGACGTATTGCTACCCCGTTTATCCTCCGAACACAAATTCATCCGACGTTCAATTCTGGAGGACCTTCAGCCTTTTGAAGATGAACGTTGTGGGTTTGTTTTTCCCCATTATCATCATGAGTGTCTGCTACTCCCAGATCATCTGCACACTGTTGTCCAGCCAGTCATCCAAGAAACGGGCCATCCGTTTAGTTCTCATAGTGGTTTTGGCTTTCTTCTTTTGTTGGATTCCGTACAACGTCGTGTCATTTTTTAAAGCCCTGGAGCTGCTACACATTTACGCTGGATGCAATAGTAGCAACGCCATCATACTTGCCATGCAGATCACTGAGGCTGTGGCGTACTTTCACAGCTGCCTCAACCCCATCCTGTATGTGTTTGTGGGGGAGAAGTTCAGGAGGCACCTGCTGAGGTTAATAAACAGGGCACCCTGCAGAGTGTGTCAGGCCATCAAGGTGCTCATGCCCCAGGACAGAATTAATGGTTCAGTTTACTCACAAACCACCAGCCTGGATGAGCAAAGCACTGCTGTGTAATTGGAACTGAGGCGGATGTGGTCTGTGGTTTAAATGATGTATATTTATGCTTCTACGGTGGCTGACGTGGGCAAACGCATTGTATCGACAAAACGCTGCAAATGCAAGAAATATGCACAACCAAAAACATAAAGACATAAAACAAATGCAAGAGAAAAATGCTGCAATAACAGAAACAAAGCAGTAGCAAAAAAAACAAAAAACGTACAAACCCCTAAAACAAATGCGAAAGAAAAACGCTGCAAATACCAAACCATGCAAACTCCCAAAACGACTGCAAGAGAGAAACACTGCAAATTCACTCCAGGACAAAACTGAAGTTCATCAAAATAAAACGGAAGAAGAAGATAGTGGAAGAAGACAGAGTTGAAGTTTATTAATTTAAGAGATTGGTGTGAAAAGATGTGGAGCAGCAGAGGTATGTAGCTAGTTTTAGTGCCGTACCTCTGCTGTTCTTCTATGATATCGTAGCAGGTTATAGTCAAGTGTTTAAAAAAAGATAAAGGGAAACAAACCTTTTCATGCTAATCTCTTAAATGAATGAACTTCGTTTTAATCCACCATCTTGTCTTCTTCCATTTATTTTGGTGAACCCGTTTTATTGTGGAATGAATTTGCAGCGTTTCTCTCTTGCAGTCGTTTTGAGTGTTTTGGTGTTTGCAGCATTTTTCTTTAACATTTGTTTTGGGGGTTTGTACATTTTTGCTTCTGTTTCATTACTGTTATTGCAGCATAATCTCTTGCAGCTTCACTTGTGTTGCATTTGTTTTATGCGTTTGTGTTTTGGTTGTTGAATCTTTCTTGTGTTTGCAGTGTTTCGTCGATGCGGTGCGTTTGTCTCCGTCGGTCACTGTATGCTTCCTTTTAGAATGCACAAAAACAAATGTACAAAAATAACACATAAAAGCTGTGTGTTGTATTCTAGAGCACTGCTGACTACACATAATAGAAGTATTTTATTGATCCCACTATTGGGAAATTGCTTCGTAACAGCATTTACATACAAGTAAAGCAAAAACAAATTGAGGTGCAATGGCATAGTAACGTGTAAATACAGATGTTAACCCCACAAATGTAATCAAAGTGTAGTTTTTAATCTTAGAATCCTACAAATTTAATAACTTCCCCACAAACATAATAGCAGTAACCTACCAAATTTATTACATTTGTGAGATGGCAAAAATCATTACTTTCCAAAATTGTAATAACTTCCCACAAATTTCTAAATTTGTAGGTGACTGACTTTGTGGGAAAGTGATTGCATTTGTGGGATTATTATGTTAAAAGCTGCAAATCTTTATTACATTTGTGGGGTTAACATACAGATAACTGTATAGTGCAAAGTAAGTAAAGAATGTAATTACAGTATTTATTATTTATAAGTGCATAATGTAAAACAGAAATAAAATGTGTGATTATGATTTGTTGAACAAAGTGAATAATAGCGTTTTTCAGTCATCTATACCGATGCACAAAAAACCCCTCAATTTTCACTTTATATCAAGACAAGTGTTTCGACAGTAAAAGAGGGCAGACTTTAGGAACAAGATGAAACTGATGTGCTGAATTCCGTATCAGTTATTTGCCTAAAGATGGGGTCAGGACCTACAGAGAGTTTTTGGCTCACAAAATGAATGTTGTGCTTTTAAATCCAGACTCAAAGTGTTAAGAGTGTAACTCAATGACTTGTCTTATAAATGATTGTACATTTTAACTGTGTTGTCCAAGGACTCCCTTGAAAAATTCTTAATCTCAATGGGATCTTTTTTCCTGGTTAAATAAAGGTTAGAAAAGGCAATTCAAGTATTTAATAAAGAAATTAAATTTAAAAAAAGAGTTTTTTAATAGAATTAAATGTTCATGTTTTGCTAATGGGCTTTATATAGAGTCCCTTCATTTAAAGTAACATGAAATTCAACCATCCTTCTGCAGGTGATGCGTTACTAAATCTGATCAATGATTGGTAATTCCAGCTGTTAGTTACATCTTTAGCACATTATCTGGTTGGACTAAACCTTCAGATGATACAGTACATAGTCCACAGTTTGACAACAGAGTTCATAGGAGTTGTTTATCCTCAAATCTTCTCAGTTATAATATGTCAACAGGGAATTGTGGAATTTTATTTTTTTTCCACCTGATGATCCCAAAATCTATCAAGTTAAAATAATACTGAGGCTTTTTAGTTTCACATTTTAGCATTTGTTTATGAAAGTCGAATAATCTCTTGAAAATAGTTGTGGTATTATTTCACACACACTCCTTTTTTTTTTTTACGTGTCACCACTATTTGTTACTAATTTCCTGTATGATGTGCCATTTCCTATCTGCACATGTCTCTATCAAGTCCTGTTGTTTGTTACTGCTCAGTTTCCCCCCCCCCATCATTCTCTCTCTTCTTTCCATTCACCCAAACCATGCAAGGATATTTTTACAAGTACTCAGGGCTTGTTTTCTGTGAAATTCCTTAAGATAATCAACAGAAACCAAGTTATGTACTGAAGTTTAAGTTATGGTATGTCACGTTGTGTAATTTACCAAGAGTGAAAAGAATGTTTTTGCACCTTTATCTTCTTTTAGATTAATAATGTAAGGATTTTAAGTCCAAATTAATTCTCTTTGGTTGAAACTGGGTCAAATACTGCACCTGTTTCCAACACTCTTCATTAGAAACCTTACTAACCTCATTTAATCATCAGACACCAAAGGCAAACTACAGGCCTCCACCTCCAAGCAGATCCAACAGATATGTGCTGACTGGAAGGAACACCTTTTAAAAAAATAAATAAAGAAAGAAAAGAAACATATGTAAGCAACTTCTCTTTTGATCACCATCTAAATACCATTTGTTAAGTGCACATCTGTTACACAGCAAAAGCTACCTTTTTGCAGGGCATCCTTTGCAGCCGTATAACAACATTATTGCACCTGACCTTAACCACAACCTGAAAGAGGAAGTAAAAAAAAAAAACCAAATGAAACCTTTGCAATTCCTGTGAACATCTGAGCATTTCAATGTCACATTTGAAGGACATGGCAGATGTATTTCTACTGTACAAACATGTTTATTATTGATGTAGCTTTGACAATGAAGTCTGAAGGACATTCTGTATCACTTTAAAAAGGGGCACTCCACCAATTATCAGTGACTGTAAGCAATAATATATATATATATATATATATATATATATATATATATATATATATATATATATATATAGTTATGCAGTGTTTGTACTGTATGTTAAATTTATTACGTTTCTCTCTTTAAAAAAAAATAAAAATTCTCATTCCAACTGGTGGTATGTTTTTTCATTATATTTTTTCTGATCATCACCTCATCATGATGAATTTATTATTTTCTATCAAATGATAAACCTCTCATTAAGCTCTGCAGAAGGCTGATAATGACAGTCCGGTGTGTTGGAAGAGGGATACTGTTTTTCCCATGTAGACCCTTACTTGGAATTAACATTAAACATGAAGGAAATAGCTTTAATTCTGAATTACTTTATTTGGAATTTAAAAAACACCATGTAAACGTCACATTCATACAAATGGGTAAGGAAACTGTGTGGCCGGGACTGGTTGGTTTGCCTGTCCTCAAGCCCTTCCCCTGACACGGATACCTAAAAACAGTAATAAGTACTTACTTGTTTACTTCCCGACTCTGTACATTTGTGTTAAAGATGCAAAAACTGGACTGAAAATCTACAACTAATGATCAGATCAGAAAATCTATCAATAGAATAAAAAAGCAGAGGTGTAGTCCAAAATCTGTCCTCAGAAACACAGACAAGGTTCAAAAACTGAAAAGTGACAGAGAAAATGGGGCTAGAAAGGGGGGGTGGGGTTATATACACAGGTGGATGGGATGGAGATAACAGGACACAGGTGCAACACATGAAGTAAGAAACAGGTAAGCAGACATTAGGGAAGTTAGTATGAGTGAGATCATTATTAGATATAGGTGTATGTAAATAGAAGGTAGATTTGGATAGGAGTTTGTTTTGTTGTTTTTTTTTTAGATAAATTTAGAAGAGTCATCCTGATTCACACTCAAGAACAGTAGGTGGTGGTAATGCACATTAAAAGATGTTTGCCTAGTGACAAAAAAATCCAAAAAGAAGAAGGGTAATTAACTCTGACTCCTGCCACTGTTACTGAAGTCAATTAAAAGGACTGATACTGCACTTTATTTATTTCAGGCCACCATCCCTGATCCTCTAAGGCCCTAATCCTGCATGTTATAGATGTGTCCCTGCTCCAACACACCTGATTCAAATGATCAGTCTATCATCCAGCTGTGTATGAGACTGATAACGACCGTCAGGTGTGTTGGAGCAGGGACAGGGACCAGGGATAGTGACCCCTGATTTAGCCTATTTATTTATTATTGTGACTTCTAATTTGTTTTTTTGAATTATTATTATTTCTTAACGTTTTTTTATCATGGTTTTTGTCTTATCTTGATCTTATTGTCTTATTGTATCTATCTATTGACACTTACTGTGTGTTCCCAAAATCTGAACCAAACAAAGTGAAGCATCATTCAGTTGTTCTGCTCTTCACCTGTGGAACAAACTACCTGAATACCTGAGGTCTGGGAAAATCAGGCCTGAAAACATTACTGTTCACTGGAGCTTTTACTGAAATTCTTAATTGTTTTTAAAATGTGTTTATGTCTCTTATTTTAACAATCTTTTAATGTATTTTAATCATTTAAATTTTCTTATATGTTTTATGTGTACACACATTGTATTATACAAATAAATTTACCTTGCCTTATTAATTTTATCTTTTTAATTATCCATGTTGCTGTATTGAAGAATGGTGGAACACTGAGCACTTTTTTGTTTCTTTTGTCGTGACACAAGTCCTTGTTTAATCTTTTAAGCGCTGATGAGTCAGCGATAACACATTTGAATGGATGGTTTGGTTTAAAATTTCAGAAAAATTCTAGTTTTTTTGGGTTATTTTACTGATAATTTTGTTCATGGAATTGCTTAAGTCTCAGGAGTTAAAGGCTTAACAGGTTTCAATGGGTATTCTGTAGGGCTGTCAAACGATTAGAAATTTTAATTAGATGGATTAATTTGAATTAATGATTAAAACACTTTATCTCGATAAAGTGCGGGGGGGTTGTTGTATTCAAATATTCCACAAAACACATGAAAATACACAAAGAAACCCAATCAAAGCAGAAAAAAATAATTGACAAAACATGCTAAAATCCACTAAAATTAACACAAAAATAAACTAACACAAAAAAGCGGTGAACAGTTCAAAACATATTCAAAAACTCTTCTAAAATACACCAAAAAATTTGATAAAATATTCCAAATCTATTCAAAACTATGAAAAGTGTGAAATTAACATGTTTATTCAACACCTTCGACAGTTTTAACAAAACAACTGTATAATAAAAAAAAATCCCATTTAAATGTATTAAAATGTTTAATCAGATTAATATGTTAATTGTTAATTTTGACAGACCTAGTATTCTGTATTGTTTTGTTATGCCAAATGAAATCATTCTTTCTGCAAAACAGGTATAAATAAAGTAACTTTGAACCTTGAACCTTGAGACTGAGAGGACAGGACCTGAAAATAATAAAAAAAAAAAAACAAGAATGAAGCACATGACAAGAGGATTAAATATACAGACATGACAATCTTCTTCTCTATTTATAATACAGATCATTCATTTTGTGCATCCCTTTCTATTGTAGTTTGTGTTTCTCACTTTTTATTCACATTGGTAAACACCTTTGACCAGGTCCAATGATTAAATACTTTGACACAAGGCTTTGTAAACAAACTGAAGTATGACTTATATCTGTGAAAATGTCACAGCTCAGACACTGCATCTGCTGGTTTGTTGAAACCACCAAATGTAGTGTTGGCTCTTTAGCCCCATCTAGAGGCCTTACAGTGTCTATAATGACTGACTGTACTGTAATATGAATGCCTCAGTCTGTCACTAAGAGCATTATCAGTTTTATTTTTACTCCCTACATTTGGTCATAAATATCTGTACTTTATACTCCTTACATTCTGATAATGGACTCATTACTTTTTCCAAATTAACAGATGTGACAGTTTGAAAAATAAGTCACTTCAAAGGGAAAATGACTGGAGGAGAGAAACTGTGATTTTATATATTATAATTACTGTATATAACTATTATCTCACAATTTTGACATTTTAATCTTGTAATATTGACTTTTTATTTCAAAAATTTAAGATTTTATTTCACAATTTTCTCTTAAATTTTCTCTTAAAAAAAAGAACATCTCATATTTATAACTTTTTATTTCAATTGTGACTTTTTTTTTTTCATTTTTCCTAAATTTTATGTCCATACTCACAAAACTGAGTACTGTGACCTGATCAAACATATTATCTACACAGTAACTCACTTTTAAAGGCTTTATTATTAAATTGTGGTCTGTGTGTCTGTCTGTCTTTCAACAGGATTACACAAAAAGCTCTGAACGGATTTTGATTAAACTTTCAGGAATGATAGATAATGGGTCAAGGAAGAACCCATTAGATTTTGAGCAATGAAGGTCAAAGGTCGAGGTCGCACTAAAGGTCAACAGCTAAAACACATCAGTGATAATATCTCAGGATTCATACAAGATAGAATCTGGTGGGTTTTTTGCATTCACATCGTCTCACCTTCAGACATCAGATGGGTCAACACCTATGGCTCCATCATGTCACATTTTGACGTCATATGACGCCATATCAAGCCTTGGCAGAGGTCTGCTGTCTTTGACTTGTTTTAGATACTTTTGAAACATTTATGATTTTTCTTGGTTAAATAAGTATATTGCGTTCATTGCAAAATAGAAAAAAATGCAGTCTTACTTTTTACTTTTGTACTTTAGTACAATTGATAAGTTGTACTTTTTTCAATTTTACTTAAGGGGTTGGATCAGTACTTCTACTTTTACCAAAGTATTTTTCACATAAGTAGCTGTACTTCTACATAAGTACAAAATGTGAGTACTTTGACTAGTAATGAGGCTGGTTTTCAAAGGTTTTGTGCAGCTAATGAAAAAAAAACAAACAAAAAACAACACTTTTAAATACTATTAATCAATATGACTTACGTGTTAGTTTCATTTGTTTTACTGTGAGTGAAAGTCACACCAGGATTCCTATGAAGAGGTTCATGCTGTATTCTATAAGATGAGAAAGTCTAAAAGAAAAGTTAAAGATAAAGTGATATCCATGTTACTCTCTACAGCACTATGTCATCAAAGTAAACACATGCATCACCTTTCACTTCACAGCTGCTTCTCAAGGTTTTGATGAACAGATTGTGAACAGAGATTGCACACATATATCTACGGTACTGTGGTTTCATGCAAAACATTACCCGCTGTACTCACTAAGAAAAGCAGAATGAATCTCACACCTGATAAGAAATGTTCCTTTTTTTCAGTTGTTTTGCACAAACAACTTTCTGGATACTACACTCTGCATGTGAACTTGCAGACATATTTCTCCCATAAACACTTATGGCAGTTTTCAATTGGATTTTCTGTATATTTAACCTTTGTTAAGTGATTTATCAGTATTAATTGTAATATTATCCACCTCAGTTTGTGTTTTTTTCACTGTAAATCATGTATTTTCCTGTATTTAATTGACTGATCACATAGATGTTAATAAAAGCAAAGAGTAAAGTTGAGGATTATTATTAGAAACAGAAAAAAAGTTACTTTTTCTGCAAATATATCAATAACTGCACATAAAAACAAGTGTGTCCACCCACCGTCATTGAGTAAGCTCAATGTTATAGATGTTCACTATGGAGCCTCTGAACATCCAATCTGATGACCATAAAAAGATGAATAACTGCATTTTACACTAATTGTTATTTTCATGTATGAACAGAATTAGTGTATCAAACAGATACTAAACAGTTTAGATCAGTAGATGCTTTTGGTCACCAGTAGCTGGGTCTTTATGTCTGAAGTCTCAAGCAGAAACTTTTTTACTACATTTTGCAGATATAAACAACACATGACAAATTAGATGAACAAAGCAGGACGGAACTCAGTAACAGATGGCTTCCTCCCAAAACTTTTTTAGAGCCATATAAACACCTCTTTAAGCAATTTCTATTCTTTAAAGAGAGATATCCTGCAACACAGAAGTGCTGCGTCCATGATATAATATGCTGAGAAAGTCACTATTTATTCTTCTTTTTCTTAAATGTGAATATTTGTGGGAGAAGTGCAATTAAACATATCTATTAGTTCCTATGTTGTGGGGAATTTAGAAACCTGCCAGTTCCTTTTATTGTTGCTCTGAGGGCGTTTTTAGCTTGAGTCTACTACTCCCACAAAGTGTTCTGTGCTTTACTCAAACGAAAAACAATGTGCATCGAAGCCTAAAACAGTCTGCCTATTAACAACTATGGTTAGTTCTATAAAGACATGAGATGAATCATGTGAGCAAAGGAATAAAGATGCTGGGAAACTGTGTGTTCCTTGCAGTGACACAAAGGTGTACTGATACGTGTGCATTAGTGGTATTTGCAGAGCAGCGATAAGATCAGTAACGCCCCCTCTCCTGCTGTTTTTATAGGTTATCACAGATAAAGATCTTCATCAGAGTAAATACATGCATCGTATTACTGTACATATTATGCTCTTGTCATTGTTTTACCACCTTTGCTCTCATTGCAGGATTTCCCCTGGTCTGTTTAAATGTCATTTATACTGTTATCACCTTCACAAAACAATGAAAAAAATAATAATGTGTCCTTGTTCAAAACTAAAAACAAGTGTAGGAACAGTTTTCCTTTTACTAAAGTGGCCGTTTTTATGATATCATCATCTTTTTCAGTCTGAAGTGGCGTTATGATGCATTGGTGATTTACTTTGGGGTTTTCCCTGACTTCTACTCATGCCAGGAATTATATACAGCAGTACCGGCTCACCTTTCTACCAACAAAGATTCTTGGAAATTAAAAAAAATGAATAATAATAATTTCACATGGTCGTAGATGGAATCGGGACGGAAGTAACATAATCCAACATGGCGCCCATCGAATGATTTTGTATCTATTTAATAAGTAAGTATTTAGGAATAAAAACAACATAAACAACCTGACACAGACCGTGGATGCAGGTGGGGTTATTTATAAATTTGAATTCAATTTTAAGATATTCGTGTGCTGGTTGAGCGCTTACCTAATTGTTTTTCTACTAGGCAACACCGCCCGGAAGTTATTGTTTGACCCTTATAGTCATAAAAACCCTCGTAGGCTTCGGATTTTGATCCAAGAGTGAAAAGTATTGCCCGTGGATCGTGCTGATCAGCGGGTACCGACTCGGTAGCCGCCATATTTGATTCTGTTATTTACCCCCCAATAGGGAGCCTAAGTGTCCACCTCTTCCGGTCGGTCCACTGGGCCTAAGTTCGGAAAAAATTAACATGAGAGCGGATGAGGAGAAAATAATTATTTTCTGGTCCACTTTACTTTATGCCATGAATCACACATTTGCTGTACTTCAATTAAAATCATAACCAATGATGTGCGTTTGGAGTTTCTTTGATACGTGTTTTGTGATTTATTAGCGTGTAAAAATGTAATTATTTGGACTCTGTTTGGACTACATATCAGACGTCGCATAGCTGACGTCACAGCAGAATCTTTCCCTGCAAACTTTTCAAAACCGTATACCACCCTTTCTATTTTTCATTTGAAAATGCCTGTGTGCTTTGTGCCCCGGTGTAATCACAACACCATTTCCACATGTTCCCTCTACAGCTTCCCAGCTGACGAGAGCTTGTCCCGCATGCTGGCTCTCACTCGACCAACTATCTCTCCCCCGGAGTAGCTACCACTTTCCACATGCCCTGATTTAAAGTGGTTTTCTCCACGATCTTGCCTTCGTCCTGAAAGAAGGAGGTGAAGCTCGCCAAAGTCACAGCCATTTTCAAAGAGTTTGATGGTGAAGCTTGGTGGTGACGTCATATTTGTGAGACGAACGTTGTAGTCGTAACTTTTGATGCCTGTCCAAAGTGAGTGCTTTCTCAATGTGAAAATGAAAATTCACAGACATCATATGTGAAAACCGTAGCACATTTCAAACGGGACCAGAAAATTACTTTTATCCCTCCATTGACCCACGTTCATTTTTTATGGCACTTAGGCCCCATTGCCCGGAAATCGACCGGAAATAGAAGTGCGTCACTTAGGCTCCCTATGCCGTCTATGGGGAAATGTAACGCCCTTCTACTTCCGGTCCGCGGGTGCTTAGCTCGCAAAAATATTGAATGGGTGTGAATGGAACAAGTCCATTTGTCAAGTGCTCTGAAATTCACATATGATAGCGGTTAATAAGAAATATTTCATGTGGCATAGGCAGACTACCTGTTTTTGATGAGAGGTAAACGTGACGTTAGGTTTTATGTGGGCTTAGTAAGAAACTACAATGTGTCGCGCAGGTGAAGTCTCACTCCACTCAGCTGTGGTGTGGAGTCTGTGGTGACGTCACATACGCGCCCGGCGTGTAGTCCACATTATTAACAGGTTTTACGCGCAAATTAATCAGCCGTTGGTAAACAGAAACAGTTGAAACCCACATCAATAATTATCATACATAATGAGGTACAACACGTGTGTGATTCAGGGCACATGACAAACCAGATACAATTTTAACACTTTATTTCCCATTGAATACCATTCATTAATTTTCCGATCTTAGCCCCCTCCATGAGCCTCCGGGAAGGGACGGAAACTTAAGCTCCCCTTGACTTCGTGCCGACCTTTCTAATATGGTAAGATAACTCTGTACATTTTCACATGTGGGTGTGTGCCAGAGGTGGTCAAAGTACTCACATTCTGTACTTCAGTAGAAGTACAGCTTCTTGTGTGAAAAATACTCTGGTGAAAGTAGACGTACTCATTCAACTCCTTCACTGAAGTAAAAGTTAAAAAAAGTACAACTTCTCAATTTTAATAAAGTAAAAAGTAAAACTGCATTTTGTTTTTGCCATGAATGCAATAATGATTATTTAACCAGGAAATATCATAAAAGTTTCAAAAATATCCAAAATAAAGCCTTTAAAATAGTTACTGTGTAGATAATATGTTTGATCAGGTCACACTACTCAGTTTTGTAGGTATGGGCAGGAAAGTGAGGAAAAATAAAAAAAGAAAAAGTCACAATTGGGATAAAAAAAAAGTAATCATGAGATTAAAAAGGCTATCCATATGTGATAAAAATGCACAATTTTCAGAGAAAAAGTCAAAATTGTGTGATAATATATAAAATCACACCTTTTCTCATTCACTGAGTTTTCCTCTGGTGACTTATTCTTTGTACTGTCACATCTGTTTAGTTTGAAAAAAATAATGACTATTCTGAGAATGTAATGAGTATAAAGTACAGATATTTATGAACAAATGTAGGGAGTAACAATTTAAAAAAAAGTTTCCAGAAAAATAAATATTCAAGTAAAGTACAGATACCTAAAAAAATCTACTTAAGTACAGTAATGAAGTACTTTTACTGAGTTACTTTCCACCTCTGCTGTGTGCACAGAAGATTTGCAAGCATGTTGTTCATTGTACGTTTAATGGCAAAATAACAGAGGACAAAATAAAATATTTACAACACATAGTAACATGTAAACACAATCTTCTGTACAGAGAAATATACATGCAAAATTAAAAATAAGTCATAAAGTCAATAAGACATTCAAAATGACATTGCTGCAGTCTTGTACTATGTGTATTTAAAATATGACATACAGTAGTTATGAGGTTTACATCCTGGGTCTGAGCAAACTGCCCCACCCTCTCTGTACATCTTTACATCATGAATAGGTTGGGTTTCCCAAAGGCATTTTATTACTTAGATCCTATTTTTCCATTTTGTGAGAATTTAATAAACTGGTTTGACGACATGATTTTGGGAAACCCAGACTCACAACAATAAATAAAAAAAAAAAAAAAGACACAACAATGAGAGACCCAGACAGACCGACAAGAGTCACTGAACTCAACAGATTACCGACGTCTTTAACATGAACTCAGATTATCAGACAAAAACTCTTACAACCTTCAAATAGAATAGAAATGTTTTGTTTTTTTTTAGTTCCCCTCGCCTCTTTAGGCTGAGGTGACCAACTGGCACTTAAAAGAAAACTTCTTTAGCTCAAGACATCAACTCATTCAAATGGAAAATACCTGGAAGAGATCGCTTTCATTTACGCTGACGGATATTTATCTAAAGGTGTGTACTTGAAGCATTGGTGAAGTGTGTCCTCTGAAACATAAAATGCATTCTCCAATCGTTGAAAATCTAGGGTGAATGGGTTAAAATGGGACTGTAGTGCAGACTTATATATTTTTTTGGTTAACATCACCAAACAAATCTGCCTTATGATTTCAAACTGAGGTGCTAAAAAGTCTAGCAACATACACCAGTATCTACCTACAAAAGCCAAACAAACTCACACGGCAAACCACTTTGTGCACAGCTTGAAAATAGACAAGTGAAATATTAGTTTGTTTTTTTAGCAATAAACCACCAAACAATTTCTTATTACAAGAAGAATAAATAAAGCCGGACTGAACCTATGTAAACACTCATACGTGTGGGTTCAGTGTGCTTATAACTTAACAAAAGAAAAAAAAAAAAAAAAAAAACATTTAGCAGGAAAAGAAAGCATATTCAACTTTGGTATTGTTACAGAAAATAAAAACAATGACAAAATGAAAGCATAAGTGCCTATATTTTATAGATACACATTTTATACATTATGTCCGAAAACCCACCTCCTGCATTGGGGTTTGCAGAGTTTAATACTGAACTTAATACGTAAGAGTTAACACAATACAGACATCTATTGCAGTACCGGGTACGTACATGCCTTTTTAAGAATACGACTACAACACAAGTCTTCATAAATAGTTGCATAAATGTTAAAGCTGCAACATTGCACATGGGAATTAATGCAAAATACGAGCGTGTATCTAGTAGCGGTTTGTTCAGAGTGGAAATCTGGCAGCTGAGGGAGTTCTAGCCTCCCTGATTCGCTGAACCGACTGCATGGATTCACTAATACTCAACAAATGAAATGGGTTTTGTTCATTGGAGACAAATTCTTCAAAATGAGAATGAAAGGCAGGAAGAGAGTCTATTTACAAATAAGGCGGATGCAAGTAGAAATCTGAGAAGCTTTGCCGAATAGCTTTTGTTCAAGTTCATTTGCGTTCTCTTAGTGTTAAGAACTGAAATATTTTAACCTTAGAAACTGAAGAAGGGGGGCGTAAAGATTAGCAAACTATTGCACTGAATGTAACGACAATGTGTTTCTGGAAAACGTGGTTTTGGTCTTCATCTTGGTTCTACGGCGAGCGGGCCCTGCTGACGGGCGCCGCTCAGTTCACTGGTTTCCTTTCTATGTGTAATAACTAACCTTTGTTTTCCAAAAGGTATGAATAAAGACAGTTCTCTGTTTCCTCACTGTACATGTTACATTTACAAAAAGTAATCTCTCGTTACAAAAAGAAAATTATTTTCTTGTGTTTAACTGAAAGCAGCCTGAATTACTCTTATTATACAGTATTCTATTTTCTCTGTTTAACACTGTCCGAAACACAAGACTTGCTCACACTGGCTTGTTGAGAAAGCTTGGTTTTCTCCCTGCTAAGTCAAGGTTTGAAATCTCCAAACAGATTCCAGCAGTTTGTTTGTTGTGCAGGCATAGTGACAGTATGCCAAGGTTAAGGAGGATGGGGAGAATCAAAGGTTTTTTTGTTGTTTTTTTCTGTTTTTTTTTTTTTTTTTAAATCAGCAGAGGTCAGTCAGTCAGCAGCAGTAGGACTTCAGTGGCTTCGCGAGGGAAAAGGGAATCATATAGTGGTGATGTTTGCTGGTGGTGATGTTCCTCCCAGTAGATAATTTTTTTTTTAATTCAGGTCAACTGAATCAAATTAACTTTTTTGGAAGCAAATCCTTCATAGCGATAAAAGTGCACGAACTGGCGGCTACATGTCGTCGCTGGAGGAAAAGCGGGCGTTTCATGTCTGTTTTGCTCAGATGTGGTTGAGCAGGCGGCTGTGGAGGAAGCTTTTAATGGAGCCTATAGGCCGAATATCATTCTGGTGTTTCCGCCTCTCGATGAAGGAAATGAGTCTGGAGGTGTCCAGATGTGCGTTGTGATGGTTCTGAGATAGCTGCGTGTGACTTAAAGTGTCTCTGTTAATTACACCTCGAGACTGGAGCCAGGGCTCCTGCAGGCAGGCGGCTGCAGTGGGCCGGCGCTCTGGTTCGCTCTGTAGAAGCAGGCACACAAAGTCCCTGGCAGCTGGACTCACACCCAGGAAGTAATCCTCAGGGAAGCTGAAGTCCAGACGGCAGATGTTCAGACACGTCTCCTCCAAACTCTCATCCAGGAAAGGAGAGGCTCCACTCAGTACAACATAGGTCAGCACCCCTGGAAAATCAGGTGGTTGGTCAGTTAGTTACTGTACGTGTGAAATACAGCAGTTGAAGAAGTATCATTCAACCTCTTGAAACCCAGCAATGAATTTTTGGCCACATTAGGGTTAGATTTTTTACACCTATTACAAATGCATAACCGTGTTACCCTGTTTCTGATTAAATAATAATTTAATGTGGAGGGAAAAAAAGCCGAAACTTTTACTTTCTTTGGTCTCAGGAGGTTAATACAGAGGGTCATTACACACTTCACAGTTCAGTTTATCACAAACATCCAACATTAATTCACTTGGAGGTACAGTAATGGAAAGTGTTTTCGGATACCCTCAAAGTTTTACACAATCGCATTTATGTCATTATACTATCATTATTACAACTAAAAAAACTAATACATTTTGTGCTTCAAAAAATGTGATTGCATCAGACAGACGTTTTTTTTTTAATAGAAAAAAAAAAGAATTCAATAAATTCTTGATGGTTTCAACATGTCATACCCTTTATGTGTTTCACTGAAACATCCTGTTTTGACCTTGATGGAACAGTACATATGCAGAAGGGAGCATATGGGTTTGGAGAATGAACGATACTTAGCAGAGTTCAATGACTTACAGTAGGAGGGATTCTTAACCCTTGGATGCATACTGGTCACTACAGTGGACAGTTATTCTACAGCTGTTCTGTACTATCACTGTAACTGGTCTGTTCTTAATACCTGATCTGCAATAACAAGTTTACATGTAAATCAATTACTTGTTGTTATTAGACTGTAATTAACAGTCTTCTTAACTTATTGACTGCCAAATATATATATATATATATATATATATATATATATATATATATATATATATATATATATATATATATATATATATATACACACACACACACACACACATCTTTTTGAAAAGTAAAGCCGTATATATATATATATATACGTCATTTGCGTTTTTTCATGGGGGCAGTGGATCAAAGTCTTGTGGCAATTGTATTTCTGTCCTAGTCAGGCGCAGAAACTGTATTTTCCAATAAGAGGCAACCTTAGATTTGTGCCTCAAAGAAGACAGAGGTTGGTGAGTTGAGAGAATGAGAGAGAAAGTGCCAAAGTGGAAGATGAAATCAAGCGGATCAAAAAAATACAAGCAGCTTACACTGGCACAGAGTTTGTCTGGCAGTGGATCTGCAGGTAAGAGTGTCACGACCATGATTGATAAGAGTGAGGTGGCAGATTCATCCCCACATCTCCGGGAATCCAGTGGAGACTGTCACTCTGGGAGTGCAGGTGAAGGCGTTATAACGCCATATTGCTGTTCGTGTGTGTATGTGTGCTGGTTTGGTACATACTAAAAGTTGTGAACATCTCACATGAACACCTGTGAACGAGGCAATACAAGGTGTTGGGACACCTATTTTTAATATTTTCCTTTAGTAATCTTTATAACATGAATATATTTCTTCTCTAAATGTGGTTTATGCATGATAATCATCAATTGAAGGGATGAAAGAAGAGAGTCTAATGTTTCTGTCCATGCTTTCAATGTTTATGTCGTCCTAAAACTCAATATTCTGTGGCTCTTGGCAGTATCAAGCTCTATTCTGAACATAGTTGGCAGTCAATGAGTTCAACAAAAACTGCATTAAAATTGTTTTATTTCATAGTGTTCTGATATTGCATTTTAAATGTACGTTTCTTTGCTAAAGCTTAAACACATGTTTTTGTAACTCCATAGAAAATAGGTCCATTAAAAAGTTTTCAATCACATTGCTTTTTTCATGTCTAAGGAGGAATAAAAACACTTGGGAACATTTTTGACTATGGTTCTCATAATTCATGCATCAAAGGGTTAATATAATGTACTACATGGAGGGTCCAGAAACGTTTTCCACCACTGTACATGGTTTTCACAGAAGAGGATGGAAAGTACAATATTGAACTCTGAAATGTGTTTGAGGAGAAGAATACAGCTGCACAAAAAGTAAACACGAGCACAATTCCAACACAAACATGCTTGAGAACGTCATTAAAAGTTCATTACAGACCTAAGCTCCAGATATCTGACAGCAGTGAGGCGGGCTGACCCAGAACCAACTCAGGAGCAGAGAACTCTGGGCTCCCCAGGAGAGTGTGGACGTAGGAGGGAGGAGAGTTCAGTTGAACTGCATCGCCGAAGTCTGTCAGCTTGATCACTGGCTGAGAGGATGAGTGTTCCACCATAATGTTTTCAGGCTGCAGCAGAAGGATGAGGAACGTTAACAGACGTCCCAGTAGCACCTTCACCAAAATAAGACCACCTTCTACTTCAGTAGCTAAATATTTCACTGGCCTCAGACTCCATATCTACCTTGACATCGAGGTGTGCTATCCTCCAGCTGTGCAGGTAGTGAAGAGCCTCCAGAATGTCTCTGAGGTACAGAGCCACCTTCTCCTCCGTCAGGTTACCCCAGCTCACTACGTAGTCCAGGAAACGTCCCTGCTCGGCCCTGAAAACAAAAACACTTCCAACTTTAAAACCCTTAAAACAGGTGTCTCAACTCATTTTCTTTCCAGGGCTACATTCAGCCTGATTTGATTTCCAGTAAAATAATAGAATAGCATCTACATAGAATAGAATAGAATAATAAATAAAACTAACAAACTATTGCACTGAATGTAAGGATGTGTTTCTGGAAATGGTTTTCGTTTTCATTTTGCTTCATGGTGAGTGCGCCCTGATGACAGACTATGCTCAATTTACACCCCCCCCTCCTCTCTTTCTTATAAACAACAAAGCTTTGTTTTCCAACAGGTAAGAATAAAGACAGTTATCTTTTTCCTCGCTGTATATATCTTACATTTACACAAAATAATACTTGTTTGGATTAAGAGAAAAGTGTTTTCAAGTGAAGACAGATGTTGAATAACCCCTCCCACCCCCTGCACCACACTCTTACACCCCTGAGCAGGTCATCTCTCCCCACAGCCAACAGTTCACATTAACCCCCCCCCCCTCATTATCACACCATATACACATGAAACCCCAATGCAAATAATGTACCTATATAAATACCATTAAAACTTCCATTTTAAGAATATTTAAATTATACTTCTCAATTTTCTATTAATACAACATTTTTAATTTTTCCTTTATATTTCACTCTTCTGTTTTTTTTTTTTTAAATGCCTGTCTTTCTCTTGCACTGGTGTGTTATACATTGCTGCTGTCAACTGTGAAATTAACCCATGGTGGGATCAATAAAGTCATATCATCATATCAAGTCATATCATCGACTGTAGCACTGGGAAAATATTATTTACGTCTCTGTAACTGAGAGAATCTGCAAGAAAGTACATTTGGTTAAATGTGTCAAGTGTAAAAGAAGTATTTACACTTGCTTAAATGTGTGTATTTGTCATGTTCTCATGTTCTATTTTACATTTAAACTGTAAAACAACTGAACACATCAACCACTATGTAAGTTCTCAACAGTTGGTTTGACTCATTTACTTACATTTCAAGTACCAATACGTAGCTGTTGGCTGTCTCATAGGTGTCCAGCAGCCTGACCAGGTTGGTATGGTCCACAGTCTGCAGGACTCGGACCTCCTGCAGAACTTGCTCACGACGCAGCAGCTTCTTGTTAACGTGTTTTGCTGCGACTGTGCGTTTACTGCCTCTCTGGTCACACCGCTTAGTCACAGAGAAACGGCCCCTGTGGAGTAAAAAAAGTGGTTGGACTGGGTAAAAATAGGGTGAATAAACTGGAGGTGGTTTACTGTCTGTGATCAGTGTGTTTAGAAAAGAAGCAAGATTATTAAGGCTGTCCAAATTAATGTATTAACTATGAGGATTAATCCATCATCATGATTAATCTGATTACAAATTTTAATGGATGGAACAAATGTTTATAGTTTTTCGTTTCAAGTTGTTTTGTTGAAACTGTTGAAGGTGTTGAATAAACATGTTGATTGTATATATATTGATATTGATTTTTTTTTTTTTTTTACATATGTTTTGGGTATTTTATTATATTAATATTATTATACCATTTTTCTGTATTATAGAAGAGTTTTTGAATACATCTTGGGTTTTTCATCTCTCCTTTGTGTTAGATTATTTTTTGTGAATTTTTTGCATGTTTTGTGTATTTTTTCCTCCATATTCTTTGTTTCTTAGTGTATTTTTGTCTATTTTGTGGGAAATCTGAGTCCAAAAAACCACAAGACAGAACAGTTAACTAACATAAATTGTTTTAATCATAATCAATATTAATCCAAAGCAACACTGTGATTAATCTCATTAAAAATGTTAATCATTTGACAGCCCTAAAGATTATATGGTAGAATTTCAAGTCTCTCTACACTTTCTTTATAGTTGCTACTAATGTCAATCACATTTACAATTAGTTAATTTTGATGTGGCTGTGAATCACAACATTACAGTTACAAAATGAAAGTTGAAAGTAAAAGGGAATTTTGTGAGAATACTGTACCTTCCTAGTTCAGTGATCTCTGTGTAATGGCACTCGAAACCGCTTTTCCAGAGGACGTCACTGCTGTCATCGGGAGTTCCTGGGAACATATGTTGGCACAGATGAAAGATTCCACCAGTGCTAGAAATTGATTTCAGTCTGAATTTCAGTTTGTGGTCTTTGTCAGTGTCATGAGGACATACATAAGCCACATTTAAACATATATGAGATATGAAAAAATGACAAAAACCTACATAGAAACAACCATTACTGTGCATCAACATACTATTGTAAAGTACAAGTAGTAGAGTACCATAAAATTAACCAAAAAAAAGATATTGATATAGCAATTTAAGTAAGTAAGTGAGTAATTTTTATTAATGGAGCACTTTTTACAGTCAGAATGTACTTTACAGTGCAAAACAATTAAAAAATACAGTTAAAATACAATAAATACAGTAAGTGGAGTTGGTTTGTAGCAGTCCTGAGTCAGTTTGAGTTCGAATGCTTGCTTAAATAGGAATGTCATATGTTCTCCAGTCACCTCATCTTTAAGGTTGATGTGGACCTGTGCTAAAAGAGTTTTCTTTGGGCTCTTACCTGTGACTCTGAGGCTGGCGGAGGAGGTGCCAGATCCTACTACATTAGTGGCGACACAAGTGTATACACCGCCGTCCTCTACAGACACTCTCATGATGCGTAGTGTTGCCTCGCCTGTTTCACTGTCCAAGAAAAAAACATTAAAACAAGTCACACCTTTGTAGATTTCCTCCATGTCGTTCCAGAGCTAAGGCAGGCTTTACCGATGCTCATCTTTTGTTTGTTGTTGCCTTACCTGTAGGTGATGCTGTAGTGACCATTGTTGTTCAGAGTGCTGTTATCCGGGCCGCGCCAGGTGACGGTGGCTCGGGGACGACCACAAACTTTACACCTCAAAGTGATGCTGTCGCCACTCTCACATTCTACATCAGTAACAGGAATGAGGAACTCTGGAGGAGCTGGGGAACAAAAGTAGAGGATTATTAGAAACTGATACTGTATTCTCAACCCAAATCAGCCTGAAAATTCTACAAATGTACAAATTAGATGGGAATACTCAAACCAATAACAATAATAATAATAATAATAATAATAATAATAATAATATAATAATTACTATAATACTGGTCTGTATGCTTCCAGAATAAAAGTAGTTTAAATTGACCAAATCTGAGTCACTATACATACAAATTAAGTTAAATGTGCTTGTTGGTTGCAGTTTCTAAGAAATAGTTTTGAGACAAAATGTGAAATCCAGACAATTAATGAAAGAATTGGTTAATTAATTTATAAGGAATGTTTGTCTCCTGAGACCTCTTGAGATCTAGCAATGCATTTTTATTATCCTCTGTAGGGGACAGATTAACTGCAAAAATGCTGTCCATTGCAAAGGATATTTCATTAAGTAATAAATACATAAAAAAACAAACAAATAAATACAATTAGTATTACAAATGAATCAGGAAAAAATTTTTTATCATGCATTTCCCAATCATGACAATTAAAACTTTCCCTTTCATGGGTCTCAGAAGGATAAATGTACACAAACATATATATGTATAATACTACATCATTATATATATCTTGAAAATATGAGCTAATAACCAGCACTTTGTATTTTTTTTGTGATTCATCTTGTTAGAGTAGGTAAAAATAGCACTTTTAATGTCTGAAGCAAATATCTAAGAATTTGTAGAACAATGTAATCACTTTCGTGTACATACCATCATAAATGTAGTTGGGATTTAGCAGCTGGAAAACAGGGACAATCAATAGGCAGCATTAGTTTGTTGCACAAATGAACATAACATGATCAAATTCTTATACTGTATCTAACTGGCTTAATATCTATGTGTGGCAATAATTGGTTATTTCTCTTATTTTCTATTAATCAAATGTGTTTTTTTTTTTTTTTTGGTACCTTGACAGAGACTTTGTTGGCCAGGCTGTCCTGAGACTTACGGTAGCCATTTTCAATCTTTCTGCCCTCCTTATCTTTTTTCTCAGATTTTCGGCGGATGCGGAGTGCTGTGTGCCATGACAATGATTTTCTACGCCAAAAAATGAGCAAAACAGAGAACTTTCAGTTTTCATTCCCTTTTGCATGATTTCCATAAATACCACACGCATGTCATGAAATCGCTTCTGCTTGTTCTAGTTCAGTAAGCGCTGAAATGTCACTTAAACTTACTTGATGGTTCCTTCGGGGAGGTCGGGGGTGTTGGAGGATGAGGTGTGTCCCAATACGTAGCCAGGTATCCAGCCCTCTGCAGCAGGGCAGTGCTCATTGGCTGCACGATACACCAGAAACATGTTCTGTTGGTTGCTGGCTAGCATTTGGACGACCTCACCCTGCACCACACTGATCTCATCTTCCTTCACTGCCACATAGTCCTGGGTCACCAACATGGTGGACACACTGCTGCTGCTACTGCTTTCACTCTGTAGAGAAGAATATTGGAAGGATTAAGACTTCAAACATAAAACGCTACAATGGACCATGCACAAAAACTCACAAATGCCTCAACATGTACATATAATTCTGAAAAAGGTGAAATATTATTAACTAACACACACAACAATACTTTGGAAAAATGCCTATTAAGCATAATTCATGCATTGTTGTTTTCTGTACAGTAGGTTACAGCTATGAAAGTGAAAAGTCATCATGTAAGACAGAAGTTACATTTTTAGAAGTTATGATGCAGAAGTTGTACAAATGTTAGAAAGACTGAAATAAGGGACTATGATTTCAGTAATAAAGAAGTGTCTTTAGAAGACAGAAGAAGACATAGGTAGTTAGATGAAGAAAAGCTCCTTATACATGATAAAGCTTTAATTACAGATCCTTCATGGAAAAGAATCCTTTTGAAGACTGAATGAAAAAGATCAGGAAGATTTTTGTTTGTTTGTTTTGAAGTGGCGCCGTATCTGTTAGTGTCCATTAGCTGCAGTTGAGAAGCAAATGCAGTGAAGCTGAGGAGAGTCTTAGAAAGCAGATAAAACAGTCGCTCTGTGAGTCAGATCCACACTGTTAGTACATTCTGAGAGAGCCAAAAGCATTCCCTCTCTCACACACCGGTGGTTATGTTAGTGCACCTAATAGCTGTTAATCTTCAGTTTTCGTTGAGTGTACAAAACAAGCCATTCGCAGAGCCAGCGGCAGGAATGACAGCCAGTCGGTGAAGGTGGAGTTAGTGACTAACGAGTAGCTTTAGGCCTCACTCACACCTTGGTGTTAACCTGGCATCTTACCCCGTTGCTCTGGGTGGAGTGTATGGACTGCTCGCTGGTGGAGGAGCAGGTGCTCATGCGGTCTATGTCCTTACTGTGGGTGGAGTGGCGGTGATGCGAAGGTGTCCCATGACCTCCTCCACCTCTACCCAAAGAATCCACTCCACCTCCACCGTCATTTGGGTAGGAGAAGGAACCAGGCCGGCTGGCGGGAGAGGAAGGTACGGCAGGGACTATAGCCCAGAAAGCATTGCTTTTATGAGCTGGACTAGCAGGAACAAGCGCGTCCTTTCCTCCAGGAGACTGTGGTGAGATCATTGGGGAAACGGTCCCCACTCGAGGGCTTTTAAGGGGCAAACTGAGAGGAGCTATGGGTGTCTGTGGTTTTTGCCCTTCTTCACAGCCTCCTTGAACCTGTCGAAAAGGTCCGTCTGTGTTCCCTGACAGTCGGTTACTGTTATTGCTGTTAGTTCCATGAGGATTATCCAGCATCCTCATTTTGTTGACGTCTAAGCCTCCCAGCTCTCCGTTGACGGTGGTGTCTGCGAAGGGGTTAGAGGGAAGGGACTGGCAGGGGGGCCACATACCTGCTGATCTGTCGGGCCCCTCTGGACCCGGGGGGTGGTGGTGGTGGACGGGCTGAGGGAGGCGCGACGATGGCTGAGGGATGCGGGAAGGTCTGGAGCGAGGGCCGCAGAGGGAGGAAGAGTTGCCCCCTGATACTCCTGAGCCACCCCCGCCTCCTCCACCACCCATGGAGGTACTGTTGGCACTGCTGCCCCCCGGAAGGCCCCCAGTGCTACTGCTGCTACTGCTGGGGGGAGCGCCCGGCCCTCCACCACCCACATGGTTCCTCTGGTACTCTATGGGGGATGTCAGAGCTGTACAAGAGGGTGAAGAGGATCATTTAATCACTTATGTCAAAACAGGAAACAACTCAGTTCAACTTACTTTTTCTATTCTGACTTGGACCATATTTGTACTAAGCCTGTTTGGTTCAAGCCTCAGCATATATATATATATATATATATATATATATATATATGTTTATAAAAAAGTCTCTCACCATAGTTTAACCTTTTTGAGATCTCTATTATCATAGGTTGTCTAAGTGTATTCATGTTTTCTTTGCAATTAGTGTCAGAAAATGTATTTTTGCCAGTTGTTTTGCACCTTTATTATCAGGCAGAAGTTAAATTTCAATATCTGGCCATTAATTATCATTATTATACATAATAAATGTTTAAAACTGTGTGTTTAAATTTTTTTCTTTACATATTTATTATCAGAAACAACTCTAAATGTCCATAATGAAACTTTCAGAGATTAAAACATTTACTTCCAACTAGTTTACATCTGCTCAAACATGCTTTTTGGTCTTGAACATTCTATACCCATATTTTGGCTTCATACATTTAGTTATCTCTGGGCTTTTTTTAGCCTGTGTAGAAGGCTCTGTAACAGTTCCTTTCCACTTGTAATAGTCCCACAAAGCTGTAAAGTGTTATATGCTGTCAGAATGTTAGGGATCTCAGCTGTATGATGCCATTTGAATTTTGTAGATAAACGTAAACAAACGTATCAGCAGTTACATTATTTTAAATGATGTAAAGTGCAAAATTGACATTGCAGTTGTTAAATACATAAATCCAAGTTCCCACATGAAGATATTAAGAGGTCGGTTGGAATTTTGTTTAGTCTCCGCCTCAGAGTTAGTATAAGCCTATGACCAGCGAATCTCATGGCCAACGCAAACAAGAAGCCAGAGCTTGAAGACCCTCCCTGGCAATTAAGGTCTCCTGTCTGGGAACAATTTGGTTTCCCACTGACAAGTGTACAAAATGAAAAGCGTGTGCCAACATTGTTCAGTAGTGATCGAGTATCATTCAAAATTTTTTAACAATATGTCAAACTTAATAACATAATTAATTCAAAATGGAATGTGGATGTGAATATCCGCTGTGACAGAGGGGAAAATTGCTGTGCAAACACTGTTCCCTTTGTTAGTTAAACAACTTTTTGCAGGCAGTTCAGACTGGGCCAAAACAATAACAAATATGAACAGACCCACAACTTGTATATTGCTTAATTTATCTGAGAAACATTAATTTATCAAGGATTTTATTGGCATTAATTCCTGTTGGGTTCTGTAAATTGGCTTGAGAGTTTGGTTTATTAGTCTATTAGTGTCATGAGATAACATTTGCAATGATTTAGTGCTATATAAATAAAATATGATTGTTTCTTGCGGTATTGTATTTAGTTTATTTAAAAATCTTTTAAGTGTTGATGTTCACTGCAATAATGACTGCCCTAAAAATAAAACATGTCCACATGTCCAGAATGGTAATATAATTTTGGGTCAAAACATGGTATTTGAAATCTTTTAGAGACAATTTGACAGATTAATGTTGCTAAATTACCAGTGGGACCATAAAGGCTTGATCAACAACAAGGAATTACTTCATACTGAAATAAATGCTGGAACGGCAATCTATTAAAACTTACTCTCTGACGGGGAAATTACTGTGTTTTGACCCTTTTCTAATTGTGTAACATCCAACTGGTTTCTGACATTTGGACATCATAAGCTGAACACGCCTTTGGTACAGACTCATACTAGTAAATCACTTACCATTAAGGAAATTGCGCTGGTTCTCCAGAATCTGGCTGACCTGGTGGACCCAGATCTGCCCGACCCCGGGGCTTGTAGAATGGAGGGTGTACCTCTCGAGGTTACCACTAGATGATCTGGAGGTCAATGTGAACTTGCACGGATCATCTGTGTTTTCCTCTAGACCCAACCAGCTCACCTTAAGGTATTAAGACATGGAAGAAGGAGGAGAAGAAAGGAAAATAGGAGTTAGTATTAAGATTTTACATGTATCTGTCATTTTTTCAGTTTCCTATAAAGGTCATGTCCTGGTGTTTGGTTGCACTGTATTCACCTTAATGCTGTTTTTGAAGAGGTAGCCAGGAGTAGAAAAGCCCTTCTTTTTGTCCAGGGGCTCACTGAAGATGACAATTTGCTCAAACAGGAAAACTCTCCTCTCTTTCATTCTGGACAAAAGTCCTCCATCCTGGTCTGAAACCATGAAAGTGTCTTGAAGAAGCAACCTGCCCTGTGCAACAATTTTACCCTAAACAGAGAAGAAGTAAGTGGTTTACAGTACACATGTTTTTTTTTTTGGAAAAGCAGAGAGAAAACCACTTCTCTATTTTTCTACAACGTGACACATTTGAAAAAGGAAAACAAACTAATACATGAACAGCAGAATAAAAACAACCTGCAGTAGTTATGATAAGTGAGGGTACACTGCCACACAGTGACACATTATGGTATTTGACTTTATCATCAACATCCCTGACAAAGACCACACCCTGTTTTGAGATATAAAAGCAGACTTACATCGAAGCCTTGAAGACGCCCAACATTCATCATGTCATTGCAGCGCTTGGGGACCACACACATCACCTCCACAGCTTTCTACAGTGGACCGTAAAAGCAGAACACACTTTTGTGGCTGGTATTTGAATCCATTTCCAGAGAAAACTGTACATGATTCTTCAAACCTTGAAGCTGGACCTCATGTAACCTTAACCTTTAAAAACTCACAATTATTATGAATTTTTTTGTGTTTCTCAGGTGATTTATTACTATTTTTTTTTTTTATATCAATCTCTGCATTTTACATTTTTCAGTGAAAATCACGTGTTTCATCATGTAGATGTTTATTAAGTCAGAATAAATTCAAAGGCTATTAAAGTAAATGATTAAACGTTAGGAAAAAGTGAGTATTTCACCAAATTTCACTGAAAATGAAAATAAAAACAACTGTCATTTATTATACTACTTGAGTTGAATGTTAGATAACTGTGTTTCCATGTTCATTACAGAGCCTCTAATCATCCAAACACGTCATATGTGATGACCATGAAAGGCTGAGAAACGGCATTTTACATGAATTCTTTACACATATTGATAGTATTAAATATTCTACATCAGTAGATCTGTTTGGTCAGCACTGGTTGTTTTAAGTCTTTTGGGTTAAGATAATAATAATCTGAATAAATTGTAGTAGAAGTCTTACCTCCAGCTCTGTTGTGTCGGCTCCAGCCTTCTTCGAAACTTTGAGAAGGTCCTACGAAACAGAAAGTTCAGATAATGTTGATTGACATGTACAATTTATTCAGTATTTTATCTTCATCTGAAAACTAAGCTGTAGAGTACCTTCAATAGGAGTTGGTATTTCATAATACGCTGGATAGGTTTGATGAGCAGGTCGGTGAGCTGCAATCTGTGGCCCAATCGTTGCTTAAGGTCCTGATGAAAAATACAGTAATATCATTAAGAAACACAGATTAGGCAGAGTATATATAATTAATTAATTACATTATTAACTGTCTTACCTCAAAGTAAGTGTCAATGTACTCTGAGACAATATGCTCAGATTTAGGTTTGTTCTGACAATACACGATGTACATGTGTAGCCTTCGCTCCTGCAGTTGCAATAAAAATAGAAAACACAAGTGGCTTTAGTACTGAGCAGAAATTTGACTAGGTGTTTGTTTTAATAGAGAGGTGTCAAACATATGGTTCACAGTCCCACCGCAGGATCCAATATGGCCACAGGATGAATTTGTGGAGTGCATAATAACCTATGAATAATTTAAATACATTTATAAACTAAATATAAAAAATTAGCATAATGTGGAAAAGCTAAATTACATTATGAAAATATCTTTCACAATAAAATGTCAAAAAACCTAGCAAATATCCTGACATATTTTGAGAAAAATACATGCAATTTTAACAATATCATGCTTTATATTGTTGAAATTGTACTTTTTTTCCCAAACAAATGTCAGGTTGTACATGCTTGGTGAGGTCATTTTCATAATGAGTTATTATTGATATATTATAGTACCTATTACTCTCCTGGTGGTTTGAGATCACATTAGCCTGTACAGTATGTGGCCCCTGAATTAAAGTAAGGTTTGACACCCCTGTTTTAAAATCAAATTAAGTGCACCTTATGCAATACACTATGCAAAACAAAACCCAACCTGTTTGACAAATAAAGGAGCCAGCCTGTCAGGATCCTCCAAACACTTCTCGAGCTCTCCCAGGAAAAAGCTGTGGACCAAACATGATGGAATCAAATAGGTAAACAGTAGTCATTGATTCAGGTTGTATAATATATAGAATGTTGAGATGATATTAAACATTTATTTTACTCTTTGTGCCAGTCATAGATCTGATGGATGTTTCCAAAAACAATCTTGTCTTTTCCTCTCATGTCATCTGGAACCCCTTCCTCTTTCATCCTGCTCATATAGCCCTGAAGGGAGGAACGTTCACTTCTTATTGTAATGTATAACAATCACCAAACAAATCAGGCCTCTGAAATATGATATATATGTATTTATTTATTTTACCTCCACAACTGATCCCAGATCTCTGACATAGTCTCTCTCAGTCTCCACCAGCTCCAGTAACACATAACTTACAAGACAGAAGACAGAAATTGTCACTGCGTTATATAAATCCAATGCACTCAGCCGTGGATGAACATCAGAAGTGTTCCATATAAGCACAGAAATGAAGACAATCATGATTAAGGGAATTAGAGTGGCGTTTGTTTATCAAAACACTAACAAGACACAGGTTTATAACTTACTGTCTTCTCTTGAGGAAGCCAGACTTGCGCTCTTCCACCTCGTCAATGGGTGAGGAGGAGGAGAGGAGGGAGTTGTCAGAGGGGTTGAGGGATGGAGAGCTACTGTCACCCTGTTCCACTGAAAGAGAGCTGGGACGGTCCTCCAATGACTGAGGATGGGGGCGAGAACAGAGGGAGGGGGCACAGACAAGAAAAATAGATGCATGGAGAAAAGTACTGTGAAATAACTGGAAGTATACGTTGAAAATACAGTCGAAGAAAAAATTACTAAAGTCATCAAAAACAATGGTTATGCAATCAAATACTAACTCTAGTGTGTGTCATGTGATTAAAACAGACAGAAAAGAAAACATGGACTGAATAAAAGCACTGTTTTTGTCAGTACAATGCAGAGGTGGGTAATGCAAGGTTCATCAAGTCAAAGTCCAACCATGTGTTGGTTCAAACCTGTTCACTGAACACAGGCGATTCCACTAATTATCCCATTTACCTGGATGAGGCATTGTGCTCATTAAAATGGGTTGGTTTAATGAACAGGTTTGAACCAATACATGGCAGGACTTTGACTTGATGGAACTGGAATTACCCACCTCTGGTACAATGACGTAGATATTGATGTAAGAGCTGACGTGATTTTGGTTATTATCAAGAAAACCATGGAAAATGGATAGATATCAGGTCTTAAATTAAACTCTTATGATTGTTGTTGTTATTGTATTTGTCTGAACAAACATACATTTATTTGTACCAGGCATGAAAATGAACAAGAGATTGAAGAAATCATGGGCGGTCTAATAACTTTTTCCGTTACTGTAGTCGGATCTAAAGCATTTTTGTTTGAATTGAAAAACCATCAATTCAAACAAATTCCGGATTTCTTCGGAGTGCACACATACATAGTGATGGTAGACTAAAACTACAACTTCTGGTTGCACATGTAAAATAACTAAATAAATCAGACTAACCAGTATATATGTACAAAGACACCAGAGTACTGGAGAAAAATGTCAGGCATGCTTATCAGATTTCTCACAAACAGATAACTGCTCTTATCTGATAAAACATATCAGATTACACTGTTTACATGATCAGTGGAATACTCGGATAAGTGCAGAAATCAGATAATGATCCGAGGTTTAGTGTGCATGTAAACAGGCACACTGTAGGACGCTTAATTAATATATTGATTTTATCTGAAAGGAATTACTTTACTTTGGAATGTAGGGTATTGGGCATGTGTGTGTGGTACTGGCTACAGTGTAATGCCTATTTGTTAGAACAGAGGACAGCTGGCAGAGTGAGTCACAGTCCTGGCAGATGACTAGTAGGCCATGATGCCATTCTCTGTCAACAACACCAGAGAGAAAAGTGTGTGTGCACATCCATCAGAATTGTTTAGTGTACAAATTGTGTCAAATTTCCATGTACTTGTGAGCTCTGTGTATAATATGTAACTCACCATCTTGCTCTTCACCAGCTCTTCGATAGCGCTGACCAGTTCAGCAGCACTGGGAGTCTCCGAGCTATTGGGACGAGCAGAGAGGCGAGACGCTGACTGCAAAACAGAGAGAAAACAAAAAGGCAAGTCAGAAAAGTTTAGGCATAAGACAAATCCAAATATGTGAGTTGGCAGTGCTGCATGCACACAGAAGTCCGGCATGATAAGGCTCACCATTGCAGAGTTTGGACCCCGAGTTTCCACATGTCCAAATGAGGACTTGGTGGGTGTTATCTGCCTAATAAAAGGGTGAACTAGGGGCCAAGTTGGAGCCATTCACAGGCTGCTCTCAGGGAAATATAGGGGTTATGAGGTGGGATCAGGTCAAGGATAAGCTCCGGGATAGCTCTTGTGCTCTTCATGCACAAGAATGTTATATACAGTAAACTGTGTTGCTAAATACTCCATCGGATACAAACATTGCCTCTGAGACATAGTGGCTTTTAAAGGATCTCCTGTACACAACCAGACTCAATGGAAATATACGACTCAGTCAAAACAAGCATCTCACTATTTCAGAAACATGTGAATGGAGTATTCACTTCAGCAACAGGTAAATAATTGCACTCAGAGGTAGAAAAAGGGAGTAAGTAAGTAAGAGTTAAAGTGAAAAAAAGGTTAAGGTTAGATCCAAAGTGGAGATGATGAAGTGGATTTTACATGGAGAGATAGGGGAACTGGGACAGAATAGAAACAGAACAGAAATCAACATAATGCTAAAGGAAGGAAACATGCAACCATTAAAGAAATAAGGAGAAAAAAGAAAAGTAATTAGTGCCAAAGTAATAAATGTCAGTTGTCTAATATCTTGAACGCTGAAAATGATGAAAAATGCTAATGATTAATAAGAGAAGGAAATGAAGCATAGATATCATATTGTTGACTTGATTTACAAGTTCATTTTGATGATGCCTTCACTGTCTATATTTTTCTCTTTCAATCCTTATGCACAATACGTGTGTGTTTACAATCATCCTGTGACCAAATTGCATTAAGTTTCATTCAGGCTGCATTAAAAGCTTATTGTGGATTGTTGTCTTTACATAAATGGCGATAGATGTGCATGGATGTTTTCAGATCGGTCAGTGTGACCCACCTTGTCATCCTGTGAGTCGGGTTGCAGGAGGCTGTGCTGCTGAATGGCCATGGGTGGAGGTAGAGGGACAGCGTCGGCCCCTTCATCTCCTTCCTCCTCGCCGCAGCTCTGCATTCCTGATGAGGAAGACTTGGACAAAGTGCCGCTGCTCAGCCCTTCATTTCGCATACGCTGGAAACAGAATGAGACCATGACTGTCAGTGAGGAGGTCACAACCAAAACTTGGTCCTTCTAATGTTTTGGGTTTTTTTTTACCTCCTCCAGGGTCTCGTCCTGTGGTGTGGCGGCGCTGTCGTCAGAATCCTTCTGTGAGCCAGGTATCGTGTCCATGTTCTTCCTCGTGCCATCGCGGTTCTTCTTGTGCTTATGCGCAAGCTTCTTGACATGGCCGTCGGCTTTGCCTGAGCTGAGTCGCCGTACAGGACTGGTGAGCCACTTCCTTAAGGTGTTTCCTGGACGTTTAGGGCCTGGTGAGCTGTGAGGACCCAGGGTATGGCTGGAGCCTGGCTGCAGGGCATCATTACTGGATACAGACAAGGTGTCTATAAAAACAAGAAAAGAAAAAAAAGCTGTTAGAGTCATGTAGAAGAGAATAGAAGTACTTTATTGATCCCATAATTGGGAAATTGCTTCATGATAACAGCAGCATTAAACATATAAGTAAAAAAGACAAACAGTGAGGTGCAATGTCATATTAAAGTCTTAATAAAGAATACATAAGTAGTGCAAAATAGTAAAAATTTAATTACAGCGTTACTTGTTATTTACAGAAAGTGCAGAGTGAAAAACCGAGATGTGATGTGATTATGATTCATAGTCAAGCAAGTGACTATTTTTCATAACTTCAACATATATCGTGAGTATAGAAAAGCAACAATCTCCGGTCAGATGTGGTCTAAAGGGTCTGTAAGATCCACGTCTGCATGAACAGTGAGTTTATCTGCTTAAATAGTACTAATGTAAGGAATGATTGGAAGAGATAATGTGTTTGATCGACAGGTATAAAAGTGATGTTCTTACATGTATTTTTCTTATTTAAAAAAAAAATATATTTCTTGTATTTATTTTTTTGTCACTTTCACTGCAAATATTAAAATGTTACAGGGTGTATTTTTCTTATTTCTTGACAAATAATCTCATCGCATATAAAATAAGAAAATCACCTAACGAGTAAGTGTTCAGTGAGAAATAAGAATATAATCTCATTTATAATTTTCATCTGTTCTATTGGCATTTTTTTTTAATTTTTGCTTTATTCCAGCAAAACAAAGAAAACATATGCCAATGGAACTTGTCTTGGTAAGATTTCTTGAAACAAGATTTTCAAGATATATATATATATAAATGTTTTTATATTACATAGAAAAGTTACTCTTTAGGCAATAAATGTCTTATTTTAGGTGTTATGAGATGTTTTGACTAGAAATGAGAAAAATAAACTTGGTAACATTTGGATTTTTTTTCCCAGTGTATGGGCAAGGAACCAAATATGGGAACTTTACTGACTTCGATTTTTGACATGGCAATAAAAAAAAAAAAAGTAAGTGTTTTAGAAATTCACAGTATTTCTATGAGTGCTCTAAAACAACTTCCAGGGTACACCCCAAATCAAGATATATAGTCATCAAGCTACCTTATATTAGTATAGAAGTATTACATAACAATAAAAAAATATGTGGTGCCATAATAAAAGATGGCATGATATAAATTGTGTGCACATTTGTTTGTTTGTACAGTGGCTGCATGTGTTATGTGCTGGTAGGCCTCCCCCTCACTGTAATGGCAGCTCCTTGGGGAGTTTGTGGGAGGAAAGCTCTGTTTGATTTAAGATGGTGTGATGAGGAAATAATACCGGATAAAATGCTTGCTAGAGGCTTTGTCTGAAAACATCCACCTGTCCATCTCACCTGACTGCACAGTCCCTCCTTACTTTGAATTTGCTTAAGCCCCCGTCTCCTCCATTGCTCTTAAAAACAAAGGTTTTCTTTATCTTCACCAGAAAAAAAAAACCAAAAAAACAATGAGGGAAGAATTTCTCGACTGATCCACTGTCCAGGGTGTTTACATTTCGATTGGATTTATGTTTGCTGTCACAGTGGAACACAGCTGACACCACTCAAGCCTATAGTGAGTAAAACCTTTGAGTACACTGCTCTTTTTCTTTTAGAAAGTATCTGCTTCAGACATTGAATGTGCTAAATCTTACATACTTTAATAAGATGAATCACAAAACAAATGACAAAAGTGCTGGATAGTTCATGTTTTTACTATATATGATGGTGTGTTATTCCACATATATGGTGGTTTATGTACATGTATACAATGGATTTGTAAATATTCCACTAAAAGAACCTGTAAAGTGAATGGATCATAATGTGCAGACAGTGTTTTCAAATAGATCTGGTAGATCTGAGACCAACATTCCTTTGGACTAAAACCTATTCTCTTGCTAATTCTATGAATTTCATGTTTTGACCCCAGACTTATCTTGGAAACTTGAGCCAAACAGCATTTAAGACTTGAGTTTTCTTTATCAGTAACAAATATGTATTAAAATTTCATTAGTTTTATTCTGGAAGCATTTTACTTTGTAGACCAGTGGTATCAGTAAGAGTTCACACTTCGCAAGGCTCAACAATAGGCAGTCCTTACTCTGCTGCAAATACAAATGAAATGGATAAAAATATTAACTCTGGTCATAAATACATAGCATGATGAATTTCTATCCTTTTTTTCCCCCTTTCTCTGCTTGTCTTCCTTTTCACTTAGATTGTACAGAAATAACATTCTTATGCATTTTACAGCCCTGGTTGTCCAATAACCAAAGGGTTGGCAGTTTGAATCCCACTCAGTCTTTGTCAAATGCTGTTGTGTCCTTAGGAAAGACACTTTACCCTCTTTGCCTCCAGTGCCGCTACTCACATTGGTTTATAAATGTGTATAATATTCAGTGGTGGTCAAAGGGACCGTAGGCGTAAGTTGGTAATCACACTTCCATCAGCCTGCCCCAGGGCAGCTGTGGATACATATGTAGTTTACCACCACGAGAGTGTGAATGTGTGAGTGAGTGAATAATGGATGAGACTGTACACACTTTGGGTATGCACTCATACAAACGCTCTAAATAAACTGCATCCATTCTTATTGTTGTTAGTGATAATCGTAGTAATAATTTATTACTATAGCTTATAAACTGTTGTGCAAACATTATGCACTACCTCAGTGTGTTAGTGATGTTGCACAAGCATATATTACATAAACCAGTCTTGTAGCATCACTGAAATTAAAATTTTTTACTGACTTTTTTTTATGTTTGGGTGTTTATTGTCATAATCCTTGACTAAATATATATATAAATAAAAAATAAATAGATGAATAAATAAACTCCAGAGACATATGACACCAAAGGCATTAACCAGGAATGACAAGAACCAAGGTGAGGGTCCGGGGTCAGGGATGCGCTCATGTCCTCAGGGCCTACTGTTATTTATTTTTTTTGTATAGTTTCTGTCTGAAGCTCCTTCGAGTTTTACCCTAGCAGTGATTTCTCTGTAGATGTAGGAAGAGATGAGAGCATCTTATGGCTGCCAGAGAAAGCCTAGTTTGCTGCAAATGCATCAGCTACAGTTGACTCAAGGACAACAGCATTTTCCTCCTACATCTTTTGACTTTGATTTGTTTGTCTGACATCATTATAATTCCGTCTCCATAGGCAAAATGTGAAAATGAGCATGTAGCGAACTTTAAAGTTCTGACAAACATGTTAATTAAACAGAATAAAAGATGAATATTGATACAATTGTGTGTACTTTACAACAGCTTGGTGGAAGGAAAAAGTAAGAGTGAACACAAATCTGCAGGCGTCACAGAGTATAATTCACTTCACTGAGATGCAGCTGTTAAAGATTAAACCATGATTCCAGGTTGAATGGCCTTCAATCCTGTCTGTCCTTATTGGTTGAGTACATGGTTGAATGTGTATGTGCTTCCTTCTGAATGTGTGCATCTGCATCTGCATGTGGATGTGTGTGTCATTCAGCCACTGGGAAACTTATTTTACTGCACTCTGCTGATACAAAGCATGTGTTCTATTCTCACACTGCATTACATGGTAGAAAGTGTGGCTTCCCTGAAATAACAAGCATTAGGCAGCTTTAAGCCTCTAACGCCATCACTCTGACACTTAGAAATATCATCATCGCTTGACTGATATCAGCTCTGAAGCTTCTCATTCCCTTTTTTATTTTTATGTTTTCCTGACACAAAACCAAACTGGTCCATCTCTCCTGGAAAGGAAAGCTTTCACTGGTCCTGAGATCTGGATCTAAAAGAACCTATTTCAAGATGGTCAGGAATGTGGAGGGGTTGACTTTGTTCCTTGAAGGCTATTTGATGAGCACAAATGTTTGAATGCACCATATATTGTTTTGTTTAGAGATTAGAATAGCTGTATGATTTACCTGCCTGCTCCCTTTTTTTTTTCTTTTCGTGCAAGACTTAATGAAAACCAGTCACAACTGTTTGTTACAATACTGCCCTGGAATGTTTTAGTCATGGGTTAAATCATGGGGCCTATTTAAGGCTGTGATTCTGATGACTCAGAATAGTGTTGCATTTACTATCATTTGCCCCTCAGGACTTCCTTTACGAGGGATTTTCTCCAGCAGTAAAACTTTTCCATCATATGTACAATATATAAACCAGAAGCACAAAATACAGGTGCTGATGAGGTCCTGAGTCTGACTGTGTCTTTGGTGTTTGCAGTTTTCTGTAAACGTTAAAATAACACGATGTATCATAGAGCTATTTGATCTTTTTTAGGGATTCATAAATTGACTTCATTTTTGGCCATTAGTGAGAATATGACATGTGAATATCCACATATCAAATGGAAATGTCAAATGTTTCAGGTCTGGAATAGACTTGTAAGGACATCTTGATCAGGGACTATAGCAAAAAGCATATTTAATTGGGACATTCTGCATTTTAATGAGTTAAACTCCTCAGTTTATTTGCATTTTTTGTCACTTTTTAGAAGACGTTTCTTTAGTGATACTCAGGAGATTAGGAGTAAAATGTTTCTAACACATAGTATGGGGAAAAAAAACTATTTCTCATTAGTAAAGAGTAGAACCCTATGAGATGATAATTTAAACAAAATATAAAGATTCCTATGAGCACACATACAAGTAAGGAAGAGAGAGTGTTTGTGTGATTTCGGCAAATTTAAAGTAAAAGTTAAACTTTTTATTTTACTATTTTGTCTACTTTAGGAAAACATCCTCTATTTATGGTCATATCTATTTACTGGACTAGAGGATAAATCCAGGTATTTGGATGTGGTTGAGCTATAAAGGAACCAGTCAGCAGTCACAAAACTACAAGTATGTTATTGTTGCCTTCTAAACATAGAATATGGGACACTTGTGTGTACAACATTAACCCTATAATGCCAAATGTATGGATTTCGAAGCATTGTACATGATGAGTGTGTTGTTTTCTTGAAAAACCAAATGTATACAATTAGATACATGCAATACACAGATAAACCACTAGGGGGAGGAATTTGTTCACCAGTGACATAACAAGACTGTTAATTAATGTGGAAGGAGGCACTTTGCCAATTACCAATTTGTTAGACCCATTTTTTATGTTATAGTATGGTTTTATTTCAAAAATAATAATATTTGAGCGTTCCATTTCTTATCTCATAATTATGACATTTAGTTCTCATAACTTTGATTTTTTTTTTTTAAAATCTCATAATTTTGACTTTTTATCTCACGATTTAGATTTTTTTTAAAACCTCATAATTATGCTTTTTCTCTTTTTTGTTTTAAATGTCGTATTTATGACTTTTGAATTTTTCCTAAATATCATGTCCATATTCACTAAACCGAGTACCATGACCAAATAAAACACAAACACATCATCTACACAGTAACTAACTTTTAAAGGCTTTATTTTTGAATATTTTTGAAAATGTTCTGGTTTTTTCTGCTTAAATAATTATTTCACCCATAGCAAAAAAAAATGCAGTTTTACTTTTTTACATTATTACAATAGAGAAGTTCTACTTTTTTTTTTTTTACTTTTACTTCAGTAAACCAGTTGAATTAGTACTTCTACTTTTACCAGGAGTATTTTTTCACACAATTAAAGGTACTTCTACTTAAGTATAGAATGAGAGTACTTTGACCACCTCTGATTCATTTCATGGTTCAGGCTTTACAGGGTTAAGAAGATAATATTATAGCTGACAAATGACATAGATAACCTGATGTAAAACACACACTTCTAACACAGGAGTCAGGAGTCATATAGAGCAAACAGAGCATGTTGCAGCAGACACGCTGGGGTCATAACCTTACATGTAACTATGCTATTAGCAACTACCTGTCAAATATAACATCTGAATCTGCAGGTCACAAAACCTTTCACTACTATGAAAAGTCACTAAAGCACTGATATTTAAAAATCTGATAGAAAGTATCTGTGTCTTTTATTACAAATAGATTTAGACAACTGGGTAATTTAAGAAATTGTTTAAAAATGCATAATTTAGTCCCATGTACAGTTTGGTTTCTTGCTAAGATTTTAATTGGCCACCTGTTTTTCATGATTATTGTGCTGCTGACAAATTAATTATGCATCTGATGCGCCGATTACAATGGACATAGTCTCAATAACAGAGGCGTAAATAGGCTGAACATGGGGTCAGAAGCCTTGACACATTCCTCCTCTGTGGAAAATAACCCCTAAGGCACACATGGACACAAATAGGGCGCGACCTCTGCCCTTTTCCCTGCGGGCTGTTTTTTTATTATGAAGACACTTCAGGAGCAGCTGGTCAGGCTCGCAGTCATGGGAAACAAAAAGGTGCAGACATTTCATTAATCAGCCGCGACACCTGTGTAATTCATGTTTTATATTAATGATGATATTTTAATATAATCTGCACTGATGTTGAAACCACAGATACAACGGCGATATGTTGAACTTTATATGAATTCAGATCATCAGATGCTTGTCCAAGGAATTCAGTAGTAAAGTCGGTGTCTTTTAAGGTGTCTCGTTCACTTCCTGGCAGACTGAGGAGAAGTCTGATGTTCATTTCATCTATGTATAGTGTAAATGTTCAGCACATGACATATGTGTATGGCTTGAAAGACTGAGCATATACAATGGCAGAAAAAATTATTAGACTGTCAAAAATAATTGAAAACCAAGGTTATGCAATTGAGTCCTAACTCCTGTGTGTATCATGTGACTAAAACGGAAAGAAAAGATGGAATGCCTAAAAGCACTGTTTTTGTTGGTACATATTGACGTAAAAACTGAAGTGATTATGATAATCATCAAGAAAACCATGAAAAATAGATAGATATTAGCTTTGACGTTAACTCTTATGAGCTGTTTTTGTAGTTATTATTATATTTATCCAAACAAATGTACCTTTAGTTGTACCAGGCAGAAAAATGAACGAGAAAATGAAAAAAAAAAAAACAAGGGTGGTCTAATAATTTTTTTACACATTTCTATTCAGGCATACAAGATGCATTTCCAAATCAGATGTCTATGTCCAGTCTCTGAATAAAAAAAAAAATCATGCTCTGGTCAAATTCTTTATGCTGATATCCGTGAGAAAACGACTCCTGCTTTAACAGATGCTCTCTATTGCATCTTTAGCTGTTTGCCAATTTATCTACAAGCTACCGACAGACTCTCATAACTCACTCACTTTTCATTCATGCTACTGCTAAGAACATGCTAGATTTACAACTTTGTGTGTGTGTGCTTGAGTCTCAGAATAGGAGAAAGGGGAGGGGCGGGACTACAACTGCAGTGATCCCAAAAGTCTGTGCAGCTCCACAGAAGCATGCCAAGGATTCCAGAGGTGTCACCAGGGGAGCATCTTTCGTGTGGTCTTATCTTACCCAGGAGAAGCGATACAAACATAGAGGCGCATAAACATCATTTTGAATGGCTGGAGAAGGGCTATTACTGGTGGAAGTGCAGTGTACGGGGAAAACTCCAGGGGATTTGGATGGTTAAGTTGTAATGCAGACATGCCGGCGTGGGCTTCCCACCAACAGCCATAGTTAGGAAAGGCGTGGAGCACAGACCACCCCGCTACACATTGTCCCAAAGCAGCTGCCGGTTTTTTTTTTTTTTTCTTTTTCTTTTTTCCATAGCTTTATTATAAATTGTGACAGAAAACCATGAATGAAGTGAGTATAACAGGACCTGGTAACAATACAGTCCTGATGATGTAATCTATTCTAATGTACTCTGTTTAACCAGTAGTTTGTTTTCACCCCCAGGTCTGGGATAAACCCCCGTCTGTGTAAGACTGGCCTGACCTTGCACACAGTGAGGCACAAAGACTTAATCTTGTCACAATAATTTCAGTAGATTTAAAATCTCATCACATAACAGTGCATTCACCAAATTGCTTCCATTGCCATAATGCCTTGACATAATCCACTCTTGATTAATGAACACCCACTTGAAGTAGAATGTATCGCAAACAGAACAAGCTGTTATAGAATGAAGCATTGTTTTTATGCAATAACAAAGAGAAACTGTATTATTCAACTACCTTCTAACACCACTTCATTCACTTTGATTTATGAAAATAATATATATGTTAACTTGGATAAATGATCACATATGGGGTATCACTACTCCCCTCTTTTGCATCCTTCCTCCATATTTAACAAGCAAAACATGTACTTAATCTGAATATCACAAAAATAACCTTAGGTCCTGCAAGTGATAAAGACTTAGCGGTAAATATCAAAACATCAACAACAAATTTCTACCAATAATTGAACAGCTGCATGTTAACATCTGCATGTTATTGCACATGATCACCTACCCAAGTCCAGCAGCCAGAACTTGCAGTTGTCAGAGTGTCCTCCCTGTGTTGAATCCATGAAGCAAAACGTGTTTCAAGACACCAAAGCCTCAACTCCATGGGTCACGTCCATCACATTTCAATACAATATTCCCTCACATGATCCTCACAGGTAGATCCATATACTATTTAATTCTCACGTGAAACCTAAAACTGGTTTTACTTGTCGTTAACAGGATCTGTGTTTGTAATACTGAGAAGACAAAGTCAGGATCCAACGTGAGAAAAAGGAAAAAGTCAAATGCAGTATTAGAGAGTAGGATGTTTTCTCTTTCTTTGTATCTCTTTCACTCGCTCTCTCTCTCTCTCTCTCCCTCGTGAGTGGGCTTCTGTGAGGATATTGGGCAAGCCTCCACTGTGCCTCTCCCTTTCCAAGGGGACGTCTGGAAACATGCAGTACATCTACCGTATTACTCTTTGTAGAAGCACCCACTCAGTTTGTGTGGGCGGGTGCATATTTTACAGGCATTAGGATGCATACAAGTTGTGCAGTATGCTTAGAACAAATATAGACTGGGTTATGAAATCTGACAGAAATGAACAACAAACGTGAAAAATCTGTGTCATAGTCGAAAGCTGGTTACAAATTCCAGATAGTAAGAATACAGATTTATATATTTATATTTGGAGATTGATTGGACATCTTCATACCTGCCGATATATATATATATATATATATATATATATATATATATATATATATATATATATATATATATATATATATATATATATATATATATATATATATATATATATATATATATATATATATATATATATATAAATAACCCTTGACTCTGCTTGCCTAAATCTTTCCTTCATCTGACAATGTTCTTAAGCAAACTGAGCAGCTCTAGCAGCTAGATGCACAAAGCCCCCCCTGTTTAACTCTGAATGACTGGGCTCTCTTTTAGCAAGTCTGCTTCTGCTGCTGAACACACTCCTTCCTGTGAGAACGTGCATATCCACACGCACATACTGGCCTGTGACTTCTTATTATAGAGTCATTTTACCAATAATTCTATCTATGTATAGCTTTAATTGATCTTATTTTCTTTCTTTCAGAATCAGCCTGTATATATAGGATTCCAGTAGCATAAATGAAAATGCGATTAGCATGTAGAAGAAAGTGAGCGAAACCTGATTTAAAAGGAATGTGTATGTTTTGGACTTGTTGTGCAACACACCTCTGAACACAAACTGCAGAAGTGAAGAACTACCATTTCACAGGAAAACATCCTATAAGCCAGCTGTATCTTTTGGAGTCTTATTCTACTGTATGTGAATACGTCTATTCAGTTGAGTACTATTATCCCAAACACAGACGTTTTCCCCTGATAGACACTTCTTAGTTGTGAGACACAGCAGGGATAGGATAGGAGAGCCTTCCCGGTGAACACCCTAATCCCCTTAACCGTCACCCTTCCACAACTTTAGACAAAGCGGCCTACATGGTTGGTCAGCAAGCACAAAAGCCTGCGAAAGTAGCAGACAATTTTATTTGTCATCCCCGTCTTCCTTTTCTCTCTCTCTCTCTCTCTCTTTCTTCAGACCTAGCCCTGCAGTGAGAAACTCATTTTCATCACTCCCCCTGGCCGCACAAACACACACACAAGCAGCGACAGTTGGTTATTTGCAACCAGGAAACGGAGAAAAGACAGCTAAAAACAAAAAGACTCTGGAAGCAGTGAGAATGAAGCCCGACATAGGTTGGGAAATTCTCTGCTTGGTCTTGTGCTGTAAATCACTCAGCTAATTCCAAAGTTGAGAGTTCCTGTATGTAAAGGGTCCAAAGATCCTATAATTTTCAATACAAACACAAATCTTCCTCACGCTAACTACAAAGAGGCTGCCAGCAAAATATTTATGTGCTAAATTACCATAGAAACAGGCAGTAAAGTACTCAGTCGCTCATCTCAATTCAAGATACAGTCAAAAACAGAAACTCCTGTTAAGACATGATAATGGCAGCCTCTAAACATATTAATGAAGAAGAAGAAGCAGAAATAGCTTTACAGTTGTTTATATTTTAGCGCTGGTTAAACGATCCTGTCCCATTTGTGCATCCCGCTCAAATACTTGAACTGATTCGCTCCAGGAGTCTTTCATATGTAAGAAAAAGTAAATGTAACTTTAGATATTAAATGCAGTAAAATATCAAATTTATCAGTAAGTTTCATACAAGTGTTTATTTAATTGGCAATGCTACTAAGTCTGTGAAAAAAAAAATTGTATAGGTTATAGGCTCTCTAATGTTCATGTTTTATATTTGTCTGATGAATATTGTTAAAATATACATTTTTCCCTGGAATCCTCACATTTTGGATAATGTGGCCCTCAGGCAGCAAGAGTATGACTGCCTTACATGGTCCAAATGCAGTGGGGGAGGAGCTGTTGTTGTATCATACAATAAACTGACCTACTGAGAGCTGAATTGAGAACTGAAATTGTACTATACAGAGGAAATCAATCAACAGCACAGCCAAACCTAATCCAACATGAAAAACAGGCAGAATGCAGCAGAGATGAAGCAGCTCCACAGCCTTTCAGAGATCAATTAAGTTGTCCTTTGAATCTGCTCTGCTTTTGTGAACACTGTAATGAACATATTATGACTTTTAAATAACTGCTTTAATAAGAATGTGCTCTCATTCATCAGCAGTGACATAAAACAGTTCATTCTATTGTATTGTATTTACAGTAAAATGGCCAAATTTATTCCTATAATGTGTTCAGCTACAAGGCTTATCTTAATGTGACAATGACAAATACATATATGAAAAAAATCTTGAGGACTATATTCCTGTTTCTCCTTAATACTACCATGTGGGAGGAGCAACATGTGGATATTGTGACATCTCTCGCTCCAGGGTACCACCCTCATAGGATCACTTAATAGTTCATGTTAGTTAAAGTGAAAAGGGCATGTGCTAACATGTTTCAGACAACATGAAGGTTTCTGACAGCTTGTGAAGATGTTAACTGTTCTGGGAATGCAAATGTTGGAATTTCATGATAATTAAAAGAGAGCTTTGCCTTAAGCACACTTTCACAGTTGCATAGCAACACTTAGAAATGCATGTGAGAGCTATCCCAACAGCTGTTTAGTGTGAAGTGAAGGTTCGATGGACCAATGCTCTGTTTGCAAACAGCAACCATATCACATTAGCATTGCCTAATGTTTCAAGTGTCCGTATGTGCCTGGATGTGACAAGCAGCTGGTAGTGAGATGAGATGAGTATTGCAGATCGCCACTGCTGTTTACAAACAAATACATTCATTTAACATCCTTTATATCAGTGGGTCTCAAATGGGGAAATGCATACCCCTGAGGATACGTGGAGGTACTGCAGGTGGTACGTGAAGCATTAAAAATATGCTTCTAAGGGGGTACATCATTGAAAAAAGTATGACAACTACTGCATTATACTATATGTGGCTGAGTTACAAAAAATACACTGAATTTGTGTGAATGTGGAACTAGAGCAAACATCATGCTCCTACCTTTGTGGTTGAATAGCCCCTCCATCTCCATGGACGACCTGGAGTGGGCTATGCACAACATGGAGCAGGGCACAATGCCTTCCTGTGCAGGGGAACGGTCAGTGGTGCGAACAAGGCACCAGTCCGGTTTGTCATGGAGTCGCTCCAGAACCTCCACAGTCTGACCTCTGCGCACGGTCAGCTCCCCACTGCTGCCACCATTACTGGCCACAAAGTCATGGATCACTACTGTCAGCTCACAGCCACCGGACAACTGAAAAGAAGAACAGAACATATGGGTCTGTTAACATTTGCCTGAGTTCTACGAGGAGATATTTGTATTTCAGTTCTAGTTTCACATCTCCATGAATGCAGACACCATAGTTAAATACATTAAGGATTATATAAAAAAAATCAAATAACAAAATGTGAATGTGAGACTGAATAATTTATAGGCGGTGATGAAGTGTTGTTAGCTTTGAGGTAGGAGCACCTTCTTAACTCATTGACTGCCAGCTATGTTCAGAATACGTTGCGAAAAGACAGATATATACGTCTTTGGCAGGCAATGAGTTAAAAAGTAATGCTTTTCTTCCAAGAGATGGCACATTGGAAAACAGAAGGACATCTTAAAACGTGACATACAAACAAAAACAAACAAATTACTATAGAGCAAAACAGTTAGGTGTCCGTATGTGAGGGGCCATCTTGAAAAAGAGACAAAACCGATAGAGAAAAACCAAAGCCAATTTACTTGCATGTGTTCACATACTTGGCTGATAAAGCGGATTCTGATACAAATGGCACAAGTACAGTTGGTAAAAATCATGGGAATTACATAAACACCTACTAAAACACCGCCTGTCTGTCAACAGGGAAACAGTGAAGGAAAGGGAATCATTGATGCCTGTAAAATAATAATTCAGTAAAAAATAATGTCTTGAATTATTAGTATTTTTTTGTTTTTAGAATTAGTGGGGACTCATTTGAGCAAAACTGAATATACAACATCATTCTGATAGACACAAGTCATCTAACCACTGAAGAAATAAAACACAAGAAATAGATGATGCAGAATTAGTCATTTCTCTCACTGGTTTCTCTTTGGTGTTTTTGGTTCAAACTTGTGACTATAAATGTACCTACTAGTTGTTATAGTGTATACTTCTCTCACAGGCTTCCACAGATTTTGTTTATTTGTTACAACCAGTAGTTTATACTTTTAAGCAGATAAATATGCCAAGAAAAATAAATACACTTAATGTCCCTATGTATATTCTTATGAGCTGTAGTAATTTACATGTATTTATTTATTTATTAGAATTTATTAGCCTATTGCGATGCATATGATTTTGCAGATTTTGTCTAATTATGTGTATTTTTTTTTTTACCTGGATATAAATGTTTTACTCTTCTCTGCCATGACTTCACTTTTACATAACAACATGAAACAATATTAGGTTAATCTGTATTTAAGTTTAGTCTAATGATTTGGAGGAAACAGCTGCAGAAAGAAGGTGTCAGATTTTTTTCTCCTGATTTATCTCCTACAGCTTTAAGCTATAGTAGATTACTGTTATTACGCTAATTATTATCCATGCCTCCATTTTCTGAATCACTTGTGAGGGTCACAGCAGTGCCAGAGCCACTTTCAGCCACTGATTATTATATTATACATAATAACAGTCATAAAAATAGCTACAAATCCATCAAAATGACAATATTCACAGTTTCACGCATTTCATTTCCATAATGATTGATTGAAATATATGTATTTTTCATTTTGCATCGGTATTCTTTACATGTTTTTTTTGCACATCTTGAAAGAATTAATTGGGGAAAAAATGCAATTGTTATCTCAATGGTTTCTTCAAAAAAAAAAAAAAAAAAAAAAAAACACTGAACATTTACAACATACCCTTTGGTAGTGTGGTAAAGCCAGAGAGCTGAGGAGCTGAGCCACCGGATTAGAGCTCCTATCCTCCAGCCTCTCCATTGTTCTCCACTCCCTCATTGTGCGGGAAAAGACCAAAGAAGCTACAGAAACTACAGCGGAGCGTGATAACAATCCAACGCGTTGGTCCTAAATTGCAAAGCGTGGATGCTCGTCGGATGAAAATAAGTTCTCTGGAAAGTAGTTAATTTTGTATGTATGTTTTTGGAAATGAATTATGAAAAGCAGTTCCAAGTGACAGAGATCCTGGTCCATTAGAGAAAAGTTGCTGCTGGGTCTAACGGTCAACAAGCTCCTTGGCAGGTGCTTACAAAACACTGATGAATCCTTGTTGTGTGTCTCCTCTCAAAGCAGACCAGTTAATCCATCCTTCTCTTTAAACAACCGCTTCCTTAACTAATCTGTTTAACGACAACAACAAATAAAGTTGAAAAACACTGGGGGAGAAAAATTTAAAAAAAGAAAAGGACACACACTCTGACTGCTCAGATGTTTTAAGCAAAGTGTGAGATAAAAAACTGTGCGCTCCTGTCTGACATAGAAGCGAGCATCCTCTGCGAAGTGAGCGTGGGAGGCTGAAGCTGCCGACACTCAAGTCAGTCATTAAAAGATGCGCACATGCACAGTCGCACACATAACACACTAACAAATACACCACTGTCACCGCTTCTTGAATGAGACTTCTCACAGAGACTCCTCACATGGACAGAGATAGAGGGATGCATTCAAGGAGTGACAATCGCGCACACAGTTTGTATTTGCACATGTTACTGTGTGTTTTAAATGTCCATGTCCTGAGGAAACAAGGGCTAATTGATGCCCGCCCTCCATGATAGTCTTGACAGGTGTTTTTGCACACACACACACATCCGCATATTTCTTATCTTTTAATGTAGCTTCATGTCTTATTAAACAGCAACAACAGTAGTCGCATAATTTACAGAACAAATGTGCGAGGGGATAGGAAAAGATGGTCTCCTTGCGCTGCTAGGTTTTATAATTAGAATAACATGTATGACTATAGAAATACCTCTTCGTACATGTGCTGGTGTGTGTGTGTTAGCTTTACAGTTGCTCATGCTGAGCGTAGGAGGACAGGCCTTCTGTGGTGCTAATACCAGATATAACCGTAGCCGACTGTCCCCGTTTCCAATGAGCTGAGATTCGCTTTCTCTCTGGCATGCACACATACACACACACATACACACACACACACTGCTTTGAAGCTCTATCAGATGGTCTCTTCCTTCCTGACACAATCAAACACTTTCACAGGAAGTAACTCGCAGAGAGAGCACTTGCATCCACACAGTTTGCAGCTTCGGACCTTCACGTCAGTGCGTGACGGCATAATAATCTACGTTACTGACACATGACAGAAGAGCTACAAAGGTGAAGAATGAAATATGTTTGGATGTAAAGAACAGAACGGGAAGCATAAAACAGTCCAGTTTTGTTTTTGTCAAGTCCTGCTTAGTGCTTTTGTGAAAACAGAAATACAGTGGTGAAAAAACTGTTAGGACACCCCATATGAAATATTGCATCAAGAATCACTCTTAAGCCAGTGAATTGTGCTCAGTATTGTTCCATTCTCCAAATCTACAAGCTCCCTTCTACACCATTGAGGTCAAAATTGGACATTTTGACAAGAGGATGAAACACATCCAAGACGTGACATGTGAAACTGTCATTAATTTTGTTTCGTTGTTGTTTTCTTGTTAACAATGAAAGTGAAAAAGTCAGCAGAGCTTAGTAATACAAAATGATTGTGTGAATGTCTGGGAAATCAGTTGGACAAATTGTCTGAGTTGAAATTTTGAAAAACGAATAAAAAAAAACCCAAACCAACATTGTAATTCATCCATCAGACTGTGATCATATTTCCAATTGGAAAAGAATCAGCAGAATACTGTGAGAAATAGGATGGACACATTTTTGAAGCAGAAATTTTTAAAAATTTGTGCAAAATAAGAAAAAAATTGACATTCAGTCATGAAACTCATAGTGATAAAGAACATATGTATGTGTGAAAGTTGAAAAGAATCAGGTGAAGACTGTCTGAAAAATGGGAAAAATCTTGAACGGACAGAGTTCATGGTATATCTATGTTAGAGATGCATGGTTGAACCATGTACCCGTGGGCACTGGGACCAACCCCAGATCGGATGGAAGATGTGACGAAAAATATTGTAATTAAATTCGAGCCGGTTGCGGTTGAGGCATCTCCATTAGACCTAAAAACGAATTGGTGGATGGTGGGCATGTTCAGTTCAGAAAATTGGAGAAAAAACATTCATGCAAATGGATAGAGGTTTTAAGAAGCATTTGCGATTGTAAGTAATCTGTGCATCTCTGTTCTATATATAACTTCTCTAGCCCAACCCCTAGAGCAGGGGTCAGCAATTAGGTTTGGCCTCGGCCCAGAATTTTTCCAAGCCATTACATGATGGGCCACAACCAAAACAATGGCTAATTTATTGAATTAATAGGGAGTATGTAAATGATAGGCGCTCGTGAAATGACACAACAAACATACTGAGACATTCAAGCTAGCTGATGTAGGTTACATTTGCTGATTGGCCATTAGGGGCGCTATTAATTATCTGCATGTTTGTTAAAAAACAAGAAAAACAACCACCCCACGCGCATATTTACACGTGATGCTATTTGTTGAAGTGACGGAGCTGATGGTTGACTTAATTTTACACCCTCATGATCTCTCTCTTCAAAGTTCTTTTCAACTTTCCCTTGAGGTACTTGTTGACTATCAGTCTGGCGCCAGTATTTAACCATTTACCACCCGCTGCTGCATTTTCAAACAACCCAACTCCAAGAAGTCTGAACCTCAGTACGACAGGGCTGTTACCAGCCTCACACATGAGGCTCGATCACAAGGAGTCAGGTCCTCGAGCTACACCAGGTAAGTGGTCTTCTGTAAGCCACATTTCAACTCACATCTGAATCTGGAAGGACTTGTGGGCGGGAGCGGGACTGGAAATTATGTCCCACGCAGACCTCTATTATCAGTCTATATTTGTTGTGTCTCACAGTCATATAAAGGCCTAAATAACACATGCACATTATGTTTGAAACTTATGTTACTCACATTTCTGTTCCTATGTATGCATCGATTTCTGGCCTGTTTGAAAGAAGGGTTTTCACAATAATATTACACCTATGTCTGTTGTTTAAGCGGCACCAGGCACTGTCCACTGATGTAATTTGTTTTTGCATGTTGAGCGTCCACGCTGCACCTCACTGGTGCGCTTATTCACCCTCGTATCCAGATATGACAAATAAGATTGAAATGATTGAAATGTTTCTGTTCTGAAAAAAGTTTCCAAATAAAGAGCTTTTTGAGACTGTCCGATTTTTAAAAAGTATAATTTATGTTTTCTCTAGTTCAAACAATTTCATGGGCCAGATGCTTTTGCTTGTGGGCCATGTGTCCCAGGCGCCACTAATTACCAACCTATGCCCTAGACGGTGGGGTATAAAAAGAAAACAACCTTGTATTTATTTTTATCTGTCTGATGCATCCATAGCTTTTGAAAAACAAATATTACTTTTCTGCAAATAATTAATAACATTTGAGATTGTGCAACATCTTCAGGGTATCCAGAAACCCTTTTCCACAGTATTAATGTAATTGTGCGTCTGTGTGTTCTGTGTATTCTTACCTTGTCACTGTCCAGTGTGTTCTGGGAGGTGCGAGATGCGATGGAAATGGTATCAGGTTGGCTGCTTGCATCACCTTGACTGTCCAGCTCCTCTCCATCCCTTCATATGGACATAATGATGTCTTATTACTGCTCAATATATTCTCTAATTTGCTCCATTTTCCATTGAACTGTTATGTATAATTTAACAGCCTAAATACTGCAAATTGAATTGAACCTAATCATACATACATTCTTAAATATATCAGAGTTATGTATTCAAAGTTAGTTCCAACCTGAAAAATATTACAACAGCAACACCATATGTAATACATTATACATCTATCATCTTTAATACAGTATTATCATTTTGAAGTAGCTATTGCTACAGTACTGTGGGTCCACTTTGTCTTTTGTCGATTACCACAGAGTCAATCAGTGCCCATGTTATATCATTCATAGACTGCTGCCACAGTACTGTGGCAGTGATCACTGCACATGCCATGTGCCCACCCAGTTACAGGAAAAGGTACCAATTACCGAAAGCTGGTTTGTGTCTATTCACACTTTCAGTGTCAGCACGCAGGCCAACAACATGAAAGGTGGTGAGTGCTTTGCTTCATATGAGGAATTTCCCTGGATTTTTGATGAAAATAAATCAGCCACTGGGACAACATTCAGAGTGCAGTGGATGATTTGATTGGCTCTGTGGCAGTAGCCATTGCCCTATAATTTACATATGCATGCAGATAGAAGGAGTGGATTTTATATTGCATACAAATGTATTTTTATAATTTGGTACAATGTACTTCTTTAATCTCACACCTAGAAATTAAAATTGCAAAGAAAGAAATATAAAGGGAGAAAAAAGCTTTTTAAAAAAGGCTGTAAGTGTTAGGAGTGTTGGCCTACCGTCTGCCTTTATGCTTGGTTGTGGTGGCCTTCGGGATGTGAATGGGCTCCTTCAGAGCTCCTCGCAGGTGGACAGTTCGCTCTTGGATGACCTCCCGGATGTGTTTGATCCAGTCCTGTTTATTCTCAATACTCGAAGCCTGAGACACAGCAAATCATTCTTTAATTTTAGCCTCATAGCCTGAGGTCTTTTTTTTCCCCATACAGAATAATTAAAACAACCAGAGATCTTAACAGAAGGTGACAAATAAAAGCAGCTGTTGAATTTACTTGAGCCTGAATGAAAGAATTGTTGACTCATAGTACAGTATCTAGACTAATTTAGGAATTGTAGTTACACCTAATCCCACAAGTGCACCAATCACTCATTTAAACACTCGGGACTTACCGTATGTCTACACTTAAAGAATGATGAAACCGCTTCTGCTTTAGGTTCCGCAGACACTATGGTCAATTATTAGAAGCCTTCTCTTTATTTACACCACTTGCTTTTAGCATATGACTGTTCTCATCCTTGCTTTATTGTCTTCCTTCACTTAGCAACCGATAGCTCCAGAGCTGCTATGGACCCGTGTTACATAAGGCACAGATCGAATGGTCATCAGAAGTTATGTAATAAGACAGACAGCTGTTCAGAATACACTCATCACTCATGGCTTTTGTCTTTCTCTCTCTTTCACTGCATATAATATGGGTTCTGACTCACTACCTATGAACCGAGTTATTTGTAACTGCTATGCTAATGTTTCTGCAAGATGAGTAAATAAGTAGCACAAAGTAACACTCCACCCCCTACAAGGGATAAACTTTCTTGGCTGAAGGCAGGGAACATTGTAGGATTTAGTGGGGGTGGACTACATGCAGTGACTTTATATGCAAACAACTTGACTGCTGCTACAGAGGGAGAATTATATACTGTACATTTAGTACAATACTAATAAAAACAATCGGTTTCTCTAAAATTTGAAAGAATAAATCAACTTTTAACTCCACACAAATACACTATTAATCCCTAAAGACTGTATGTATATGCACCAAGTATTGCTCCTTTCGGTTATTAACATTAACATGAGAGTTTAAATACCTTGAGGACAATCTTGTTGTCTGATGTTGGAGTCCTGCCGATCCACAAAGCAAACTTACAGGGGTCTCCTTCCACGTGCTCTGTCACCCCGAGCTCTGATGTCTGACAAAAAAATAAAGATGACACATGAAGAGAAAAGTGATCATTTGCAGCCCAAACAAAAACAAAATAAAAACAAAACAAAAAAAAACCTAAGATGTAAACCAGTTCTTTCAATATGTACATTTTAAACCAAAGAATCTACAAATTAGAGTGTGAGGATATAATCAAAAAGCAGAAAAGAATCACAATGGAGAAAATTACAAATTAACAGCAACTAAATCATTGACTTTCCTAAATCTGCAGTTGAAAACAGTATACTGCATAAAACACATCATTACTTACAAAAAGCTTGCTCTTGTAGAGGTACTTGCTGCGCCCGTTGGAGTCTTTGACCTCTTTGCTGAAGACCAATGACATCTCAAAAAGGAAAAGGTGTCGGTCACGACCCTTTCGAATCAGAGTCTTGGGATCCCACACTTGGAATGACTCCTGGAGAATCAGTTCACCCTGGGAATCAATATTCCCATCAAACCCTGCGGTATTTGAGAGAACAAGAACAGAGACATTTAGAAGTGCTAGAATTACTGCCAAAATATACACATCCTAATGTGTTTTTGTGGGTGTGAAACACTGAGCAAAGTTATTGCCGACTCACAGCTGGGTATTTTTTGGTAAACAACATATAAAGAGGAGTGACGTGACCTGAATATTAATTAACAGCAGCATCACACTTCAATGCATTGTGAGGAATACACTTTAAAAACCATGAGGTTCACTACAGTAATAGCGGTGAGATGTATAAGTGTGCATATTCTTTATCCAAAATGAGAGCGCATGTTTTAGTATTGGTCAAAATTTGTGACAACATTTTGCTGTTTTGAGGAACTTTTCATCCAGTTCTTTCATCACTTTGAAGTTTAAAGGGATAGTTCACCGTTTTTCACATGAATTTGTATCACAGTGACTCACAGTGTACTGTGAGTCAAGTTCTGGTCTGGTTTTGGTCAAAGTGAAAGTAGTCCTGGCAGGTTTCCTGGGGTCAAGTAAGTAAAACGTGTTTCTTCTCAAAACAATATGTGTTCAAATGAGTGATTTATTTTCATGACAAAACTATCACGGAACAAAAACTCACACCTCATAATTGCTTGGAGCTACTTTCTCTCAATAGCGATCAATGTGTGTTGTCACTCCTAACAGCTGTGCGCTTTAGCAAACTACTTTCATCATTTGCTCGGCAGTGTTTGTGGCTGCTATGTGCAGGTGCACAGCTGTTAGCAGTGACAACGTGTATTGATCACGATTGAGAGAAAGTAGCTCTAAGCAATTACGAGGTGTGAGTTTTTGTTCTGTGACAGTATTGTTATGCAAATAAATCACTCGTTCAAACATATATTGTTTTGAGAAGAAAAACTTTTTGCTTTCTTGAGCCCAGGAAGCCTGCTGGGACTAATTTCGCTTTGACCAAATCCAGACTCACAGGACACTGTCGGGGGTAAGTCACTGTGGGTGCACCAGAGTAAAGATGCTGATCTGATACAAATTTGTGTGAAAAATAGTGAACTATCCCTTTAAGATGTAGCATGTCAGCATGTATGTGTATGTGTGTGTTTGCAGGAGCTCACCTTCCAGCATGGAGAGGTGCATGGCATCGTTGGCTCTCTTGGGAACACTGAGCATTACTTCAAGACCATCCTTGATCTCACCTTTACCCTCCTCACAGCAGGTCAACAACTCCTACAGCGCACACAAAAAATATTAGACCATCAGAAAATCATCAAAACAATGGTTACTACTAACTCCTGTGTGTATCATGTGACTAAAACAAGAGACAAAAGAAAACTTGTAATGCCTAAAAGCACTGTTTTTGTCAGTACAATGACATAGATATTGATGTAAGAATTGAAGTGATTTTGTTATTGTCAAGAAAACCATGGTAAATGGAAAGATATCAGCTCTTTTTGTTGTTATCATTATATTTATCCATACAAATGTACCTTTAGCTGTACCAGGAATGAAAATGAACAAGAAACTGAAGAAAAAAAGGGTGGTCTAATATTTTTTTCTGCAACTAGACTTTGTTTTTTACTTAGTAGTATGTGAATTGCAGTGATCAATAAAGTACTTCTATTATATTATATTATATTGACATTTACATGAATAGTGAAAGTGCAACTATTTTTTACACAAATAGATGTCTGTTTTCAAACTCAATTTTCCCGAATGAATAATGCTTTTCTTTCTTTAAACTATTGCACAGAAGTCTCTGACAATCTTTATTTTTGATATTTTTGCACGTTTGAAATGATGAGACATATTTATCTCTCATTCTATTTTCCTCAGATACAACAAGAAAATACAGTAAAATACTGTATGTACACAGCCTTAAAAGACACACAAAAATTGAACTAAATGAGTTGCAAAGGTGTGACCTCTGAATCCATGATAAGAAGAATCACAAAATGTTAGAAACATGTGATAGTTTTTGAATGAAACTTGGTTTAAAACATCAGAAAATTAACGCAACAATATTCATATGGAAGTCACATTAAATACAACCTCTTTTGTTTCTACATGCTTTTTTTTAAAAAACCTGTATTTCTCTCCATATATCCAGATTATCTTGAAACAGAAACTGAGAAGAATCAATATGTGTTGCCGTAACTTTATTAACCTTAGTTTCACACTGACCCATTTTAGGTTTTAAATGCACAAATGAACAACATTATTGCATCAAGGCTTTATAACTTTGTCAGGAACCTCTATTTCAACAAAATAATTTTTTTTAAAAATCACTATATTATGAAATTTTCTGGTTGAAATTGTTACCTTTGTGTTGTTATGGCTGGAACTTTATTAAAAACACCACATCACATAATATATTAAAAAATAAATCTGATTCATCAAAATCAAAGTAATTAATCAGTAAATATGGGGAATTAATAATAATAATAATGACTAATATGACATTTGTACTGAATTGTGTATAAATATCATGGGTTACCTTGAGAAGTAGCTGATACTTTGTGATTCTCTGAACAGGTTTGATGAGATAAGAGGAGATGGAGTTAGCCAAACGATGTCTCTGCTGGATTTCCTGTAAATTCAAAAGAAAGCAACAGGTCTTATACATGTATATATTTATTTTATTATAATTTACTTATTTGCACTAGTATCTGCTTACATCAAAATATGGTCCAGCATGCTCCAGGATGAGCTGTGTGGAGTCTGGTTTGTTCTTACAGTAGTTCACATACATCTGGAACTTATCCGCCTGAAAAAGGAAATTACAAAGAAATTTCTTGTAACATCTAAGGAATTATGAATGTCATGAAAAAAAACCCACTGAATATAACAGTTTTGAAAAGAACTGAGCAACAGGTGATTCATTTGTTATTAGTAAACTAAAACATGAAGACATATTGTGTTTTGATTTTCAGGATATCTCACCCAAGTGACAAAACAGTGGCCAACATCTTCTGGAAGCTGCTCATATTTCTCCAACTCCTTGAGGAAGATACTGTAAAGAGACAGAAAAATTGTCATTTTTTCATTATTGCAGAATAAGTTCTCGCAGTAAAATAAGCAATGAATTTTTTTCATACAAAAATAAACCCTAGATGCAATACACATAGTCTTTCCCTTTTAAAATATACACTGTTGTCCATAAAGTTGGAGTTATTTTGTGTTATACTCAACATAATCACCTTCGACTGGTGCAATAATTATACCTAGTTCCATCTACACTTTATCTATCAACAGTGAATCACAAGAGGTAAAACATTGAATCTAACTTTATGGCACACAGTGTATATATTTTGTAATACTATATAATACAATGAAACAAGAATCCCCAGTGTTAATGCTCTACTGACTTGTGATGAAACTCATAGAGGTCCTGCATGTTGCCAAAGATGATGTGTTCTTTGTTAACGATACCAGGAGGAATTTCCTCCACGCCACTGGTCATCTCCCACAGGTAGGTCTGCATAAAAACAAATACCAAAAAAGAAAATTCTCCGTTGAAGACACAGTAATATTTAGTGTTGCACCGATCGATCGGCTGCTGATCATAGTCGGCCGATATGGACTAAAAATAGGGTGATCGGAAATATATGCCAATTAAAAAGCCAATCACGTAACTTAAAATTACGAGCGACCACTTTCAAACTTGCAAACACGCTACAGAACAGGCGCACCTGGTCTTTTAAAAATATAGTTAATTAATAATGGAAGTTTGGGACCATTTTACGCTGCGTGAGACAGACAACAATGTGCCCAAGGCTAAATAGCATTAGCATTAGCCTAGCACTGCCTTATTTACTACAACACATGAACGCATCCACACTTAAACAGCACTTTGTTAAAAGCTTACAAAGCTTATTTTGCTAACTGGTGAGTACTAGCATCTGTTAGCATGTAGCCTCAGTGTTGTAATTATTTTTAGCAAATGTACCAAGGTACTATAATTATTAGCCTACAACTGCTTCACACATCCAGGCGCGTGCGCCTGTGCGCGGATGCACGCGCATACACATCAAAACGCTTCACTCTTCTCCCATTCCCATTTATTAATTGCTGTACCTACCCATACCTAGATGAAAGATATGGGCATTTAACATTACTTCCGTGATCAGCAGTGATCGGCAATCGGCAGATCAAGTTTTTTGGTGATCGGTATCGTGATCGAGCCAAAAAATGCTGATCGGTGCATCACTACTAATATGACACATTACATTAGTGACATGTTCATATATTTCAAGATGAAAGTCAAAGTGATGATGATGAATAAGTGTGACTCAACAATAACCCGGTTGACACTTAATTGAGTTAACATTTTATCATTGATGAGGCGTTTGCGTGTGTGTGCAGTACTTACGTCCATACACTCTCGTAGGTCTCTGACGTAAGCTTTCTCTGTCTGAATCAGCTCCGCCATTATAAACCTGAAAGCATACGAGTAGAGACAATGCTGAACATGGCCAGGATCTATCATTAATCAAATATACGGTATACATACCTGTAAAAAAAAAAATTTTAAACCCTCAAGGTATTCAACTGGGACTTCTTGTAACTGAATGTAGTATACTAACAAGTGGTGCCAGGCACAACAAATCCCACTCCTCACACATATTTTTCTGATATTATAACTGAATAGGAAGATATGGGAAGGAATTTGTACCTGTTCCCATAATATAGTGAAATCCATTCTGGGTTAGTGGCAATCAATAAACCAAATTTAGTATGAATTTAACCAATAATTTTGCTGCTGGAGGGTTAACAATCAAATTAAAAAACAAACATACTGAACCAAAAACAATACCCCTTCTGCACTCCCCTTTTTTTAAACTACAGTAGTAGTCTAATTATGCTCAATGTAACTTTTGGCTAGAATTTCCTGAAACTGGCCGACGAATCACAGCGAAGTATTGAGTCAGAGGGCGCACGTAACAAAGTGATGCTGCAACAATCCGAAGAGAAACAACCAGAAACAACCATAGAAGAAGAACAACAATGGGTGGTGATTTCCTTTTATCAACGATGAGTGAAGAATGTGAGAAAACATCAGCAATCTTTCAATTCTTTTTACAGAAGTGTCAACAGTCGTTAAGATCCATAATCCACCATTTTGTTTCGTCATTCGTAACTTTCTCCAGACTCCTCCATTAACTTTCCGGGCGCTCTAACTACATCATCCTAAAGATAACGCTGATTGGTTGTAGTACCATCCAATTGCATACAGGGGGATTTGAAATACAACTTTTTAGCCTATGACTATGACTATGAAGCGTTCCTAGACCTATACATGTAATGAATCGGGATAGCATGGCTAGGCTAACAAAGTATCAAAGAAAGTTGCTTCTCTGTTGAATTAATTCCTTTACATTTACCCCTAGTGCAAAATGTGTGTTTCTGTACATATAGAGTACTCCCTAATTAAACCCAACTACAGCTGTTCATGAACATATAAAAAGTCTTTCATGACTCGCTTATGCCTGTGAACATATGCGCTGTATGATTCACATGGCCTGCTCTGCATCAATTTCGCTCATTAACCATTTAAACCTGACATATATAAAGATACTCACTGTAATACAGAGAGCATCTGAAACACTAGAGCACATTCTGTTATTGCTATACTTTCAGTAATATCTTCTATAAAGTTCATTTAAATTTGTTCTCACACTTGACTGGCTTTGGAAGACTTCAGCACTCGCTAAGAATGTTCATTTCCTCTCAGGGTAGTTTCACATTAAAATTGTCATTATTACTAAGCCTAAAGAACTCGAAGCACAGCTGCTGCGATAAAAGAGATATCATTTTATATATCTGAAGGAAATTACTGGATTATGCTTTGAGTTACGTATTGGAAAACGGCAACAACGTTTCACTTACTGTAAGTTTCTCTGCAGTTAGTTATGAAAAGATAATGCGGGTTAGACTCACTCTTTTCTACGAGCTGATTTTCTCTTCTCCTCATTCAGTTCATGAGCGGCATCTCTTAACTTGACCTCTGATCCTGGAGCACTAGCAGGGATAATGTCCAGTTGCAGTTCTTTACTCTGAAAAACACAGTAGACAAAAGGCTTTATATGACAAAAACAGGCTGACGGTAATTCTATAGCAAACAGGCAACATGTTTACAGCTGAGAATCAGGTCATCAGATAGTATTTAAAGTGGAAAACCCTCGTGGAAAAAATGTTTTTGGGACACCCCATGCATTTTCAATGTATTGAATTAAGAATCACAGTTAAATCATTCTAATGGGTTTAAAGCCCCAAACCCACATGCTACCTTCTGCACGTGCTCTGTTCCATTAAGGTCAAAACTGGAGATAGTCAAACATATCCAGGATATGACATATTACAACTGTTACTGGTATTTTTTAAAATCTCGCCCAACATTGGTTAGGTGAGATTATTGTAATCAGTATATGTGTGTGTGTCTGTGTCTGCAGAGACATATTATGCTGTAACTCAATGAATGCTGGAGATATCACCGTGAAATTACATGGGCATATACATATAGCTAATGCAAATCAGATGTAATGATCCATTTGAGTAAAGGTCAAAGGACAAGGTTGTATTTAGCAGAAAGGTCAAAATCACATTATTGGCTCTAATTCATGAACCGGTTTAAAAGAAACTTGAGATTGGCACAAAATAGGGGCGAGATTAGACATTCTCTGAATACTTATTCCTATTAGTAATAAACAAAACAAATCATTTGCATTTATTTGTGTTCGTCTGGTGCAGCCACACCTTTTCAAATACAAAACTGATTTTTTTCCCGACAAATATTTCATGATAATACTTGACATTTGGTAACATTTTAAGGATGTCCAAAAAACCTTTCCCCACTCCTCTATACAGGGTACTTGTTCTTCATACAAATACAATTACAGACTTTAAAAACCGCTATTTTTTTCTCCCAAGAACTTGATTTTATGCACTTTTATACTTGTGTTCCTACTATTTTTGGTTGAGACTGTACCTTTTGTGTGTTGTGTAAATGTTCATTTTACTAAAAGTACGGATGAATGAATGCATAATTTGTAGTAAACTACACTTAGACAAAATGACTAGATCATCAAAAGTCATCAAAAGCAGTGGTTATGCAATCAAGTACTAACTCCTGGGTGTATCATGTGACTAAACTCTCATCAGTTACTTTCTGTTGTTATCATTATATTCGTCCAAACAAATGTACCTTTAGTTGTATCAGGCATTAAAATGAACAAGAAACTGAAGAAAACAAGGGTGGTCTAATTTTTTTTCTGTGACTATATGCATTACTCACAGAAACATGTTCAAAACATATGAAAAGTACATGGATATGACACCAACATGTTTTGCTAGAGTCATCCCAGTACCGTGAAATCATAATTTAAAAAAAAATTATTTTTTTTACAAGGTTTCCTCATATATATTTTACCTTTGTACATACACTAAAAGTTGACTATGAGAAAAACTTTTTCCGTATATTATTAAGACTTCTACACAAGATTGTTTTCCAGACTTTTCAAGGTCTGGAAAACAGCATTTCAAAATTCCACACTTTTTAAGACCTTTTTCAGGACCTGCAAAAGCAACATATTGACAGAAATTCTAAAAGCAGGGTTCCCACTCTTTTTAAGGTATCATTACCAGGATATTTCCAGGAGCTTTTTCAGAAAATTCAAGACAGGATTTAGTCATAAACTCATACTCTTTAGTCACAAGTTTCTTTGCCACCATTTTTGTGATTATGCAGGGACTTTGCAAGGTCTCTGATATTAATCCAAATTAAATTCAATACAACATGAATAAATGCCAACTGTATAGTGGAGTTGTTTGACATCTATCTATAGAGGTCACAACCGAACTTAGCTGTCCTCGGCTTACAAACAGCAAGCGGTTTCAAACAGAAAAAGTAAAAACAGAGAATAGGAAAATACAATTCCAGGACAAGAACGATTATTTCCAGGACATTTGACTGGAAAAGGATGCTCTAAATTTTCAGGTTTTCCAGGATGTGTGGTAACCCTGTAAAAGGCGACACAATCTAACAGATGTAGCTATTGTGAAATATTTATCCTTTTAAGTGGTGTAATAAAATCAAATTGACAAAAAGCTCAATGGTTCTAACGTAAAAAAAACCGTTTTCACTTAATCTAAGCCAGATACGTATCACACCACCTGCATTTTATTTTCATTAGTTTTATTTTACACAGCATCAACGCATAAACAAGTGACAGTATTTGTCAGAAAACATCAGTCTCGTGTGGTTTTCAGTAACACTGGGCACTCACAGCCTTGTTGGAGTCGGAAGAAATGCCGAGCGCTGTTTCCAGGCAGGTTCGGTATTTGTCCATACGGAGGGAAAAGTCTCTGTAGCGCTTGTCCACAGAGGACACCCATTTCTTTATCTCCAGGGCATGGGCGTGGCCTTTGTCACAAAACCCATCTGCCAGCTGGATCAACAGCTTTACCCGCTCTTTGGTTTGCTGTCAATAGGGACACATTTAGGGAGGGGAGGGGGATTGCCACAGAGGCAGCAGCAGAGGAGGAAAGGTAGATGTGAGAGAGTGAAGAGAGAGTTAGGAATCAATGTGCTGCTTGGTGCACACAATAGGTCCAACACAATAACAGTGACACAGCAAAGAGGAAATCGGACAATGTGCTACCCTCGGGATGGGCCTCAACGTGGAGCGCAGGACCAGGCAAAACACACATTACACAACAAAACAGAACAACAGGCATAAAACTACACACACGCACACACACACATACACACAGACGCAGCTGTTGTCACCTTCTTTCATATAATCATAACTTAAACTTAAATACCAACTCATGCTCATACCTTAGCTGTGATCTGGAAGTCTTCATGCTCCTTCAGTAGTTCCTGTGTGTGGTGAATGCTGGATCCAGTGGATGTGTGTGTGGACAGGTAGAACTCCCCCGTGTCATGGATCCACTCTAGAGCCTGTGGAATCAACCAATCACGTCAGGACATTCATACAGGTAGACACTCCTATGAATTCGATGAAAGTTATTCAGAGTTTATATACAACAAAAAATTAAGGATATTTAATTGTTTTCATCCTAGGTGCTATTTATTAAAGCTACATTCTGCTGCTCTTCCGCATTTTATTTTTTTTTATTATATTGAGTTCAGCATGGTTCTGCTTGAAGGAACATTTGCCAAGCCAAGTTGAACATTAGAGTAATACTCACAGTTGTACACTTGAGGTGCTTGTTTTTCTGCTCCATTTTTTTTTTTTACATTATTCAAGCCAACAGAAGCCAAAATGAAGACGTTCTTTCCTTTGCTTTTTTTTATATTTGATCTGTACAAAGTCAGTTGGAAGCCATGGAGGTGTCTACAGCGAATCAGCTCCTTGAAGAATATTTGTTTGTAGTGTATGATTAATTTAAGCATCTCTATGATTACATTATTGGAGATATATTTGGTACTTTTACTATCTACTGTGTATTTCATTGAATGAATGTTTGTTTGTTTGTTTGTTTTTCAAACCAATTCTAAAGCCCTATGAGACAACCTTGTTGTAATTTGGGGATCTACAAATAAAAGTGAATTCAACATTTAATTATTGAATTATTGTTATTAGTACTTTTTTTTTTACATTAGATTCTATTTTTGGCTATGTTTATGATACATACAGGTTCCTGAGTATTTGAATGGTAGTTTTGCTTTTGTAAACCATCATAGTGGAGCTGAAATGAAGCAATAACACATCTGTTTTAAGTGAGGACTTAAAGAGTTTCAGTTCAAGGTGAGTTTCCTGTTCATTTTAATACCTGATACAACTAAAGGTACATTTGTTTGGACAAATATGATGACACCAATTATGATAACTCATAAGAGATTAATTTCAGTGGTGTAACCTATTTCCCATCGTTTTCTTTCACTTCAGTTCTTACATCAATATCTATGTCTTTGTACTGACAAATACAGTGCTTTTAGGCAGTCCATGTTCTCTTTTCTGTTTGTTTTAGTCACATGATACACACAGGAGTTAGGATTTCATTGCATAAATGTTGTTTTTGATGGTCTAATAATTTTTTCCAGGACAGAACATATGGACCAAACAGGATCATAAAATCTTTCCAGTCTATCTCTAACTGTATAACTATTTAACTTTTCTACATATGTTTGGTTGTTGTTTAGATCAAGCTATACTTTGTTTTTCTTAAAATCAGGCAGTTAGTTATACCTTTCGGACGCACTGTGAGAGAACTGGTCCAGTCAAACTATGAGACCAGGACATATTTGGGCTCTGGGGATAAAAACTGGATTGCCCTAGAATTACCATGTCCTAGAAACATCTATGATGTCATCTCATTTTACAGCTAAGCGCATTGCTGCATGATGCTGCTAGACCATTAATGCACCACAAGATGGAGCTAAGTGTCTTACATTTACAGACCTTTAGACCAGGCATTCAAAATTAGTAAAAGTTGTCATTTCTATTCTTTTTAGTTGTTGACGTTAAAATACAACACAATGTAAGATCACTTTGGAGTGGAGATGATCTTCCAAACACTCTTGATCAAACAAAACTTGTTATATTTAAACAGGAGCTGACTTTTCTCAAAAGTTAGAGGTAAGAACTACTGTCGTGTCACAACCTAATTTTAACACGGAGCAAAAATACAAAGTTTTGCAAACATAACTTCCCACAGGTTAAGATATTCAGCTCAAGTTAGGGAAGAAAATGAGTGGTTGGATTCATTTGTTTTGCAACACTCTGAAATAAAGCTGGTGTTTATATATCCTGGGCCTCATAATGATAGATGTCTTTACCATAGTTATTGTTGCACATGTCTGACAGTTTACGTCACTTCCAGCTCCACAAACACAGACTGCTTGTTTGAATTAACAAGAGAGCCAAAAAGAGATGGAAGTTGTTGTTTTATGGCAACTGAAAACTCAACCTTCTGATTCAGCTACAGGGTAACCACAGCTAACAGAACATCTAACAACAAGGGGGCATGAAAGACAAAATGCACTCATCTAATTAGCCCCATGCGTAAATTCTCTATATTGCAAGTGGCACACAAGCATACACACACCTGTTTGGCGCTGCGCTCAAAGACAACATATTGTTGGCACTGGTCCAGCCTCCGCTTCCTCATGGTCCAGAAGTGGAGCACTCTGTTCTCTCTCTGCAGCAACTCATTCAAGATGTCTGATGAAATAACACAAGCACACAGGAGAATTTTATTCAAGTGAAATAAGCAGGAAGAAAAAAAAAAAAGAACTGAAATGTTGTAAATTAAATATTTAAAGGCTGATTTATTAAATTTGGGACCAAAGCTGAGTATGTTGGAGTCAATACACTGCAAAAATAATTTAAATCTAGTCAAAATATCTCATCACACTTACAATAAGACTTAATCACCTAAAGAGTAATTTTTCAGTGAGATATGAGAATGTACGTTTGGACATTTTTTCTTGAAAATCTTATTTTTAGATCCATTGGAGGATTTGTTTTTCTTAATTCAAGAGTTTGTATTGCTGAATTCATGAAAAAATCTGCTAATGGAACAAGTGGAAATGATCTCTATAAGAATCCTCAAAATAAGATTTTCAAGATCCACTGTCTAAAAATACGTTCTTAAAGGTGTCATTCTGCTGAAAACCACTTTTTCACGCTTCTTTTGGAATCTGATAGGTCACCCCGAGTTACCAACACATGCTGTATTTGCTGCGTGGTGTGTCACCTCCAATTCATAGAAAACAACACAGTGAAACGAGCCACTCAGAAAAAGCCTGTCCTCAATACATCATGTGGACATTGGCGTCACCCACGTGGGGTTAAGCCCGTCCCCCATTGCAGTGAATCTGAAGTAGCATTAGCATTAGCATCTACAAGAGAAGACAGCGCCACAGTAGTTGCTGCACAAACTTGAAAAAAATTGTGGAGCAAACTGTTTTTTTTTTTCTCCTGCATGTTTCCAAAACAAGTGGCAGCACGAATCCTAGCTGAATGCAACTCTAGTAAAGGTAAACACATACAGAGAGCGAGAGGGGAGGGGGGAGTGTTCCTTCACGCATTCTGAGCCAATCAGAAACGTCTCATCACCGCCATGGGTATGTATGTGGAAGTACCGGAAAACTGTTGTTCCACCTCAAGTCATTTTTCTACCCTCCAAAAACAGATGGAAACAAAGCAATCCAGACTTTTTTTAAAAATAGAACCAACACACAATGCATTCAATAACAATGGAGAACACAGCAATATAAATGAAATAATTATGGAATGACTCCTTTAAATCTCACTGAAAAGAAAGGTCCTCTTCTGTAATTCTGTAATTTCCCAGTTCGGGATAAATAACATACATTTATCTAAAATACTCTTAGTAAGATTTTGATTTTTTTTTTCCAGGGGGAAGGTGATTATTTTGTCTCTGACTTACTTTTAACCTGAGTCTCTGGGGCTTTGACATGCGACAACATGCCGGGCATATTGACGCTGTTTCTGTGCAGGTACTTCAAGAAGACGTCAGCATTACGTCTGGCTAATGTACAAGCCTGTAAGTCAAAACACAGGGGTAAATAATTGGGACACTACCTAATTTTTAATCAAAAATACAAAAACAGGCTCCAATGTAATGCCACCATTTCTTAACTTGAGTTGACCTTCTTACCTTGAGGAAGGCCTCTTTCTGCTCCAGATGTTTGCTGATCATGGGGGTGACATGGTCTGACTCGCTGTTGGGACCCAGTTTATCAGCCCCACCACACCAGTCCTCCTCCCTCTTATACTCCTGTTCTAGGCTTTCTAAGACACTGCACACCTACGACACACATCATACAAGCACATTAAATAACATGCCATCCAAACTGCAGCTTCAGGCTTGAATTAACTGCAAGCTGACAGTTTTCTGAAATGACCCTTTGTAACTGAAGTGACAGAAATAGACTTAGCTTATTGACCCTGACCAAATCTTGCAAAATGGTTAATGACCTAAATTACATTACCCGCTAAGAAATTTGTGAAATGCTTCTTCCAGTATTATTTGGTCTCATCACAAAATTATGACCTTTTCTTTTTTAAATGTATTATTATCACTGATCTTTTAACCTATTTTTCATTATTGTAAAGTATGTGCTGTTTGACCTCTTGGCCAGGTTGCCTTTGTAAAAGAGATGGTTAAATAAAGGTTATATAAAACAACACACATAAGTGCCACAATTTAAAAAAAAATGTCAATTGGTATGTATATTCTGATATGACTCCATTCAACATTAAGAAACACATTTCAGTGAGATAAATCTGTTGTTTCCTCTTTATAACTTCATTACACAAAAACATTATGTGAAATTATGTGAGACTATGGAGGCTAACCACATATTTTCTGGAACTAGGCAAATATAAGACAGTATTGACAAAAATCTGACTTGAAATGTGACTATTAAAATAAATAAATAATATGGGGTAATAAAAATCCAAAATACCCACTTGGTCATGTATCTTGGGAGCATAGTCAGTGTTGTGATGCAATATGTTTATTTGATTACTTGTGTTTTCAGGGATTAAAAAAATTTGTTGGAAAAAGTGTAATGTGAACCCTTCAAAGCCAGAAAACTTGTTTGTGATGTTTTTGTAATGAATACATTTATGCATATATTGTGAACCAAAGTCGACGCTTAAAACAATGTGAACAAATGCAATAATTTATATGAAGAGTGACACTGGGACATTATAATAGGAGCTACAGTATATATACTATATCATACCATACTATATGAATTGTTTTTATCAGCTCATACATTTTTGTGAAAACTTAGTGAAGAAAAACAACATTTTCAATACTTGTTTGCATCTGTATATCTGATTACATTTTGTGTGAACCGATAGAAATGTACCTGTTCAGAGGTCTTGTAAAAGGCCACAGAAGCATTAACTAGTTTGAGTCTGTCCTCCATCTTCAGCATCAACTGCTGCCAGTGGTCTGCCACCTTGAAGTGAAAGAAAACATTATATATATATATATATATATATATATATATATATATATATATATATATATATATATATATATATATATATATATATATATATATATATATATATATATATATATATATATATATATATATATATTAATATATATATACACACATATATATATATATATATATACACATACACACATATATATATACATATATATATATATATATATATATATATATATATATATAGGTTTCTTAGATCTATACAACAGTGTTCACATTGCCTGCTTTGATCATTTTACTTTGCAGGAAATGTAAAGGAACAATACCTTCTCTGCACAGTCTCTGATCATATCCATGTCATAGTGGTTTGCCTGGAGTAAGGCCTCAGCTTTCTGCTGTACCTGCAGTGCACTTTGATGGGTTTTCTGTTCGGGGGATAAGGATGAGATAAAAACACAATAGTTTCAAGACTTATAAGAATCTGTACATCACAAAGACAGCTTTGAAAATACATCCTGGGCTTCCTGCTTGCCCTACGGAGCAGTTTTGTGTCTAGTAAAAAAAGAGTGGGAGCAACAGCAGAAAGGCCAAGTAAACAAAAGGTATGTCTGATTATAGCTATGCCCTAGACTGAGAGGGGGAAATAAGATAGTGAAGTAAAAATGACGCTATCTGGTGGTTTTTGTGTCATAGCTGTTATGCAGAGAAGAACATTTTTTGCTCCAAGGTGGACTTGAAGCATTTGAGCATAAGAAAGACAAAGATAAAGAAAGATTTCCTGCCACCTTGATAATGTTAAAAGAAAAATAAATAAATGTTCAACTCGGCAGCACCTGCAAAGACTGAATACGTCAGAATATAGCTTGCGCATTTCTAACCACGTCAGACCCATTGTGGGGATCAGGTGCTAGAGTTATGGTGAGTGCATTAACATTCCAGTCTCAAATGAGCAATAATGTTAAACAGAGACTTTCGTCTGAGAATGCATCTTTGTCAGCAAGTGTATATCAGCTCTGTAGAAGTAGGTCAGGTACAGGCCTGCATCAAAATGAGCCAGGCTTGACTTGAGTTCAAAGGAATTACACCCTGCATAATCACTGATACAAAGAGAAAAAAAAAAGGAAATAAAGAGGGAAAAGTAAGCTTAGAGGTACAGATATTTGTTATTCATGATTCCATTTCATGTGTGAGTAGAGAAAGTGCAGACAGATTTGAACCTGAGAAGAGTCTGAGAAAGGCAAAAGGTTGACGGATGAAAGGGAAAAAGGCAGAGGTGATGTAGAAATGGAAAGTAGACAAATGGAAATATTGAACTTTATATCAACACACAAATAAATATTAAAGAAAACCAATGACATGAATCTGGATAATGAGTGATGCTTTAAGGTGCCTGAACCCTGGTGCATCATAACCACACCCAAGGTAGAAGCACATGAACATGTTCTTCTACATTCCTGTAGAGATGTAAGAAAAATATGTTTTTATTTTTAAAGGTTCAATACATTTGTACTGGGAGCTGGTGTTTTTTATAACATTAGCTGACTGGATTTTGAAGCTAACGGTGGGTAATGTTGCGCAATACTGCAAATGTAGAAGGGGAAAAACCTCAAAATCAATGCATTAAGGATTTTACAGTGAATGAAGAGACTGTCGTTTGCATAGAAATGGAATCAATCATTATCAAAAATGTGATGCAAATGAAAATGTGTTTTGACTTTGCTATGTACCTCTATTGCATGTTGAAACTGTTCATGTTCTTTCTGCAGCTGTTCTGCTTCTTGTAAGGAACTCGCTGTGATGAGACCGGCATTCAGCATGGACTCTCCATTACGGATCCATCCAAGTACCTGAAACACACACACACACACACACAAACGGAGCACATTCTTTATACATATTTATTTTTTACAGATTAGCATTAGAATGATTTTACTACCAATACCACGAAACTACCACACGGTTTCCGTCTGCCTTCTATTGCTCTTTTTTCTTCGTTTTCTAATCCTGATATCTGCTCTTTACCACATACTCCGACTTTGTTCCTGTTTCAATCCACTCACTGGCTTTGAGCCTCCCTGCTGCTCATTAATTTCTACCCCATTACTCACTCTTTTACTACCTACAGACTTCAAATTCCGATCGACTTGATGGGCATGGTAAGACATATGTACTGTACACAAACCCATATTTGCTCATAATTTTGATGACCCAATTATAGCTGAAGGGCATATTTTTTTTAACACTGCCTGTCAGAAGCACCTCTCTCTTTCTCTGACTCAGCAAGCACACCTGTTCTATGGGTGACAAGCAAAAATGCAACTGAAGCTTTGCTGTAAAAGTGATGATGCAACACAAGTGTGACTCCTGTTTTTCCGCAACTTCAACACAGTCGAAGTTTCCACTCCAACCGAGGCGGGACAAATCTGAGGGATAGCTGATTAAATGTCAGAGGGGCTTTGTATACACATGGTGCAATGATTAAAGCTAACATGTGAACAAAAGCAGAAAACTATGATCAAGGTGCTTGCTCTTTATCCAAATAAAAATCTTAGACATTTTCAAAATTGCTATTTTTTCACCAAGACGTTGACTGTGTGTACTTTTATATGTGTGTGCCTACTTTTTTGGTTGAGACTGTACATGTTGTGTGTCACAGAAAAATACATTTTAATAAACGTATGAATAAATTGATTTATAATTTGCTTTAAATGATATTTTATTGACAGAAACATATTAAAATCATAAAAGCACATTTCACTAGGATCAATTCCAGTACCATTATGTTAGTGAAATCATATTGAGGTTTTTTTTTTTATATATATACTTTCCTCATATATTTCTTATCTTTCAACATTATGTCTTTGAGAATACTCTAAAATTCAACTAAAGCAACTTTTGTACAGAGGTCATGGGGGAAAAAAGTGAGACAGGCTGGATTTTACACAGAGGTACATGCTCATTTCTTTTTCATCGTGTTCCAGAATCATGATTCCACTCTGTTACTACCTCCAGAGGTATTACAGAGCCATGATAAAGGTGGAACCAAATGATCCCAGACATTGTTCTGGAATAAAGACGATATATTCCAGTCACAGAAGGCTCATGAGGCTTATGAAAGAAACTTTCTTTTCCGTATTTTAAGACTGTCACACAAAATTCCAGACTCTTCAAGATCTGGAAAACAACATTTCTAAATGTTAAACATTTTAAGACTTTCCAGACCTGCATGAGCACCTTATATGATCCCATATTTGTATGTAACAGCACACTAATGTCTCACACTATGTGATGAAGTTATTTTTCATTTCTTTATACGTCTACATCTGCAACTACTTTAACTTTAATTACACTGGTTTTATCTTTGCCAAAATTCCTCCTACATCTTTCCTTCCCATTCCTTAACTGTGCCATTTTATAATGACATACAGAGGCCAGTCCTCCGAACAAGTGAAAACCACTGGGTTCGGTGCATTTGAAACTAAAAAAACAGAAAACACTAATAATAGCAGCTACAGAGCAGTTGTAATCTCTGGCCAGGAAAAAAAGGCTGCAAAGTTTATAAATAAACCAGCAGCAGAAATATACAGACAACAATTACCAGATTATGCTTGGGTCCAGAATTCACATTTCCCAGGATTCAGTATGGGGATGTTTCATATGAAGGGAAGGCAGAAATGTTTTTCCAAACACGCTCCAATATACTGCTCCTGATGACACTTCTCATTAATAAATCATTATTTGCTCCATGTGCTGTATGTGCAGGTGTAACAACTCGTGGCTACATATATATGTTGCCTCTCTGTGGACACGACCAAAAATAACACAACCAACAGCATTCAACAGTGAATTTATAACCAGGGCATCTACTGCCGTGTTCTGCAGCTTTTCTATTTAAACCCTTTCACTCTCTGTTTCATATCTGCAACCACACAGATTCAATTCTTGAATAATTCTAATACATATTGAAGCATAAACCCTGCTCGTATTTGGCGCAATACCATGATAACAGGCCTAATTATGAGACTCGGCTCTACATTTGTTTGTACAAATGGAAAATGAAGCATAGGCAATTTTTTTCCGTGGCAGCAGCTTTCAACTATGAATATTTGAAAAGATTTGGTAGTTGTCATGTTCTTTGGTGTCAGGACAGTAAGCTGTGAAATGATTGTCTCAGTCCCTTATTATTGAGTTACATCCATTTATCTTAAGTTTTCCCTGTTATTTCAATTCATCTTCACTGTTCTTTGTTGCTGAATATCTGACCATATTGTCTTGCTCAATCTATTGGTCAAGGTCAGAGACAGATACAGACAGACAGACAGACAGACAGACAGAACTACAGAAAGAGAAAGAAACAAAGAGGAGGGAGAGGCTGTTAACGGGGAATGAGTCATCTTCACATGGTCATGTGGAGACAGAACACAGTGTGGCCTTTTAGCGGTTTCATATACTCTGGTTGACCTTGATCTTAGAAGAAGAAAAAGCAGCACACAGAGATCAAGGCATAAGTATTTATGAAATGCAACACATGATCATTCATATTCCATCCTGAGTATATACTATATTTTGTATTTATATTGGAATCATTTTACTGTAAAATGTTTCTGATGTACAAAATTACTGATCTAACACTATACTATATGTGTATACATACAATATAATTAGTCATTTATTATTTTCATCATTATAAATATTTTATCATTATTACTTTATAATTTATTTCATGATTTATTATTACTTTAAGATGTATTGTTAACACTCCGCTACTTCTTGTTTCTCCTAGTATTTTACAATTTCAATACTGTTTTCTTTTTACAATTATTGTTTTGCTATATTCTTACAGTATTTCTTGTGTGTATATCCGGTGTTGTATTCCTACAAAGCAAAAATCTAAATCTTACTAAGTATATTTTTCCTATTTCTAGTTAAAATATCCCATCACGCTTAAAATAAAATAACTTTTTTTTTAAATAATGGATTTTGAAAACCTTATTTCAAGAAATCTTACCAGGATAATGTTTTTTGTTTTTTTTTAACTTAATTCAAGGTAAAAATCTGCCAGTGGAACAAGTAAAAATTCTCTTGGTAAGATTTCTTGAAATAAGGTTTTCAAGATCTATTGTCTAAAAATAAGTTCTTATCTCAGTGAGAAGCTATTATTAAGGTGATTATGTTTTATTTTAAGTGTGATTAGATATTTTGACAAGAAATGACAAAAATAAAAAATCTCGTGTCATTCATCCCATCTCCGTTTTCATCCCTGCTGATCACATGTTTCTGTCCGTCTCTTTTTCATGCCCGTACCTGTTTGACTTCTGCTTGTAAATGCCTCAGTTGGACACACTGCTCCAGATGTCTCCTGTGCTGCTCTGCTGCCACGTCCAACTCCTGCTGCTTTTCATGAAGAAACTCCAGCAGGTCCTGGACTCGTGTTGCCATGTCCACGTCTCTATCACATAACAGCTCCACACCTGCACGACAACATTTTATTATGGTAATATATTCTGACATCTGTTTTCCTGCCAATTTTTTGTCCTTAGTCACAAAATAAAATGTGTATTATAGGTTCAGTAGGCAGCATTTAGTCCCATCTAAAAGTGAAGCTGTAGAGTAGAAGATACCTCAAGAGTTTTGTCAGTCGTGGGTTTTAGAGTAGACAATGCACCTTGATGACAATCATATAAAACACTAAAAATATTTGTGTAACAATATGCTAATAAAAACAGAATTATGAATATTTTCTAAAATGTTTGCATTTAGATCAATCTATATGTTATTAATATAGATACATAACTGCAAAGAAATGATAGAGTATTTTTAAGGATGTTTGAAGAGGCTGATAACAATAAATTTGCCCATTTTAAAATTTAACAGGTCAATAACGTAATAACCAGCTAATAAAAAGCCTGAACTGACTTGGCCAATAATGTAATAATGTAATAATTTATTACATTATTGACCAGTTATTATATTTGTGGCCTGGTAAAAAAAAAGTTATTCTTTGCAAATGTAATAACTGAGCCAATAATGTAATATTTATTACATTACTGGTCAGTCAGTTCAGGACTTTTATTACGTTATTGGCCAGTTATTAAATTATTGGTTTATTGCCTTTTAAAAAGGGCAAATTTATTATGCTATTGGTACCACGAAGAACAAAAAGAACAAAAAGAAACACAGGATATAACATTCAATTCTTTACATCACCATAAACCATTTTTTCATATTTTACTTATGATTTGCAGCACATTTAGTATTTGCATAATATCTTCATCTTATGCTAACTGTGAAGCCAGCTGCCAAGATGGCCCTGGTGAATACGTATTGTCCTCTTGAATATCTGCAGGCGTATCATTTACTGCAGATAAATGTTCTTAGCTGTGGCAGTGTAAACACAGATTACAGAGCCAGAGATGAAACTTTTGCTCTTTTCCCACACTCACCAGATGCCTGGACCTCTGTGACATACTGCAGCAGCTCCTGCCCCTGGTGGATGACATCAAATGTGAGGTTGTTCATAGTCAGCGCCTTATCTGCATGATGCTGCAGCCTCTGCTCAGCCAGCGTCAGGTCCTCAGTGTCGAAATCACTCATCTGCTGGGACAGTTCCTCATTCCATGATTCCAGGTCTGAGATGATCTGAGACAGAAAAGAATAGAAAAGAATAGAATAGAATAGAATAGAATAGAATAGAATAGAATAGAATAGACTTTATTAAATATCTTTGTATATATAATTTTTCCCTCAATAAATTAATATATAAAAATAATACAATTAAATATAATTAAAAATAAATACAAGTCAACACATCTTCAAACCTTTGAAAAATACATGTTTCACTTTTCGCCTGTTCTCCCCATGCTTTATGGGGACTTGCTGAAAACACAAGTTGGTGTGTTTATAGAGGACATCATTTGCAGGAATTTTCATATTTCACACAGATTCCAATTTTACTAGTAGGGACCTACACACACGCAGACACACACACACACACACATACATACATATATATATATATATATATATATATATATATATATATATATATATATATATATATATATATATATATATATATATATATATATATATATATATATATATATATATATATATCCCTCATGAGGACCTGGATTTTGGTCCCCATGTTGTCAGAGCTCCCTTTGACATGACCATGTAATCATATCAATGTCCCCATCAAGATATGAATAAAAACACATGCATACACACACAGACACACACACACACACAAGGTGATTACAATAATCTCTCCCAACCAATTTTGGGTGAGATTACTAAAATGTTCAGGATGTACAGGTGTCAGTAAAAACTAGAAGATGAAGATAAACAAAGTGTGGGGCAAAATGTTACGACAGACAGTCAAAGGGAAACATGGTAGAAATATTGTGAAATAGTCTGAATTTGACCACATTGTCAACATCATGTCAAAGCAGCCCCCATAAAATATATTTAACAATGCATCCATTGACTAAAAGAAAAAAAAAAATCTCATCCATTTTAATATCCAATATCAAGACAGACAGTTTAATTGCTGTAACCCGACACATTATGATGACTGATAATAACAAGTAACATATTACTATGGTGATGCAAGGCTTATAAAGCAGATGTAGTGAGATGTGAGTACTTGTCTAAGACTACCCACGCAGACTGAATCACAAACCAGGGGCACCATGATCCTGGCACCATCCAGCTACGCCTGTCAATGTTGGTTTTTTTATTCTCTTGTTCACATTAGTTTATTATCTACAAACCTCCTACTCTGGAAGTTTGGAACGAATTCTCATGAAAAAAAATCTGATCTCAAAGTCTTTTTTTTTTTTTTTTACCTTAACTGAACCAAAACATGAGTGTGTATTTGAGCTCAAAACTGGCGTTCTCAGCATTTATTTTTCAACACAGGTTATTCATCTTTCAGTGTCAAAAAAGGGGAGTTTTCATCTTAAAGGAAAAAAAATGTAGAGCAATGAAAATATGATGTTCCACAGCTATTTTGAATTAAAATAACATAGGAGTACCTTTTTAAAATGCAAATGAGGAAGCACCTTTGAACATCATATAGTAGACACATGGGGATTTGTAGGTTTCTTTTTACTCTGAACTTTCTTCAAAGTCACCAGTGAAAGCATTAATTCAGATATACACACCTATTCATATTTATACACACATGTCAATCCATGCACTGCTCAAACATCTTTAAATTATTATTTTTCTGTATGTTATTGTTCCCAAATATGGAGATAAATATGGCAGGGACTGAGATTTTACTGAAATAAATAGATTTTATCTACAATGTAGCATTTAACAATTTGGTCAAGTGACTATATTTGTTAATTTCCAGAGGTGGTCAAAGTACTCACATTCTGTACTTAAGTAGAAGTACAGCTACTTATGTGAAAAAATACTCTGGTAAAAGAAGTACTGATTCCACTCCTTTACTTAAGTAAAAGTAAAAAAATAAATAAATAAAAAAATCTCAATTGTAATAAAGTACAAAAGTAAAAAGTAAAACTAAATTTTTTGTTGCCATGAATACAATAATACTTATTCAACCAGGAAAAATCTGAAAACCTTCAAAAGTATTTAAAATAAAGCCTTTAAAAGTGAGTTACTGTGTAGAAATTGTGTTTGATCAGGTCACAGTACAGTTTTGTGGGTATGGGGGGGACAGGAAATGAAAAAAAAAATAAATAAAAAGTCAGAATTCAGATAAAAAGTCATGAGATAAAAAAATTTAGAATTTTAAGAGAAAGTCAAAAATGCAAGATAAAAAGTCAGAATTATGAGATTATAAAATTATAAAAAAAATTATCAGGCAAAAGTCAAAATCTTGAGCTAATAGTCATATAACTATAATATATAAAGTCATAGTTCCTCTCCTCCACTGATTTTCTCTTTGAAACCATTTATTTTTCATACTGTCAAATATGTTTAATTTGAAAAAGTAACCCGTCTATTCTGAGAATGTAAAGAGTATAAAGTACAGATATTTCTACAAAAATGGACGGGGTGAAATTAAAAAGTTACCAGAAAAATAAATACTCAAGTAAAGTACAGATACCTAAAAAAAATATGCTTAAGTACAGTAACAAAGTACTTTCACTTAGTTACTTTCCACCTCCACAAACATTAAATATGGAACTAATCCTGTGCCTCAGTGACATTTTATAGAAATGGTGAATCTATAAATAGTTAATATGAATCATTTTTGTCAGTTTATGACCTTATAACAGTTGTTTTATTGCATGTTTTACATTTTTAGCAAGTGCTGCTCAGAGGGTTTAAAGCAAAATGACGAACTTGATGATGTCCAATAACACACTAAGGTTCAAATTTTGAATTTCAGAGCATTTCCACAAGTGTCCTATAAAGGATTAATGCAGTGCTTTTCAAACTTTGGGTTGGGGTCACCTGGAATTCAAATGGGGTCACCTGAAATTTGTAGTAATTAATACAAATCAATAATACAATATACAAATATACAATATTAATCCAAAATATATGGTGATGGGAAAAGACAATCCCAATCCATAAAAGAAATGATAAACTGAGTCTGAAACTGAAATACTGTGGTACTGGTTATCTGTCACATGTTCATCGTAGTCATTTTAAGATGCTGGTGCTCTTTCATTATCCTTATTTTTTGTTTATTCAGTATTAATTATCAGCCTCGTAAATACAGGCTGGACTGACTGTACATATCCTGACCAAGGAAAATAAAATTCTCACTTTGGCAGTATTTTACACCTGGCATTTCTGCCTCCATCCATAATAATATACATTAGACTAAATATCATCTAAAATGTATGTTTATTTGCAATATGGTATAGAAAAAACAAATTAATTCTAACAAGAAATGTGCGATGTCATGAGCCAAAAAAGGATGTAAATCACTGGTTTAATGCATGTAAACTTAAGCATGTTTTTGTATATGGATACCATGAGGACTAGATGTGATTTTATGCTAAAAAAATAAACAAACAAATGCATGGTCAGGTATCAGCAACAAGGAGCGATATTGAGCAAAAACTAACTTAACGCCACGATTTAAGCCCCTAAAAACTTAACGCGCATCTGTGAGTTTTGACCTGAGTCTCCATCTTTCAGCTGTTGTTTCTACTGTAACTTTAGAAACTAATGGAAGGAGTGTGTCGATTTAAAATGTGTAAAGTTACCATGCCTCGACAACTGGGTGTCTATATAAACTGCATGTCTGTAATGGAGATGTGTCTGGCAGTACGTTAAAAAACGGTGGTGAATTTCAATCAAGCGCCATACGTAAAACAAAATGAGCTGCTTTGACGGCTGTTCTCTTTTCTTCAGACAACACTGACAACTGACATGAACGCATATGAGAAAAAGCCAAAACCCTGCATGTAGTATGAGTTGAGAAAAAATTAACATGGAGAAGAATATTGAACTTTGCGTTTCTGTAATATTGAAAATAGAAGACTTTATTTGTCATCGTGGAACACAGTGAAACTACAATTTAGCAGTTTGCATGTCCAAGATAAGGAAGAAAAGCAATGTGCAAGTGGGAGGAGTCGTATGTTGTAACAAAATATTGGTACTGTGATCCTCTAACCCTTGCCACTTTTAATTTCCTCTCCAAGTTTCAGATTGGAAAGCTCGGGCATGTACAGTAGATGGCATGTGGTTGTAGTTTGAATACTTTGAAGACCTGCATTAACTCAATGTCCACAGATTATGTACAGCTCAGGTTGTATCTATTCGTCTGAACTGAGCTGAGTATGTGACTGCACAGATTGTGCCAGAGGGAAATCCCAAACAGCGCAGACCCACTTGATACTGATTACCTTCAAAAAAAAAGAAAAAGAAAAGAAAAAAAAAAAAAAGAAAAAGAAAAGAAAGTCTGGCTTGAAGGGAGGAGATTTCCTTTAAGCAGTAACATCCATAGAAAAGCAACTTCCACTAGGGTTTATTAAACGTCTATCTGGATTTGTATGTTCTATAATTATAGCATTATTTGTTCAGTAACAAAATACACAAAAAGTAAAGTCAATAGTTAAAGCGCATTATTCTTTTTTTTTTTTTTTTTTTTATAAAAGAAGCTTGGTTGTCTTTAAATGTGCAGTTCTTCAGGACTATAGATTTACAAAAATCCAGAGGGCAGCTTAATGTTAGCTCCAAACAGACATTACACACTTTATTTTTTCTTTTTTTTTTTTTAGCAAACACAGTACTTGCATGAAATAAAATAACTACAAAAAAAAAAAACTCACAAAAAAAAAAAAAAAAACTCACCAAATGCTCATTCGTCGTCTGCTGTCCTCTCCTCTTACAGTTAAGTAAAATGCCTTCTGTGTGTAAAAAGACCATCTCCCACATCTACCAGCACCATGAAAACTAACAGGAGATGAGTCTTCTCTATGACCACGTCTCAATCATGTGTAGTTATAAAAGCTAATTAACACAGACAGCGCATGTATCTCACCTTAACCCATATCCTCCTCACCTTAAACACAGACACCCCCATTCAAGCCACGAGGGAGTGTCCCAGTGTGCACGGGCAGGGAGTGGAGGGAAATACAGTAAATGCCTCCTCCACCCTTCTTCATGCTCCAACACTGTGTCATATTAATCCCACGTGTATGTGTGAGTATGTCTGCATTCAACATGAGTGATTAGATGCAGTACCATGACCTGACTGGACTTGCAGAGTTAATACATGACTGATCTGTGCTTCCAGACTTAAGCATTCAGACACAAACAGCTCCTAACAACCACAGAAATTCTATTAACTTATGCATGAAGACAAATCCAACATGAGATTTCCACTCTTGTTTAGAAGGAAAATGCTTTTTTCGTGTGGCTGTTTTTCACCTTTTTTGACATTTCAACAGCTATTATACAACACAAGGAGGAGATTTTGTATCCTAAAGCAAGTTTTGCATGTAGGAAGTTGTACATGTAATCAGGTCCAGTGAACGGCAGCGAGAAAAGAAGCGCAAATGTTATGCAACAGCACTTAATACTTAATTTGAAAAAAAAAATAATAATTAAAAAATGACACACCTAGGAACATCAGGTTTGGTAAACATTAAAGCTACAGTTGGCATTGGTGTATTATAAGTCAAAAACTAAATCACATTCACTTCTTCTTGTCTGTGTTTTCAGGCTTTAGATAATCTAGGACATGAGAGAACATTTCAGACAAACGCTGTCGAGGCTGTTATATAGTGGCATATTTTCTATGACAGAAATGTCATCCATATTTATATACACTAGAAGAAATCTAAATCTGACCAAGTGCATTTTTCTCATTTCGAGTAAAAGGATGTCATTACAGTTAAAATATGACATCATCAACTAAAGAGTAACTTTTAAGTGAGGTATAGAAAACGTATTTTTAGACAAAATATCTGGAAAATCTTCTTTCAAGAAATCTTAAAATGATCATTTTCACTTGTTCCATTGAAATATGTTTTGCTTTAATTAAGCAATATATAAATTAAGATTTTCAAGATCTATCTAAAGTCAAACAATAAGTTCTTATATCTCACTGTTGTGTATTAATTTAAGTATAATGAAATATTTTGACTAGAAATGAGAAAAATACACTTTGTAAGGTTTAGATTTTTGCACTGTACAGGTTAATGTTTAGAACAGATAGACGTAACCAGCAGGAGGGAATGTTGCTTCTGTGTAAGAACACAAGTGATATGATTACATTTGATAACCATTTCCTTACTTACACGCTTACATTCATACAGAACCTTTTTTTTTAATATATAAATTATATTATATATAAACCTTAAAACTGTGCTCCAAGCTTTTACTTTCAAACTGACAGAATGTAATTCATCTGTCAAAATGGCATGACTGAACAAATATGATTTGATGGCCAAAAAAGGAAAATAAATGAGAGTAGTTTTCATATCTGAGCAGCAGCTGCAGGGGAGCATTCACTCTCACAGTGGGATGTTAAGAATTAGAAGATGCAGTGGAGCCCATTTGTGGTAAAGAGGGGGAACAAAATTGGAATGAGTCTGGATGAAATGCATCACCCAAGCCCAGCACATACAAAATAAGAGTATTGCGCTCTATTCAACCAAGCTTTGTTCAGTAAGCTTTGAACGAGAGGAATGAGTCCGTCACCTAAGAGTCACTGTAATGTTGGTAAATGTACTCAGAAGTTTCTTTTTTAAAACACCAATATCAAATGCAGTTTCACATTCTCACCTTATTTTAAGCCTTAAAGACCCATTCCTACCTTTGTGGCAGTTTCTGAATGCGTTTTTCTCTGTATTCTAACCTTTCTTAGGTCATTTATCAACATTAATTAGAACACTATAATTTCATTGTTAACACTCTAGCAGCGAAACTATCATTTCAATTCACACCAAACTGGGTTTATACAGTAGATGGTCAGTGACACAGAACAGATCTGATTACATTTTGGGAGAAGTCGGTCAGAGTTGTATTTTTGGGGGGAATTTAAAAAAAAAAAAAAAAATTCTTCTCCAATTTACTCATAATGGGCAAAATTTAAAATGTATATGAATACATACATTCTGTTTCAATTTACTACGAACTTGGCACATATATAGAGGCATTTTATATGCTGACATCAACACATACATAGACATGATGACATTAGCTCAGTCGATGATACAATACATGTGAGGGGGCGGAGTTTGTTGTGCCGGGCACCACTTTTTATTGGTTTGTTGTTTTTTCTTCCAATTAAAATCATTTATTTTCTTGTATTAAATTTAATGATCATGGGGGTGTTCAGAAATGTTGAGAGTTAATTAATCTCGCTCAACATTGGTTGGGAGAGATTATTGTAATCACCCTGTGTGTGTGTCTGTGTGTGTCTCCGCAGAGACATATCATGCTATAACTCAATGAACACTTGAGATATCAACATGAAATTACATGGGCATATACATATAGCTAATACGCATCAGATGCAATGATCAATTTCAGTAAAGGTCAAAGGTCAATGTATCAATTAACTAAAAGGTCAAAATCACATTATCAGTTATAACTCAAGAACAGAGGGTCACAGAACTTTCAGATTGGTACCAAACAATGCAGAATGAAGATAAGTCAGCATAAAACAAGTCTGTTATTGATGCAACTCCATGGGTTTTATGGTGAATCAATACTGTAGAAGATGACAGCTGTTTCTATGGCAACTATGGAGCCTTTGAACATTCAAATGGGTCACATCTGATGGCAATGAAGAGATGGCAAACTGCATTTTACACCAATTATTTCCATGTGTTGATAGAATTAGTGGATCGACGGTTACTAAACAGTTTGCGTCAGTAGCAGTTGTTTGGGTCTTTATGGGTTAATATGAACCCCAAAATATCTGTCATGTCTGTCATCATAAATATTAATAAAACCTTCCTGTTGTGCATCTTTCTCCTCCTTAAATCTGAACATCCAAAAATAAACCACACAAGCATCCATCATAGAAAATAAAGCAGTATGAAAAAAGATCCCTGCATTCAACTGTCAGCACCCAGAGTAAAGCCTCTCTTTCATCCGTACTTACATCGATGGCATCCCTCTCAAAGATGCGGAGTTGGAGGAAGAGCTCCAGTTTGATTTTCCTTTCCTGGAACAGCTCCTCCATCTGGCCCTGGGCCTCATCCAGCTGCTGCAGCACGCTCTCAATGTGGGCCATGGAGCTGTTGTGGGGAGTCTTATTGCTGGAGATGGCAGAGTCTCTGCGGAGAGAAGTCAAATATACAGCGTTCAGAACAAGGGTCAACATCTAAATGTATCCATAAAATTATCAGATGCTGTGGAAGCAGGATTTTATTTTCATGGTCAAGTCTATTATCTTCAAGGTTACTAGAGTTACACGCCAAAAAAGTTGGGAAAACATGAGAAATTAAAAAAAATAAAAAACTTCCATTCCCACATCCCAGAGGATTTTACAGAAAACCACCATTATATTATTCTCATAACAAGTTGTATTGTGGAATATGTGAAGAGTGTTTGCCACTGTCATTTCACTGTAACAATGATTACATTTTTTTCTTGAACTTTGACTTTCTTTATGTTGTCCATGTCCTTGATAATATGTAACTTGATACTGTATTTTATTTATTTGTAGTCTATGAAAGTAGTATGTTTGTTTTATCTTCATTTGTTGTAACTACATCTACACTGCTGGTGTGGCCTGGTCAGTCATTTATCACCAATTATTATGTCATCACCTTCACTTTTTCTGCATTTCTAGTATATACTACATGTATATTTCTATATTTAATTTACTTTTTATGTCAGTGAGGAAAGATAAAGCTTCATCAAAATATATAATCAATTCATCATTAAAAAAACAAAAAAAACAAATCTGCAGCAATGACCTAAAGCGTTGTGAAAGTATGTTTTATCTGAATAATGGAAATGCATTGATGGGTATAATGGTTAAAAATGTATTAAGCATTTTAGATCAGTGCCACTTCAAATGACCCCAAGGTAAAGGTGGTTGTTTCCATTGTTGTTCATTTCTACGTGTTTGACCCTCATGATGACTAAGTGGTTTGGGAAGTAAATGAATGGATGATTATGACATGTGTGTGTGTGTAAAAACTGCCTCTATTTCTGCACTGTATGGGTACATATTACACCTGAGCTGCTGTATAAGATCCTCTCCCTCCTTGATGACATTGACAGTGGCCTGGAGGGTGGTCTGCTGCTGCTGCCCAAAACGCTTGATCAGATCCTGCACCGCCTCCACTGACTCAGCATACACATCATCCAGCAGCTCTTTCTGAAGCTCTTCCAACCACGTCCACAGCTAGCAACAATTGACGGGAAAGGGAAAGAAAAAGTAGCATCATGTTGTATATACACACACACACACACACACACACACTCATACACACACTAAATATGACTGGTGCCAAACAGATAGACCAAAGATGGAAGGCGGAAAATCAAATCTGACCATTTCTGCTTAAAGCTGGTGTTTTGTGAATGGTCATCTTTGTAACAGATTAGCCATCTGGGTGATTTGGCTCAGTGTACTTAAGCTCTGGCGTCCCATCCACACTGCAGCAGAGACCCTGGCACCGACTGATTGTCTAACTCCCACATTGCCTACACAAATACAGTACTACTTTTGAGGTTGTTGCCTTCATCATAAAATATTAACTTTGCTGTTTAGCAACCAAATTTACAAAAGTGGCCAACTACGCAAAATACTTTTACCTTTTTATATTATTTTTCAGGATTACCTCAGTATTTCAGTATTGACTACAGACAATATTATACATATTATAATATATACTATATTATATTATAATATTATATAATATACTATAATAAAAGACTAAGACTACATAACTATGGCACCCATCAAAATAAAGTATAGACTGTTCATTTGGATTTGAATTGATGCTAAAACATGTCAATGGCAGTGAATGAGTTAAAAGGAGATCATGTGCCATTAAATAAGTGGCCATTATTTAATAAAGTAATCACTGAATACAAAAAAATATGGAGTATTTTCTCAGTTAAACTGTAATGTATGACATTTCCACATAAATAATAATAAAAAAAAAACATGGTTCCAGTTCTGTATTTTCTTAACTTAATCTGTACTTATTAAGTGCATTATATAAAAAGTTTGCACTACATTTAATTGGATCTTTCATTGTGACTACTGAGAAGGATATTGCATTTTTTTTTTTCTTATTGTATTGCAACAATGGCAATAAAGTCTTACTCTATTCCATTCTATTCTATTCTATGTTTCTACCTTTGTTACAGTTCAGGGAAATTCACCAATAATTCACAATAAAATCTGTTATATTTACAAAGTTAACACTTTTATCGCAATTTTTTCTTCAAATTTGTAAAACCTAAGTGATTGCGTCCGTTTCAATAATCCTTAAGTCTTTCTGTGATATGCACCACTGGTGAAGAACTTTGAAGTATACTTCATCATTCTGCTTTGGAATTCCAGAATTCTGCGCAGCTACAGCAAAAAGAAGCAGTAAAGCTGCTGTTGCTGCTGCGGCCATACTGCAGCTGCATGGAATTCCAAAAAGCCCCAAGTGATAGTTTGGCTTTGGTATGTAAACAAACAGATGGCTTGTGATGGAGTACACTTCGAAGACCATCACTCAGGTTTTGCAAATTTGAAGAAAAAATTGTGATTAAAGTCATATTTTGTAAATTCCTGAAGATTAAAACTATATAATATGAATATACATTACTAAACAATGTATGAACAAAAACTAGGATACAGCAATTTGCATACTACTTTAATGGGTTATCTCTTAGTAAACTAAATTCCATCACATGTCTTTATAGTTACCTCTGTGAAGGAGGTTATGTTTTAGCTCGTGTTTGTTTGTCTGTTTGTTTGTTTGTTTGTTTATTTGATTGTCAGCAAGATAACTCAGACAAGATATTATCAGGCAGTTTCTTGCAATCACCTCCTCTCACCTTCAGACATCAGATAAGATAACACGATAGGCTCGTTGACGTCACGTTTTGACATCACATGACGTCAAGCGAATGGTATATTTGCAAAATGTCTGACATTTAGGTTAAAGCAGGGTTATTGACATACTTTGTTAAATCTGACAATATCTTGTGCTTCATATTTATACATATATTCATATTCTCAAAAACAAGACAGAGGATTTCTTTGATTTTTTTTAACCCTCTGAGGGATTGTTAATGACCGATAAAATAAATCGTTAGCAAACATGGAACACTAGTTTACAAATAAGTTATGAACATCCAGATCCAAACCTTGGCAGAGTTGTGCTGCTTCGCGGAGGTCTGCACACTGTGAGTGCTCTAGCTTTTATAGTTAATTAACATTAACATTAATAATGAAGTGATGAATGAACTGCCTGGTAATCAAAATCTTTTCTTTCTTTCGTTTACACTTTTTTAAATGTAAAAATTATATGCAGAATTTAAAACCTAAATGTTCATGGATTGTGTCTAACACAGTTGGACATAAAACATAGCTGAATGGGAAGTTGTATTTGGAGTCAATTTTATAAGTTGAGAATAAGAACAAGTAAATCCCTTCATTTTTAAATCTAATCTGTGGTATTGTTTTACAGTTTGTTTCCTATAAAACCCCAGGCCAGAAAGTTGCCAGGCTATAATGCATCCAAATGTCTTTTATAGCAGTAGGTGACATGATGGACAGGAAGAGTTGGAAACATTCCTGTATACACACACAGACATGCACTCACATACACACATACACAGAAGCCCACAGCTACAGTGACCTGCACCAGTGTGGGCTGACAGATGGGATGAAGGAGATTAGTCCATATGGATATAAAAGACCAGCTTCATTACCATAACACCTTGGCTCTGACTGTCTGTTTGAGTCTATGTAAACAGGATGGAGTGTTAACACATGCAGGGTGCAGTGCTCTGTCAGTGTGGAGAGGTTAAATCTGACAGTTAAACATGATCATGTATGACTTTTATATTAACATGACGCTGACAGAAATTTAACATAGGCATTTTCTGAATTTCATTCATCTAAACAGTCACACTATTTTGTCTGTTGTTTCACTGTTGAGCAAATTCTTGAATAAATTCTTGCCTGTTTAAGATAAGTTCTGTGCGACATTCACAAACCAAGTAGCCAAAAATGTCTGTGAATATATTAAAGAGAGACACAGTCCACCAGAGCACAATTTGATGAAACTTTTTTTTTTAATCACTTTCATTTTTTATTTCATTTTTCCAAATATATCATATCATCACACATTAACTACTAATATTAGAGCACTGGTAAATTAGCCACCTGTAACCATTAATGGTTTTCAAATCAATAAAGCGGCTTTTTATCCCACACACATCAACAATAAACCTTATTTTGATGCACAGACACAAAATGGCAAATGTGGTCCCAGTCATTCCACTTTTCCATGTGTTGATAGGATCACTCCGATTAAGAGAGTAAATGTGTTTGGGATTTTGTTTTCATGTTAGTCTAAGTATGCATGGGTGCACATAAAAGGGACAAATTAATGGAATATTGATTTTCATTACTCATGTAAACAGCTTGGTAGGAATATTGTTATTTTTAGAATAAGAAAAGGGGGAAAAAAGTAATATTCTGTGCTAATTTAATAAATGTGGCCATTGTCTAAACAAGTACTGTACGCTACTGAAAACATAGTTTCACTTCTAAAGGAGCCTGTTGTTGATGGCGGATATAGATACAACAAAGCTTTTCGCTGCCATCACTACGTATGATGACATGCAGGAGGGTGATCAATAAATCCATATTGCCTCTGCCTTATTGTCTCCTGTTTGTATGCAGTATGAGTATAGAGCTTCAGCTTTTAGAAAAACAAAGGCGCCTAGTCAACGGTAAACATGTCTAATTACAGTTTAGAGGGGAAGGGAAGAACACTCACCTCTTTGACATGTGTATGGAAGGCAACAGACATGTCCAGCAGGACTTTACGTTGCTCCACACGGCGAACAAAATCCTGGATGCGATCTTCAAGCTGATGTGCGGCCTGGTAAATTTCCTCTGGGTCACACTCTCCGGTCTGAGCCAGCTGCTCCGCTGCTTCCAACAACTTGTCAGCATTTGTATAGGTATTCTAAAACATGAATGTTATGTAGATTTCATATATAAGTACTGTATCTTACTGTATGTACTACTGGTAACATTGGACATTGGACGCCATCATAGTTTATGCAGGTTACAATCACCTTTTATCTAAATCTCGTTAGCGTCAAATGTGTCTTTTCTCACCTGTGCAACCTCTTCAAAGTCCTCGTGTCTCTTTTGCAGAGCCCTGGCTCTGTGTAAAGACTTTCCAACACCGGTGTGTTTACTGAGAAAAGCCTCACCGTGGTTTTCTATCCAGTCTAGCACCTATACAGATGTGGAAAGACAAAGAGAGTGCATTGTTTAAACATGCTATAGATGAAGAAAAAGTCAACCTGAGTGCAGTACACAGTTTACACCAGTAGTAGGCACAGCTAACTGATCCATTTTAAGATCACATTAGATGTCATCTCCCCTGTGTTTTGATTACTGTTCTCCTTTATGCTTGTCCCCATTTCATTAAATCCATCACACTCTGTCATGTTTAAACACAGCACAAAGTGTAGACAATTAAATTTTGCTTAATAGGAAATCCAGAGTAGTGCAGTATGTCAACATTTCCAATGTGGATGAGATTAACTATAAGTCTTTGTACATAATTACCTTATTATCTGTTAAACAGATGGCCATGCTCCATCTGTTTCTATGTGCGGTAATGAAAGAGTTTCATATTATTTTCAAGGTCTCTGCGAGAATATTTTGATGGGACAAGCACGTGTGCACAATGCCCTCGACACTTCATGTGGCAGTAAATTGCATCACCATGGAAACCACTGCCAAGAGAAAAGGGTGATGAAAGAACGAATGGAACTCAGGAAAGAAGGAGGTGCAGGAAGATTTAACACAGAGAGATAGAGGAAAAGAAGGGGCAGAAAGGCAGAGAGGAGTTCATGCCTGCAGGGCAGAAATAAAAGAGATGACACTATAAACCAGCTCAGTAGTTTGGATCTAAGAGCTCTGCCATGCACACAGTCATACACAGAGATACTCTCATACTGGAACCACATGAGGAAGGGAAATATAATACTTTGAGGACGCTGAAACTGTTTACATTATATCATAAATATTGCACCATCTGCTCTTCGGAATGCAACGCTCAAACACGTAGGTAAAATAACACATTTCCAAAGCAATTCTGTTCTAATCTTAAATCAACTAAAGAGAAATGTAACAGAGAAGAGCAGCTTACTGAGGTAGTAAGAAGTTCTGTAAAAATCCCTGTAAGATCACTGACACATGAAAAGGTCTGCACATTGAAAGTCCTGCTGAGGCATTTATTTTAATGTGTACAACAGTGAACTGAGGGTATTTTAACTCTGAAAATCCAAAACAAGGTCCATGCTGAGGTTCTCAGACCACTTCTCCTCGGTCAGACAAGCAATGTGGGCGAACCACATACCAAGGCATGTTTCACACTTGCAAATTTTGTTCAGATCAAAACTGATGAGTCTGCAAGTTCAATAGGTGTGAAGGCACCTTCAGGAATAGGTGTGGATCTGAGTTTTTATTCCTGTATGTGTGTCTTACCTGCTGGACATCCTGCTGAAAAACGCAGAGCTGCAGCCGTTGATGAAGACGGACTTTGCGGTGTTGCCAGATGTTTTCCAGCTGTCTCTGATGATGCAGCACCTCATGGATGATGTCCAGGACATGATGCACAGCTTTGGAGTAGTTGGCAGAGGCCATCAATGAATCAGCACTCCCTGGGGTTAAAGGTCGCTGCAGCTTATCCAAGAGAGATTTACCATCCTGGCTTACCTGCAAAAAAGAGATGCGAAGTTTGACAAACTGTAATAAAAATCATCCAAGATGCTCCATAATGTTTTAATCTTGTTTATTTATATAAAAAACATACTTATAAGTGATAAGTGATAACAGTTTATAAAGTGCTTAGGAATGTTAATAAAAGCCTTAAGCATATCAATTACAAACAATGATATGAAGTTTCTAGAAATAAAGGTAAAGTACTTTATTTGTACTACACTGTACAATGAAATGTATCCTCTGTATTTAACCCATCCTTGATGCCATTGGGGCACCTGTAAGGAGCAGTGGGCAGCCATGGGCACCACCCGGGGACCCATCTCCCGCTGTAGAGCCAGGCTAATGGTCAGAATCACCTGGCTGGAGGATTTTTCCCTAAGACACATGTTTTGGGGTAATGGGGGAAACCGGAGCACCCGGAGAAAACCCATCCAGACACGGCGAGAGAAACATGCAAACTCCACACAGAAAGGGTCACATGGTCTGGGAATCGAACCCGGGTCTCCGAGTGCTAGTATACTGGATATTTATGTCATTGTTAAACCTTTATTATTTCATTAAAATAAACACATATATGACTTTACATGGGAGTTAATAATGCATTCATTAACAGTAAACAATACTCTTGTGACTATCAGGTCTAATGTAAGAACAACGCTTGCAAACATGATGTTACAAGATAGTGGTCATCTTAATTATAATCCTACTTTGCATGTTGCTCATATTCATATTTGCATGTACATGTTTACTTTGCATACCCACATGGATGTGCGTCAAAGTGTTTGTCCATATCTGTGTGCTGACCTCTGAGTATGCAGTCGTAATGTGCTCGTATAGACCCTGGTGGTGGTGGATTGTGTCCTCCAGATCCTGGAGCTCAGAGGGAAGCTCTCCCTCACCACAGGCCTTACACCACGGCTCTACTTTACTCATATACTAGGAGAAAACACACAAAATATACATGACAAAGATGCAGAGTACAGTTGCAGATTATATGTCAGCATATATAATATATATAAATTATGTAGTATTACAAATAATGTGGTTTATTTTATTTTTCCACACACAATATTAACTTAATAACATTGCAGATATTATTCTGGTTTTGGTATTAGTTTACTTTTCATATTTTTATTCTTTAATCTATTCTTGTATTTTATTCTTTTATTTTGCTTTTTATTTATTCTACTGTACAGCACTTTGGTCCACTGTGGTTATTTTTTAAATTGCTCTGCAAATAAAATACAGACAGCTAAATTGTAAATCATCCCCCTGTAATTTCGTTTGGAAAAAGTGTCTGTCAAATGCATGAATGTAAAGGTAGTCTGTTCTATTGGTACATGGATGAAAGGCTTGCAACAGTTGTGGGGTGCTTTTACTTGGTAAATGACTAAAAACCTGGAAAAAAATAAGATAGATTCCTAAAAGAACATCAGAAGACGATCCTACAAACTGAATAAATAATGACAGGAAAGTGACTTTAAGGGTAAAGTGTCTGTGTCTGGACTATAAATAAAAACAAGCTTTCAAATAAGAAATAATTTTAACTAAGAAATAATATGATTGTGCAAGATAAATACAATAAAAGCATATATAGTAATATTACATATGTAAGACTATAAATGGATACCAGTAGCAAACACACAACAAGAAAAGAGTAATTGAGCAAATAATAATACTGCATAAATGCTGTAGTTAGAAAAAAAAAGCGAAGCATTGACTACTTTAATAGTACTTTTGATGTTAAATGATAAAACCAGAACACAAAAATTCCTAAGATATTTAATTAGATCTAAAACGTCAGCTCCAGTATAAAATTAGACATCATATATAGTTGGGAAAAACTTATTAGACCATCAAAAGTCATCAAAAACAGTGGTTATGTCATCAAGTACGAATCATGTGATTAGTATCATGTGACAGAAAAGAAAGCTGACGTGATGTTGCTTATTATTAAGAAAGTCATAAAAAATAGCTAGATATCAGCTCTGAAATCAAACTCGTATGAACAATTTTTGTAGTTATCATGATATTTGTCCCAACAAATGTCGTTTTAGTTGTAGCAGGCATTAAAATGAATGAGAAATTGAATTAAACAAATGTGGTCCAATCATATTTCGCATGCGCATGGTGTCATTCTTTCTGAGTTAAGCTTTCTGCGTGTCTGTACCTGGTCAGCTTTCTGATGGAAGCTGGCAGACATTTCTAGCAGGGTGCTGCGTTCATCCAGTGCTGCAGCAAAGGCCTTCCACTCCTGCTCCAGCTGGCCTGAGATCTGCTGGATCTGCTGAGAGGCATAGTGGCCTGACTCCAGAAGCCGGTTTCCAACTGACATGATCCGATTGATGTTCACATACACATTCTGCAGTTAAAGAGAGACAGAGACAAAAAGATACAGATGACATTTATGTTTGTGTTTTTTCCCCCAGTAGAACACTTAATTCTTAGTATTTTTCATCTGATCCGTGTGATCTTTCATGGACAGACTGACAGGCAGAAAACAGATGTGTGCAGCTGTAAAACTTCAACGGTGGACAGAATCTAAAATAATGTTACCCGAGGCACAACTGATTAAAATAAACACACTTTTTTGGGCCTCCCGCCATGACAAATTAACTGTCTACAAGGTGAATTACTGTTGTTGGTTCATTTTGGCTAAAATGATGCATGAAGCTGATGGTTTTCAGCAACAAAATCCCCAAACCTTCAAACCTAACTACAACAACAAAAATTATATTAAACATGGTAAGTAATGTTAGAGCAGAACATGCATCCTTGTCATAAGTTACCCCCCTCCACAGACACACACAATACATTAAGATGTCATTTACTTGCAGGCACATTCCCATGTGAATAATGAAAAGCAACCCATTTAGCTCTTAATCTTTCAGTCTTCTTTTAATATATGTGCTCCAAGCTGTTTTGTGTAGATAGGCATGGATCAGCAAACGCTAATTAACAACTGTTTTAACAGCCTGTTATTATTCTATTCAATTACTGCTCCCGGAGCATATTAGGGTTCTTAGGTTGCTTTCTTCAGTTGCAGAGAAAGGAAAGATGAACCAAACCCCTGCTGCAGCTTGGAAAAAGTTCTTCTAAGCACACCAAATTATGAGTTTACACCCAAACTGCAGATGCTGGACACGTGCTTTGCTTTGTTTAATGTCAAGAACTGGTGTAATCCTGTAATAAAAATGTCTACAAAACCCATGTTACAGGAAAAGCTATCTCAAGGCTGCTCTTAGCCTTAAATGTGGTATTGTTCTACTGAAAACAGATTTTTTTTTTTAAGTTCACAAAAGATCCCCTGGAGAATGCTCATTTATCCTTCAGTGTACACACTCTGATACACACATGCAATGGAGAGGCGTTTGTAGGTACAGCAAAAGGAGCTGCAGAGTCACAGCTAATACGCCTGGGGCCTCTGAGCCATCTGCAGGTCATTATAAATTAGATTAAATAACAGAGCCTGGACTACTGAACACACTAGTTGGTAAAGACTTAATTTAAAACTGATGGAAGGAAAGGGAATGGGATGGGTGTAAATACAGAGAAGGGGGAAGGGTCTGAGCCAAGTAAAGAAGGAACAAAACACTATAAATGCTAAAAACAGTCTAAAGAGCAGGGAAACAAATACAGCATTAGCAGCACAAAATTGGATTAGAGTGTTGGATGATCAAAAACAGATACAGCAGGCTGTAACTAAAGGCATTTCATTTGGTGACTTGCAGGAAAATTAATTTATATTTTAGGTAAATGCAAAGCTATGCTCGTTAAGTGAATTATTGTGCTAAGGTATTTATGTGATGAATTGTTTGTCCTTTACCTCCTGATTGGGCCCACATAATATATCGGAAAATCCTTAATGTGCAATGACATTGTGATGACAAATAAACTAACCAAGCAGTCAACACCGTTTCACATGAATTGGTCTAAGGGTCGCTGAAGACTAGTGGAAGTGTCATTACAAAGGTTGTTTTCTCATGTATTAAATGTGAAAACATGGTGAGTGAAAATGGAGTGTTTTTCCCTTATCCACTGCAATTAAAATTAAGCATCTTAAAGTTGAATAAACCTAACAGCCACTGAGGTTAACGTCTCTTAAAATATATACATAAGTTTTATATATATATATATTCAACTGGATTCGTTTAACTCTTTTGAAAACATTTAATCTCTCATTCAAAATTCTAATAACTGGTGGGAAAAACTGGACTAGAACTGAAGAAGTCTGTTGGATGAGAGAAGTTATGTTTTCAAAAGAGCAAAACCAGTTCAGTTCATGCTAATAGAACTATTTAGAAGAATGATGAACTGGGTAAATGAGGACCTACACCAACAAAATAAAGTTTCGCTTCAGAGCACTATTCTTCACTCATCTACCAGACACATCATGCAAATCATAGCTGAAAATAACTCTACTTTTTCCACAGCACAATGCACTGATGTTTACTGTAAGTATTTCTAATCTTTAATGAATATCTTTTGTAAACAAATCAAAGGCAAATTATCAAAATGTGTCACGCATTGTTCCAGCAACTACTTATTACTCTATACTACTGGAACTACTTGTTCGGCTAAATATGCTGGTGAGTTGTATTCAATATTTTCCAAATGGTAACTGTAGTTTCACTAATGTTCACATTATTATAAGGACTAATACTGGTATATGAGCATAAGTAATATTGGATTAAAAAAATTGTAAAACAGTTCTGGATAATTTTTGGTTAAAATAATAGGAGGTGGAGTCTTTGATGTCCCTCCTACTTAGTCACTACTAAGCAGCTATGTAGCATAAATATGGTCCTTTATGTATAATGCAGAGTCACTTACAGACACAGACAAATTTTAACAATGGCGAGGTCAGAACCAGAAGATGATGCTGATGAAGCTTATATGACAATGGATGCAGACCAATGGAACGAAGACGACAACACTTATGCAACTGCAGATGAGTTAGATCTTGATTTAACACAAACAGAGAATTCAAAACAAGATGGAACAAACTCTGATTCAAGTAAACAAAAGAAAAGCAACATGAGACCAGACGTTGCTGCAGTGAACCGGCGAAGGACTCTGAACCCAAACCCACATCCTGCACAGGTCCCCATCCCACATCGGCTCGACAGATACATAACTATCAAACCGCCTCTGAAGGGACAAAATGGAGGCCCAGCGATGACACAACTGCCCCACTCAAGTAAGTTACATACACAACTTTAAAAAGAGTATAAACTGACACACTCATTGCAGATGCTCCATATTACATTATTCTCTGGTTAAGATCTCTCCAGGTGCATTGTGATTTTTCTTCTGGTTCTGTGCAGTGTGTTAATCACGGTGATCTGTGCTCTGAGCGTCAACTGTGAGTATGAACTTGTAATTTCTTTAAACCTTTGAGAATTGGAATTGAACCATAAATCTATATGTGATGTGAAAAATACAGGAATAAAAATGTGTACTGCATAAAATGGCACTAATATACGATTGATTTTTCTGACCTTGAACAGTGTTTTCATTTTTCATTAATATTACCACCCCGCTTTTTTGATGCTGACTTTTTGTTTTTTAACAAAGTAATGGGATACTTTACAAAGTATCTGAAATGTTACACTGAAAATTAGGCTTTCACTAATGTTCCAAATACCATAGATTAAGAGTTGGCAGGTTTGCATAATTTGCATTGTGAGTAAAATAATAGGTGTTGGATGATTAAATCATATTTGCATATACCATATCTGATTAATATAAACATCTCCTTTTATAACAGATGGGATATTATCGAAGGATCGCAAAGATTTAGTTGAGAAGCAGCAAGATTTGACACAACAAATAGGTGAGTCATCATCAAATAGGATTACTGACAGCTTGCACAATGTACACAATAGTAAACACTGCTTTATGAAACTGAACTTTTGTTTATCTTTATAGAAAATCTGAAATTCTTGTCACTGTCAAACTACTACATTTTTACCGAAATACCATCAAACAGTACATTGGACAGTAAGAAACAGCTATTCATACTAAATTATGAAGTGCTTCAGGTGAGTACATAATTTGATGCTTTTTTTTTTTTATTTGTTTGTGAGTGATAACAAGTTCAAGTGTGCAGCATTGACAATGTAGAATAGAAAATAATTAAAACCCTGTATCATTCGCCTTCATTGCAGGAAATAGAGGGCCAACATTTCGATCTGGGCAACTCCACTGACAGAAGAAAATATTTATGGATCTGTTATGCCAGGAGTCAAAGAAAATGAGGTGATTTGTTATATGTTATGTGCATGATTTAAATCAAAGTGTATTTTACAGTTTTAAATAGAATTGTATAATTTATTTAGAGAATTTCTAAAGGTTCAGATGAAATGGTTCAGTGGAAAAATAAGTGTAGTACAATACATTCTAATTCAGATTTTTTTTCTGCATTTATTCAGTGTATACAATAACTGTATACGCGTTCATGAATCTTTTGCAAGAAGTAGAAATTGGGTGGATGGAGCAAGTTAAAGGAAGAATCATCATAAACTATTTTAATGTTGGTCTGACATTTTCTTCTATTCTATTGTATTCTATTCTATTTTATGAACTCAAGTCGAGATTAACACAATTCGTCCAAAAGACATGCTATTATTTGGTGTTATGATAGTGGTCCTGGAAAGTGCTGTGTAAACTGGTAAAGAGAGTTGAGATCTGGTGACTGTGAAAATTCACCTTTATTTTCATACTCATTAAAAACATTCAAACTGTGGAACAGTGTCATAGTCTACATCAGTTTAAAACAAAATATAAACAATATATCTTTCTACAATATGAGAATGATATGGAGTTGTGAAGGTTTTCCTTAATCTATGTTTGATAATTCTGTATTTATTTTGTTCACAGTGGCTCATTTTGGATCCATATTGAGTTATTAGTGTCAGCTTATTTTCATTCTTTTTATTTTTGGTTTTTTTTTCTGTTTTTCATGTCTTTTCCACAAATACATTATTATTATTATTATTATTATTATTATTATTATTATTATTATTATTATTATTATTATTATTATTATTATTATTATTATTATTATTATTATTATTATTATTATTATTATTATTTATTCTTGTGTGTTTTCATTTTATGTTATATGTAAGTATATATGTATGTATGTATGTATGTATGTATGTATGTATGTATGTATGTATGTATGTATCGGAAATAGTTAACAAATCTAGTGTTCTTTTCTTTTGGAGGATAGGGATTTTGTTAGAAAAGTTGATACAGTAAGAAGGGGTGCGATTTTCTAAGTGTTAACTTCCACCCACTCCTTTTGAACATACTTGGTTGTTTTATTTAATGTATGTTTTCTTTTTCATTATTATTATTGGGCTTTTTTATGTTCAAATAAATGGAATAAATCAAATCAAATCAAACATGGCTTCTTCACAATGGAAAAGAACATGAAAACTACTTCCATCAGGTTTTCCCCTTAATTTGTCATATATGTGTATACCAATTTACCACTGACTAAAAACAGATCACTCAAATATCAATTCCTTTGTACTGAAATGATCTCTAATATAACCTGAACTATGTGTTGTTTCACTGTATTTTCACTGTCCTGTAAATCGTCATATACAGAAAAGATTGCATATAAACACACGCTCACACATATTGTTCATAAAGCCTGACACTTTGAATTTCCATTCAGCCGTGCAGGCAACAGGAAGGGGAAACTCAGCTTCCTGTGGAAGAATGGGTGGAGGGGGCGGTGGCCACATTGTACCCAGTTGTGTGTGTTTGTTTCTGCTTTGTATACTCGAGTTCCATCTGTCCTGTCTATTCTGGTGTTTGGTTGAGCTGGGCTGTCATGATGACACCCCCAAATGCACATGACTCCATGAAAAAATGGTAAATGTAACAAAGAAATAAAGTCAGTAGTTTAACAGATGGTGTCTAAAGGCTGCTTTTTTTTGTCTAAATAAAATGAATTGTTTGCCAAGTGAATTTGAGTGTCCTGCAAGTGGACGTTCATGATTAATGTCAATGGATGGGTTTATTTTGCCAAACCCATTTTATTAGTCTTTGGTGCATATATTGGTGTATTTGGACCCTATTCAAAGAACCGTCTAGGTGCTACAAAAATGTTTCTATATTGATTTTTTGCAAAAAAAAAAAAAACAAAAAAAAAAGTATGTGGATTTCTATAACCTGTTTTAATTCCTTCTTAAATTGTTATGTTTTACACCTAGTTAAGTCATGACATTTGCACATATAAGGTCCAGACGTCTGACGAATATTTCACAGAGTACGACATGATTGTTTGTCAGCAGCAGTGGTTATTATAGTCCATACATAAAATCTGTCCAAACCTCAAACCGATTGCCTAAAATGTTCAGTTGTTGATTGTATTAACAAACACAAGTGGCTGAATGAGACTGAGTCAACCTGGAGGGGGTGGGGCATGTGGGTAATTTGCATTTAAAGGGCCAGTGCTCAAAACCACCTTTCTGGTGACGTTACTTAGAAATAGGGTTGAAGATAGAACTGTGGATTTGAATTAATGAAGAATTCAGGCCCAAGCATAGCATTTATAGTTTATATAGACCACAGGGAAATGTTTTAAAATGCACAATTCTATTTTAAAAAGAAAAATGCCACTGCTTTAACATTTTGTTTCTGCTATGCTTTCATGGGGAAAAATATATACAGTAAACTTACAAAGAGACATAACGACAATGTAGGTATACTGAACTTGGCCATTGTCTTAAAAATAGGAAGAAAATGCAATAAATAAGTGATATGTCTGTATTAACTAAGGATGTGTGGGGTTAAAGGTGTTGTCAGCTGATACCATACAATGCTATCAGTGATGCATACTAATCAGCAGAAGTGGTTCGCAGACAACACTGAGGTACAGCAGGGAGGCAGGGAGCGGGGCAGCAGAGGGCAGCACACAGCTATGGGAGGGGCAGGGAGGCAATATGGGTCAATTATGAGAACAGCACTCTGACAAGACATGACAGAGCAGGGCAGAGTAAAGGCAGAGTGGAAAATAGCTGAATAATACGAGAGAGACAGAAAATATCAGTCCACTACAAGACAAAAGTACAAGGCAAAGAATAGGTTGCGACAAAGGATATGAACAGAAAGGTGCTTCCTTTGTGTGTGTGTGTGTGTGTGTGTGTGTGTGTGTGTGTGTGTGTGTGTGTGTGTGTGTGTGTGTGTGTGCGTGTGTGTGTGTGTGTGTGCCAGGAGACATTAGCTTCTTATGGTGAATAACAATAATGATGATCGTTTGTGATTGTATCGTCCAAGACTATGTCTGTGCACATGTGAGTGTGTGTAGATAGTATCTCACCATGCAGTTCATAGCGAAGTGATTGTGCTGGGTCTGCAGCTCAACAGCATGCTGGTGGTTCCCTCCAATCTCAGTGTAACTGGTGAGGAAAAGCCCCTTGTTGTGCATGATCCAGTCGAACATCTATGAACAAAAAGTCAAATATAATTGCGTGACTTTGCACAATAGACAAAAAGGGTCTTTCCATCCCGTGCAAATGCAGTGAGAATAAAAATGGGCCTTTTCGTTTGGTGTTTATAATTAACCAAACCCTTTCATTTCCCATCACCGCACTCTGTGACGTCAAGACATCTTCAAGCTCCTCTGTAATAAGTACAAACAAAAGAACATGGTGTGGCTGGATGTGTGTGTCCATTGTGCTTTACCCTTTATTTATGTTTGTGTTCTTTAAGTGTTGCTATACATGTCTGCATGTGTGGAAAAGGTATGTTTAATTACAGTTCTGGTAGTTTTCCAAAGTAGGCGTCAGTCTTTGCCTCCAGCAACACTACACAGGCATACAATATCACATACTACAGGAAAACTGATGCCTTAAAGCACAGTTGTATACACTTCATATATTTCATGACACAAATATTAGGCTTTAAACCTGATGGAATGAACCTCAGGTATGCACAAAACACACAACAAATTATTTTAAAAATATATCTTCGGGCAGTCAAAAACAATTAGTATTCAATAAGAAGTAATGTTGTGTTTGCATTATGCATAATCTGTCAACACAGGTTAGTTGAATTACTGCACCAGTGTATCTCATCTGTTAACATATACATTTGAGCCATAATAATCTAGGTGGGGATCATAGGGATGAAAGCTGATCTCATGACTGGAATTATGGATTAATGTAATGTTTTCAAATACTAAAGCTGGGATGCATACATGCTTATTTATTCAATTAGCTGCTTAGAAGCTTAAAATGTCTGTTTGTATAAAGAAATAAATGCAATATTGGCGGGTATTAACATACAGCACAAAGGTGAAGGGGGTGTGTGACCGAGCTTGACCTAATAAACAGATTAAGTTACCATGTTGAAGTAAAGCAGATTTAGAACAAAGAGAAGAGAAGAGAAGAGAAGAGAAGAGAAGAGAAGAGAAGAGAAGAGAAGAGAAGAGAAGAGAAGAGAAGAGAAGAGAAGAGAAGAGAAGAGAAGAGAAGAGAAGATAGAACAAAGCAGAACAGAACCGAACAGCTGTTACCTTTTCTGCATCCTGCTCAAACAGGCGCAGCTGGAAGCACTGGTCCAACTTTAACTTCCTCATGTGCCACAACTGCTGCAGATTCTGGCGTGTCCCATGCAGTTTATCCAACAAACCCGTCACTTTGGCCACTAGGTTGTGTGCATCTGCATGCACATGGAACCCATGATGGTGGTCATTAGAATCTCCACTCGCTCCACCAGTGCGATTACTATACCCAGTGTCACCACCACCCCCAACACCAACAGTCTGTGACTGTAGCCTTTGGAGCAGTCTTCGGCCTTGTGCATCCAGTTCCTCCACCGAAGCCTTTGTGGCTCTTTTCTTGAGTGCAGCATGTTCTTCCATGAGTCGCCGGGCCCCTTCCAGGTCACGAGGCAGATCCCGCTGGGAAAGCGTTTCCTGGAGCTCCTCGAGGCGTGCCAGAGCCCGTGCAGCATCACTAGCAAACGTCTCAAAGGAGAGTCGTACCTGAAACAAGTAAGAAGCGACCTTGGTTTTACAGTGTTTGTTTTCTTTTACTGAGATAATGACATATGTATTACCGGTATTCATATTCATATTAGCATATTTAAAATCCAATTGCAATGTTCTGCTCAAATGGTTTGAATCTTTGAACATAACCAAGACTTATAGCCAAACCTCAATCCAGTCATCATGGTTGTATTCTAAACTGCCCTCGAAGTCAGCTGTAAGCTGGGATGGGTCCACGATCTTGGATAAACCCTCTAAAGAGACCATCACCGTCTGGAGACAAATACAATAATTAAAGAAAAAAGGCAAATGGCAAAAGTAAACAAATGTTCATACAAATAGATAAAGGCAGAGTTACAAAGCACTGGAATTTAATAAGGCCTGTAGTTCCAAACTATCATCATATTCCAAACTAATCAAATCTTAACTTGTTAAAAATTATTTCCCACCGGTAAACCTAGATCATGAAAAGAATGTGCAGGGTTAGTGGCTCCACATGTCGACTGTTTAAATAAGTGGGGTGGCCAACAAAACTAAACATTCCAGAGTAGCATTTGTGTTATCATTAGTAAGTTGGGAATACAGGCAGATATAAACTCTGAAGATGTAAAAACAGAAACTGCTGGTTCACTCCCACCAAAGACAAACAAGAGTGTCCATTTATGACATTTTTTCAAATGTGAATGGAACCTGAATTTACATTTACAGTCCCAAAAAATGTCATAAAACCTTTATATCAAACAAAGATTTATTTGTCTCATGTGCTCATGTTGCCTTCCCAAACTTGTACCTTTGTTAACTATATTCACAGAAGTTGCAATGAAAAGCGTGCACCTATAGGTACAGTAACAGGAGATACATGCTTGGTAAAGCGATCATCCTGACACTGCTGGACGTTTTGCACATTACACATATCATTTGATCTAATGAGGTCAAACCTGTGACTTGTTTGTCAACAGCTCATCCCATCAATATAAAAAGTGGTTTGTTTAAAACCAACTAAGTACTGTTGGGATGAAATGCATCGCCATGTCCTATATATGCTGTTTCCATAGTAACTGGGTCAGTACTAAATATACCAGCAGCACATGCCCACACGGGACAGAACAGGACCACTGTCACTGAGCAGCAGTCCAATTAGAGCTGATAAATTAAGACCATGGACAATGTTCAACTATGCAAAAGATTGCAATGAATGATTCATTTTATAATATATTGGTGTAATGAGTATTATTGAATAAGCAATTCATCTAGACGTAAATAAGACAAGTAACACTAACGATACCTGCTTCTATTGACTAAAAATAAATCTTAATTCACATTTGTTCCACTATCTGTTCAATTATTAGGAACACAGGATGTCCAGCTACATTGGCCTGTTTAATCAACTGTCATTTTTGTATTTAATTATTTTTAAATCATTTTTACAATCCCATTAACTGATTATTCTGATTATGCAAATGAACGTCTTGTCCAGATTTTGCAAGTTTCTATCAATTTAACTTTTTGGGTCTGCATAATACAAGTACAAGCTTCAAAAAATAACAATGATAGATAAACCTAAATCGTTTTGTTTTTCATTTAGGAGACTTAAAACATTAAATCACTCACCTCAAATTCAAACTTGGAGCTACCGAAGTTGGTCCTCTGCTTCTGCCAGAAGTTGTCTGGCTTGATGATGAGGGCGACGTGGATGCAAGAAGGAAACGACTCCTGGAGTATCTTTAGCAGGGGTTTAATGCTGTCCCACTTAGAACCACGCATGTCCACAATGACTGTGAAGCCATGTCTCGCCACCTCCTCACTGCAGAAAACATAAACAAAGAGGTCAAATCACACGGTGAAGAATACCTGCAGGGAGTTGTTAGTTATTTAGATAATGACCATGAACATATACACAATAAAGTGATGTGAGTTTGTGGGAGTCCATAAGAAAAAAAACAATCAGTATCAAAGTGCAGGATAAAACTATTATTTAAAAAAGGGAAAGATTTGATGCAAAAAAAAAAGAAAAAAAACCTGTAATGTAATGTAAGAGACTTGACTGTAAAGAAAATGTAAAGATTAAAGAGAAAGGATCCCATGCAAATCTCCAAAGCATCTGGGAAAAAAATGGTTAAAACATTCAACCGATGAAATTTCCACTGCCGCTTACCAGGAGTCCTGCTGTATAAGTCCATAAAAGGTTGTTAAAGGCTTTAATCTGAATGTGTCTAGCTAGGAGACAGAAACAGACGCAGGCCCTCCTGCTCTAACTCACTCTGACCTCACTCTCTGAAAACGGATCGGCAGCCAAATGGGTAGAGGAAAAAAAACAGTGGAGAGGAGGGAGAGAGAAAGAGAGAGAGAGAGAGAGAGAGAGAGAGAGAGGAGAGGGAGAGAGAAAAAGCTGAGAACAAGAAATCTTCAGATAGAGGACGGAGAAACCAAGATGAGGACCAGAAGCTGACCTCCTTCTGAGTTAGTGACACGCCATTTCTTCTTGGACAAAAATTCAGACAGATCTTTTCATCCTCTCTAGAGTCACCTCTTGACAGAGCTATAGAGTTGAGCATTCTCTAAAACTGTATTCATTTAACCCATACAGTGCTACCTTTATGTCAGTTCCCAAATTAATTAACCTTTCTTAAGTGACTTATAACATTTGACTCTAAAATTATGCTCTGTATTTTGCATATTAAGTGAAGATCATGTATTATCCTACATTTAATTTACTGAGAATGTAAATGTATCTGATTAAAATTGTTGGTTATATCAGAAACATAAAAAAATTGAAGAAAAGTGAAATTTTTCTGCAAAATATATCATTAACTGAATAAAAAGTAAGTGTATTCATCCACTGTTATTGCTCCAACTCCATGGGTTTTATTGCTGTAGAAGATGATGATGCTACCACGTTCACTACGTCGTCTCTGAACATCCAAATGGGTCACATGTGATGGCCATGAAAAGATGAAAAACTGCATTTTACAACAGTCATTTACATGTATCGATAAGATTAGTAGAACAACGGGTTTAAACATTTAGATCAGTAGATGACTGTGTTTGCTGATGGATGTTTGGGTCTTTATGGGTTAAATAACCTACATACTAAAGCTCATATTGATATAACATACTGCTGTACAATTTAACCATGCATCATGGCAATGGATATGTCATTTATCAAAAATAAAGCAATACAACAAAACATGGAAGAAGAGCACATGTAAGCTACAACAGAGTAATAGTTTACCCTTATTGATTTTTCAATAGAGAGCAGTGCAAGCCATAGCTGTTACACAGTCCAATAAAATATATCAATTTACTATTGACAAATAGAAACAAAAAATAAAAGAGACAACTTTCCTAACTTAAATAAACATTTATGAGTACTAATATACATTAACATGAAGCAGTGAAATTGTTCTTGCAGCGCAGCAGGCAAGGACTGCAAATGTGTCTGCACGTAATGTAATGTAATTTAATTTAATTTAATAGTCCCACAATTACAAAAATCACACACCCCATGACAGAACATTCTCCCTAGGCCATTGCTGGTTTCATGCGCAGTGTGGAATGGATTAATTGAGTCTGTGCGGTGCAAATTCAACACCAGCAGACAGTAATATCATAGTAGTAAAGGAAAGTATACAAGTGTTTGGCAATAATTGCAATAATGAAACAAAAGTTGAGACACGACCGATTCTCATTACAGAAGCATTTCAAAGACCAATGACTGAGGAAACACAATTCTGTTTAATCACGTCACAACTGATTGAATTTACTTCAAGTTTCAACAACTTCTTTACTTTCCATTACAAAAAAAGTTTAGAAATTAAACTTAACAAATAATAATAATGAATAAATAAATAGAGCACAAGCTTTGGACTCTGTGAATTTCTGCTATTTGGTGCTAACATATTTTTTCCTCAACTTTTCATGGTATTTATTGCAACTTGCAATTATTTTCATAGTGTAGATAAGATATAATATTTTATAGGGTGTAAATGGTCATCTTCTTTCAAGACCAATAAGGAAAGTTTTTAGTATAGTGATAACATATTCAGTAAATTTGACGATACGTTTACGTTGTCAGGCATTCCTAAATTTTGCTTACTTGTTCGTTTGGTAAACTAACAGTTAACCCAGTTACAACACAATTTTAATGTGAATACTGGGCACACACCATCACAATGGTACCACCTCTGCCTCCTTTGAGCCAGGAAGAATCTCAAAATCACAGGGGAGATCAAAACAGTCTAGAACATAGGGCACAGACTTCCTTTCAAGCTAATCACAACTGACTGAAAATAGTTCAGCCGGGAGCTAAGTCTTAAAATCAGAGGGAAAAGTTATTCTACACCTGAAACTCAGGTTGCACAGAACACATCCCTAGAACAACTGGGTAAGAATATCCTGTCACCCTTACAGCAACATAATAAGCAGCAAAACAAGGGCAAAAAAAACCATGATAAGCAGAAAAAAAGGTGGGAAGATATCTGAAAATACATAGATTATTGAATTATTCCTAACACGCCCTCTAACCAGACATCAGCAGCACTAACTAAGAGTGTGTTCACTGAGAAGTTTGGCAAAGGACATGAGTGACTAGTAGTTTCAACTGCAGTGCGAAGAGAATCAAAGAAAGAAAAGAGGGGAAAGAGCAGAGTCTTGGCATAGAATCTAAAATAAAACCATCTCAGCTCAGTGTATAGCCTCGAGCTATACCTCAAAATTTGTTAAATCAAAACAAGGTGGGAGAGAGTTAGCTGAGGAGGAGTCTGTGTCAAATCAAACCTATATCAGGACAGAGGGTCTATGAGGGTCTGTGTGAGTGTGAGCCTGCAAAATGTGTGTAGACATGTTCGTGAGTGCATTCCTCACCTGGGAATAGTAGCCAGGTAGGCTATGAGTCTGCGCAGGTCTTCAGGTCGTATTCTGTCGTGGTTACTTCGTGCTGGAAAGGTGAGAACAGGGCCTCCACGTCTGTCTCTGCCACCTGTGCGTACAAATCAAATAATTAAACAATAGCTATTTGCCATGTAAATAATCCTAGTTAAATTGCAGCACGGAGGAAGATAAGCAAAGACACAGAAGCAGGGATAGACTACATCCCTACCGTGTCGACCTAAAAGATATCAAAGCGAGTTGTATGAGATCATTGCAGCCAATTTGTATGGCTGCCATCTGTGGGTACATCTGTACTTAGTCATGACTGAAGAGTCAGGGGTCAAATTATCCTTGTGATGACAGGGCTGGTTATTACCCTTTCAGTCAAGATGCATTAAGATGCAAACACTGGCTATGAATGTGCATGTAGAAAAAACACGCTCCCAATCTGGCTTGCAATTATAGCAATGCGTATGCAGTTAACACTAATGAGGTAAAGGTCAGGTCAGCGCAACCATGAGGGAGAAACAGCTCAGAGTGGACGTAAATAACACTACAAGTTAGCATGATGGCTAGTGCAGCAAACAAGAAATGAATTTCCAAGCTAATCAGTTCCAACGCTGAGTAGACATTGAGTGTGTGTTGACATTTAATATCATTAAATGCAAAGACCATTTCTCATTTTTTAGCACTTGCGCTTCACAACGAGGAGGTCCTGGGTTCCATTCACCCAGGAGGGTTCCATTCCAACACCAGTCAATAGGGGTGGGACCTTTCTGAGTTTGCATGTTCTGTTCATGTCTGCATGGGTTCTCTCTGCGTACTCCGGCTTCCTCCCACCAGCCAAAGACATGCACTGATAGGTTAATCTAAATTGCCCATATATGTGAATGTGAGAGTGATTGTCTCTATCATGTCCCCCTGCAATGAACTGGTGACATGTCCAGGGTGTACCCCGCCTTTACCCATAAGTACCTGGAATAGTCATCAATGATCCTAGTGTGGATAAAGTGGGTTTACAAAATGAATGTCCTGTCTTTAATTATCTAACTGAGGATTCTATGATGTAAGAAATAAGACCCTGAGTATTGATGGTGATGCTGTATTCATCAGATAAGAAATAAAAAGAATAGTTTGTTATTAGAATCTTAATTGAATAATTTGTTCATTGTGCCAGTATATATATATATATATATATATATATATATATATATATATATATATATACACACACACACACACACACAAACAACTTTAAGTTAATGACCTGGAAAATCTGGAAATACTTTTGTTTTCACAGCAGTTTCCTCTACCTACAGCATCATTTACTTACAAAAAGTAAACATATGATACAAATCTGAGAGTTTTAATCACAGTAATATTAAATGTATGAATAATATTAAGTCTGACCTGAGAGAAAGGCAACCTTCTCCTTGAGAATGGGAAGCACATCTATTGCCTTCATGTCCTCATTGCGATGAAACCCTAAAAAGCAGAGAGAAACAGGAGGTCAACAAGGGAGTGGTGGAAACACAGATCCACAAACAACTGCCGGAAATCAAACACACACTGATTGTACTGCGGCTTCTGTCATCACACTGATGTAGCTGATAGAATGTGAAGCATGGGAATGTCATGTGTGAGGCCGGTTATGACTGTGTTTACTGATGATGTTGTATTTTTAATGACCCAGCCCTACATGACATGACTATAATCAGAAGCTCTTATTTAAAGCTCTGAAAACATCACAGATTCTTACAGCCACATGGTTAATGGATATACTGGTTCATCTTTGCACTTGAACTGGTTAGTCTTTTTATTCCCATGAAGGCCTCGTCTGATTTGTTACTATATGTTCCTCAAATGTCAACTCCTTTGCTTCACCTCCTCAACAGATGGCCAGCCAGTTAATACCAGGAAGCAAGATGAGGCAACCTCACACAGATAGAGAGAGAGAGAGAGGACACACACACACAAACACACACAAACACACACACTGGTTTCCATGTCTCACGAGGGGCAAATTTGTAATCATCACTTGTAGGTAAAGTAGCCATTGGGTAGTGAATATAAACAGATCTTTTTTCTTTCTTTTTTGTTTTTAAATAAATAAATCATATACATACACACACACACACACACACACACACACACACACACACACATATACATGTGCATATATATATATATATATATATATATATATATATATATATATATATATATATATATATATATATATATATATATCTAATAAAAATAAACACATCTTTAAACCTTTGAAAAATACATGTTTCACTTTGCACCTGTTTCATTAGGACTTTCAGAAAAAAACACATTCATGTATTTATAGGACCACATAATTTCTATTTTATTAGTGGATTACTGGGGACCTTTAGTTATGTTTAACCCTCATGGGGACCTGAATTTTGCTCTCTATAGTGTCAGAGGTCCCCATAGCATGACTGTGTAAGCATATCAATGTCCCCATAAAGATAATAATACAAACACACACACACACACAACAATGGACTTTTATTTCTTTGGTGTGTGAGAATAGTCACTGATGACAACAGCTGATCTGATGCAGTGTAAAACATTTTGGAGTCAGAATCCACAACCACTGAAGCATAGCTGCAAAATGGAACAGTGCCGCTTGTAAACAAAACTCAGCAGCGATGATCATGACAGGTTATATGAGTTCCACCTCTGATCAGTGTACAGTACACTGCCAAACAAGTCATAAGAATTCCATTCATTTCTGTCCAGGGACGGTTGAATTTTGAAACCCCTATCATAACACTGCCCCCCACAGGCCTGTACTGCAGACACTAGGCATGATGGGTAATCACTTCATCCACCTCTTTCCATCACTATGGAAGCAGGATTGATCTGGACTAATCAGACTACATGACCTGTTTCCACTGAAACACATCCAATCTTTATGCTCTCCACAAACTGATGGTGGTGTATGAAATGAGAAGCTGCTCACTACAACAGTTATATGGAAATAAAGAAATACAAATGTCAAAACAAAAAGAGCAAAGTTCATGGCTATGATTCGACAGTATGCTCCAATGTTGTTATCAATAAGATCGTATTTATCTTGTCCTAGTATAAACAGACCATTTCTTCCATTTTTCTCGACATTATTCTACTTGAGTCCTTATTTTACGGGTCAACAGTTCCAATACACTTGGAACTCTTACTCACATTTTTTTGCCCGCCATGCTGTGTTAGTGGATCTAGGAGGTATTACATTTGAGTCCATTTGTCTGTTTGTTCTGAAAGGATATTGATTAAACTTTCAGGAATGATAGATAATGGGTCAAGGAAGAACCCATTAGATTTTGAACAATGAAGGTCAAAGGTCACTAAAGGTCAACAGCTAAAAGACATCAGTGGTAATATCTCAGGATTCAGACATGATAATCTTTTTTGCATTCACAGCATCTCACCTTTGGACGTCAGATGGATCAACACCTATGGCTCGATCACGTTACGTGTCAATGAAAAATAAAGCCTTGGCGGAGGTCGGCTGTCTCTGACTACCTTGTCTTCTGATTCTTTTCTTACAGGCTGGTAACACATTTGTCTGTAAATATCTGGCCAATACTGCCAGATACAATAGTGGAGGATCTTACCTATTTGCTTAGTTCAAGGAGTGTTATTTTTTTGTTTTTAAAACATATCCCTGTGGTCTATATAAACTGTAAATGCTATACTTGGGTCTGAATTCTTCATTAATTCAATTCCACAGGTCCATCTTCTACCCTATTTCTGAGTAATGACACCAGAAAGGTGGTTTTGAGCACTGGCTCTTTAAACCTCACTCCCTACAGGTTGTTGACCCTGCTTTCTATCCACTTCAGCCACATTTGTTTATTAATACAACCAACAACTGAACATTTTAGGTAATCGGCTCAAAGTTTGAACATATTTTCAGTCTGGACTTAACAACTGCTGCTGATTAACAAACATGTCATAGTCTGAGAAATGTTAGTCAGAGGTTTTTGACCTTATATGTGCAAATGTTGTGACATAAACTAATTATTGGACACAACAAATTAAGAGGAATTAAAACAGGTTGTAGAAATGCACTTGATTTGGGCCAAAATAAAGACAGCTCCGCACCGCCTGGAGGGTTCAAATTCAAATTTTTGTAACTATTATTGACCCCAAACACACACATAAATGTACCAAAGACTAATAAAAGTGAGTTTAGCAAAATATGACCCTTTTAAGGGACGTTTTTTCCACTAGACAGTGTAAGAAAATAAACTAACAAAAGGATAGAAGCATCTGAATATGTGTGTACAGTATGCTGCGGGAATGTAAGTAGTATCATATGTCACTGAATAACATGTTTAGTAAACATAGATAATACTCTGACAACTAACATAAAAGCATCAGCCTGAGTCTTGGATTATATAGCATTGCTTCATGTTCCATTATCTTTATTACATCAAGGCTCAGATCGAGTTGGCAGACATTACATCACTGAGCTGGAAATGAAGGAGGTCTTCATGATACAGTAACTGATACGGTCTGTGGTGCAAACGAACAAGAATGCTACTGAAAACCCCAAAAATAAGTTGCATTGCTTTCTCACTTTTAAAGGGAAAACCTGCATGAGCTTCTTTAGTGAATTAATTTGTTTAATTGCTAATGTTGAAGCACAAAATAACACGGAAAGACATTCATCAAAGCAAGATTTGGTGAAGTTTAAGGTTAAAAAAGGAAGTGGAAAGACTTAACAGCTTTATATAAACACTGTGGTGCTTTGACAGTTATAATATAAACATTTAATCACGCTGACTATGAGTGGAAATGGGCTAATTAGATAGTGGCTAGACTGCTGAGCACTGAATCATGCACTCAAACACACTAACCAAACGCTCTCAAATAAAAGTCACTCATGACTCTCCATTCCTTTTTAACTGCTGCAGGGCCGTAATTTCCATCAGGAACAAGTGATCTCTCACACTTAACTATTTACTACGGACACACAATTATTGCATTTGTCAGCCCTTACCATGATACAAGGACTGTAATGGCAAAATGAATACATTGCTCTTTGGTGTGAGTGGAAAGAGAGGAGGAAAAAAAAAAAAGAGATGCAGCACAAAGTGGAACAGAAGAGACAGAGTAAAATCGATAGATGGATGGAAAGATAGATAAAAACCTAACTAGATCAAAGTCTGAGTGAAATGGAGAGGGACAGCATCTCGCAAAGAGTGTGGTATGAAATGACAGCAACCGAAAAGCGCAAGCTGATAATGATTTAAGTGAGACGGAACAGAGAGGAGTAGTATAGGAAGTGACAGAACTGCAATGTACAGAACGATAGAAAATACTACAGAGGAGATTCCTCAAAGACAGTTGAATTTAACGGTTCCTATTAATACTGATTTCATCCACAGTCTGAGGGAGTTAGGACTGGCAGTCAGGCCTGGATGACAGCATATTAGCTCACTGTGGGAAATAACCAGACTGGACACAGTGATTCTCAGATAATGCCACAACCAGCTGAGATGAGATCAGATTGAGGTAGCAATAATGGTTTCATTCTTTTGCCAGAGCTGAACGACTGACTTGCTATTCACACTTGGAAGTTTTTATGATCTTCCCCTCTGTCACTACCTCACAAAAACATGGCAGAAAGAATGCACCGTAATAAGTGAAGACCTAGTGAGATGCAGTTTCATGTTCAGCGTGTGTATGCATTAAACATCAGCACTACAAAAGGCAGAAACAAACAATAGCCTAATCTTTGTCCACTTGCCAGGTTGGTGTGTTTCCTGTGATGTGTGTTCCTCTGTGTGGTGGTTTATATAAGATATGGCGCTGGCACGCAACCAGCTCTGATCTCTTTAATACTGCTGCAGCCAAACTAAAGCTGCACTTCAGCATCTTTTTGAACACCACATCAGATCAAGTCTGGCAGAAAGATGGACGTGGTGTTTGCTGCAGAATTAGATTCCATCTGTATGTGTTCAACCTGCAGGAGTTTGTGTAATGGATTTTGCTGCCAATAAGAGAATCTTGATGACATATGCAAACAAAATGCGCAGTGTATATTTCAAATTCCTCAGCTAAATACAGTGTAAAATTCTGTTGAAAGTTACTACTCTATAAGTAAGCTTGTCTTTTTGTGAAACGTATTACATACATATTTATATTAGAAAGTACTGAGATATAACTGCACAAGGAAGAAGACAATTTGACCTTAAAAAACTAGGTCTATTTTAGGTCCATTAGTATGATCTATTTTCATTAGCCTTCTGATATGTGCCATGATGTAGCCACAGGATACATTTGGTGCAGATATCTCAATGCATTCTTCAGATAATGTCAATATGTCGTTGACTGAATGATTAAAATACCTCTTTGGCCAGAAGGTGGTTGAGGGGTAACTAGATATTTTTATGGTTCCAACAAAAACTGGATTGTTGCCAGTGCATGCAACATGGGTAAACCCCTTATTAATGATATTATTATGATACTATTATATGAACAGATTTTAGGATGTGGTAAATGTTTCTTTTTTTCTATAATAAAACTCTTCTGTGTGTATACAAAAGCCACAGAACTTAAAACCAATACTAAATATTGTGTAAAAATTGAAGAAAGGTAGTGAAAGCTGTTTTTTTTTCTTTTCTATTTTTTACTATAACTAGTGCAGAGCCCGTAGCAAATGTGAGATTGTTTGCCACTAATGTGTTGTGGAAGTGGGTGACATAAGTTGAAAGGAGCAGAAAGAAAGGCTATAGTAATTATTTATTACACACACACACACACACACACACACACATATGTGTGTGTGCCCCCCACTCCCCCATTATCATCATCATCTTAATCATCATAATTTTTATTAAACTAGCACCACATCTCACGTCACCAGTTGAGGAATTCACATACATGGTCATGGTCCAGTTTCTGCACAGTAGGTTTAAAGGTGTCATTCCACTGAAAACCACTTTTCCACGCTCCTTTTGAAATCTGATGGGTCACCCAGAGTTCCCAACACATGATGCATTTGAAAGTGGTATGTAACCTCCACTGGCTGTATTTCCCATGGATCAGTTGGTAGAGAGGGTTGTCCAGTAACTGAAGACACTTCACCCTCCTTGCCTTCAGTGTCACTCACACTGGTGTATGAATGTTTGGTGGTGGTCAGAGGGGCTGTAGGCGTAAAATGGCTGCCATGCTTCTGTCAGTCTGCCCCAGGGCAGCTGTGGCTATGTACGTAGTTTACCACCACCAGAGGGAACATGTGAGAGTGAATAAATGATGGGTCACTAATGTGAAGCGCTTTGAGCGACCAAAAAAGCGCTAAATAAATACAATCCATTATTATTATATTATATATTGGCCAATATACCGTATCGGAAATTAGCCAATATTTCAGCTATCAGCTTTTTATTAGCCCCTAATATCGATATCACCATCGGCCCTAAAATCCCACATCAGTCAGGCTCCAGTCAGTACAGTTCATCTTGCGGGATCCAAAAACTGTAATGGCAAAAAATCCAATCCAACCAGTGTTAAAATATCTAAGCCTAGGCCAACTTACTGTGTGTAGCATTCCTAAAAAAAACTGGAGAGTACACAGTAAATTTTGCAGTGTTAAATCAACACTTAGAGAGTTTATTTAACTTCTTCTAGAGTGTATTTGGTCCCATTGTCTCCAAATTAACTCTCTAAGTGTTGATTTAACACTGCAAAATTTACTGTGTAGTAAAATACAAAGAGCATCTTTTGAGGAGTGTGTTGCTTCCATGGTATGACAGTACTCGCTGTGATGTCAGTGCAGTAGAATACACAAATACGCATACAAACCACAAAGCCTTTGCTAATTTTAGTCAAGTGTATGTGCAGCAACAGTGCATATGATATGCAGCTGAAATAAAGTATAACCTTACACTCATGTGATTCCTGAAATCCCATCATCGCTTCTTGCTTCAAACACACACACACACACACACACACACACACACACACACAGACACACACCAGAACACGTGACAGTCTCCTCTCTTCGCTACACACAACCCCTCATTTACAAGTCTGTCGAGCATGAAATAAAGCTTTTCAATCACAGACTTCTTGTTCATAACACACTCATAATGAGAGCAATCCATTTTACTGGCAGCCTGCGCTCAGTGTCTTGTAAAATGAAAGGAAATGCATAGTGTTGGTCCAAGAAATAAGTTTTTTTTTTTTCACAGTGAGCATTTGGTGTGTGTGTGTGTGTGTGTGTGTGTGTGTGTGTGTGTGTGTGTGTGTGTGTGTCTTTTTTACGATGAAGTGCAGGGAAATGGAATGAGCATATATTTTAGTGCTTAGTTACCCATATCTGTCATGGTATATGTGTAAAGAGACAAGACAGACAAGGAAATGAATGTGAGATAAGATCAGTTGCGTAAAGAACACCCACTGGATCCTACAGTAGATGTATTTCTCTCTGTTTTGCCGCAAGAAATGCACAAAAACCTACTTCTCTCTATCACACAGGCAACAAACCAGTGCTTTTTCCCACACCTCTTCAAACTGCAGCCATACAGTATATAATCATTAATTCAGTGGCTTCACACACAGACAATAATACACTGTTAATTTACACTGTAAAACTGACATGTTTTGTACTAATGATCCAATTTTCATCTTCATAATGGAAGAGTATTGTCTAATTTTGTGTTTTTGTGCAACTCAAAGGTCACAATTCTTTCACTCTGGCAGTGACATTTTTATTATATTTTTTTTAATAAAACACAATCATTGAATACAGATGCGAAGACACAAAATTGTAGCTTACGTCTTGGCTGAAAACACAAATGACCGGACATTTTCATGCTTTGGTTTTAAAATAATTTCTATCTCTCCAAGTTCACTGTGAAAATATTACACATAGCTAGCAGTGAGAGCACACTGTTTTCAGTTGTGCTCTGTCTGGATATAAAAACCAAAAACAGATACAGTGGCAGCAATCAGGTGATACTTTTCTCACCCTAGAGGAGGAGATAGGCCTAAATCCTTAAATTCACACCATTATGTAGCAGTGATGGTACAACAGGACAAAACAGCCAGGTACCACACTAAAAATAACTAAAAACTAAACTAAAATACTGATCTCCATACAAAACACAGACACTGTTTGTGTTTCCTGCCTCCTAACTGGCATGCAGACTTGTTTGTGGAGGGCTTTAACGTCATGTAAAGGCGAATAAATGCACCGAGTTTGGTTGGAAGTGAAAACCTTTATATAGATCTAGCTCATATAATATGTGCCACTGACAATTTCTTCACCTACATGCATCATAACCCCAACTCATAACCCCAAAATAATCTCAGCTGCATATTTGTGAAGCGTTTGCACAATGTGTGAGAACACTGGCTCTCAGAGCACACAGCCAATCCCTTGCTTCCAATCCTTTAGACCACAGGCTAGACTGTACATGATGCATCTGCACAGGCTGGCACATTGCACCGTATGATGCCAATCCTCTGGCTCACAACCTTGTAACCTCAAACTCAAAGCAATTACAAGCTCGGCTGTACATGTTGTACAACAGAATAGACTATGCATGCTACGTTATACTCTGGAAATACTACAGAGTATTCCCCTGGCTGTTGTCCTGACTATCTCTATGAGAATCTGATAACGTACATTCCAAGTACAACAGCAAGGATAGTGGTAGTAAGATAAGAGATTCGGAACACTAGTCATTATGAATGCATTTTTATTCAGTCTGTTATTGGCACTTCGACAGTAAGTATTATTGTATATTACCAATACAATAAGTAGTCCAAAAAAGAGAAAAATCTTTGCAATACAACAAATAACATGTGACATTTAAACAATTTTATGTGGTTTCATATTATGCTAAATGAGAAGTGTCTTAACATATGAATGAATGAAAATTACCTATATACAGCTCAATGTGATGTCAAACCAGTAAAATAGTAACATAACCTATTAATAATGATGACACTAAATTCCAAACTCGACAATTTTAACAATATTATGCTTGTTATTAGTCCCCAAATATGAGATTATTGTTTATATGTAACAATATGAAGATTTCATATTATGATTATTATGACTAAGATGTTATATGTTATATTTTTTATAGTGTTTAGAACCCTGACTGGGGACAGAGACTGCAAATTAGCTGAAGCTAAACATCTTATATGCATCACATTATCCCTTTGGTGGCAATGTTGTATGTATTGTCCCTCTTCAGTCCCTGTTAAATAAACATAAATAAATAAATCACTATCACGGTATTGTTGAAATGTGCTCAAAATGTAAAAAAAAATAAATAAACTAAAAAAACGTATACACACACTGAAATTTAACTAAGTTACTTATTAATAATTATTATCAATATACAAATTTGCACTAAATATGACACCTTACAGCCATTAGAGACATATGCACTAGAGGTAGGAATTAATATCACTTTCATTGTCAATTCTCCTATTGAATTCCTGAGTGTGTCTTTTTTTTCAGTGGGAAAAACGTAGTTGAAGCTTGTTGGACCATTTTTCATATCGCATCATTCACAATGAGAGGGAGACATGTATTGGACAGAGACACGCTTGGATCCGGTCTGTGCAGGACTCAGCTGTCCCCAAATGTGTGGAGCACCGTCCATGCAGGTGCTTTCAGCCTTGTTTTCACAGGTCAAACACTGCAAACTGCACATGCATGCCTGGAGTGTTGCTGCTTGTTCAGGAAATGAGCAGCATCACCGTGTGTTTTCAAAATGTGCTAATCAATTACAATTGAAATGATAATAATAACCATGTGGAATTTTACCACAGTTATGTGGACATCTTTGTGAACATAGTGAATCGGTTACATCACATGGAACAGATGATTTATAATCTGAGACTACAAAAGGATGTAGGAGAAGGAGAGGAAGAAGTAGGTCCTCTTTTTATCCCAGTGACCACAACGTTGCGACTTGTTCTGACCTAAAAACACATGTAACTTACATACTCACATGCACTGTGTGAGAATGTATCTTTGTCTGCCCACTTAATTTTTTTTTTTTAATTATTGTTTATTTACTTTAAAAAAAAATGTTTACTCCTCGGTGAATTGACTTTTCTGACCTTGCTGTTTGTGTTGTGTGTTTTTGTTTTGTTTTATTTTGCCCAGTGTAAAATGAAGAAGAAAAAGAAAGTTTAAAAAAATAATAATAATTTAGAGCCTTAACTACAGTAATTTTATGTGACTGTGATGGATTTCAGATGGTTCCTTTCACTTCAGTTCTGGGTTGCAGCCCAGTCTGTGAACTTTACTATGAGTTTGTGAGAAAACAGAGAACTAGGAGGTGTTTGTCCCACAATACTCCCTAGCCTGGTTTGGCTCAGTTCAACTCAGGCTGTATTGACTTGGAATGTGTGGAGCTTTTGGGAAATAGTGAAGAAACAGTGGAAGTGTGGGAGCAGAACTGTGCATGTGTGTGAATGTAGCAAGTTATATCTCAAACTGTTTGCATGTATTTGTGACATTTTGTGTCTGTTAAGCGTGTGTGCCAGTTCATGTAACGTCTACATGGGTGCATTTTGACCTGTGTTTCACTGTTCAGCCATGTTTCTGACAGTGTTCTAAGAATAGCGATCCATGGAGACGACCAATGTGCCACTTTATCAGCTTGTAAAACTCAACCCTTTATCGGGTAAGTGGCTATTTTGGTCATTTCCGCACACATTACAAGACAGTGATATAAAGAGTTCCAGTGGTCTACAGGGTCTGTAAGGTCCACTTCTGTATGAACAGTGAATGTACTTGCTTTGTTAGATACCATGAAGTAATGGTGCTAATGTAAAGAATGATGTTCAAAGAGATAATGTGGATGTGGACATGGGCTTGGATCAGCACTTATGCTGGTCTAATGTCCGAATCAGAATCAGCTTTATTGGCCAAGTATAGGAACAAGGAGTTTTATATTGTGTTTAATTTGTGTCAATAAGTTCAAAGAAGATTTTTAAAAGTACAAGCAAAAAAAAAAATAAATATCAATTCAAAATACCAAATAAAAAAATTGAACATAAACATATTCAAATGAAAAATATAAGACTGCAATGTCAAAAATGCGCAAGATATAAAAGTATAAAATATTTGCCTTTCCATGATGATGATGATGATGGATTGGATTTATATAGCGCTTTTTGGCCACTCGAACGTGGCTGGTGGGGGTGGGATTTCCTTTGGTAGATTACTATTGGTTTATTTCTGTTTGACGAACAAGCAAGTAAGCATATCCAATCAGAAGCAAAGTAGCTGCTGTGGCCAGAGCCACTTCATACGCCTGCTTAGCTGTCCGTCAAACATACATAAACCAACAGTAATCCACCAAAGGAAATCTCGCCCCCACCCCGAGCTACATTTGTGTCAAAACCACAATCAAAATGTCAGGGAGTGCAAATGAAAAGGCTGAAGTTGTAATCAAGGAAAAGGGCAACAACCGGAATTGAGAAAGATGCGAAGGCAAATATTTTACACAATCTGCACTTTTTTTTTTTCATTGCAGTCTAATATTTTTTTTATTTGGTATTTTAAATTGATATGTTTTGCTTGCACTTTTAAAAATCATCATTGAACTTATTGACACAAATTAAACACCATAGTTTCACTTTATTTTTATTAGCTCACGAGGTACATTTTCAACATAAACGCAAACACACTTAAACATAGGCCCAATATAACCAACATTCAACTAGAGACAAGGATGACAATAGGTGGAGAATAATTAAGATGAATATAAATAACTGGTTGGATGTGTACAAAGAACCAGTCACCACAGTCAAATCACCACTGACAATACATGTCAGTGGTGATTTCTCTAAGACTGCAAGTGAAGCTTCCTCTAAATGTCAAAACTTAAATAGCCAAATATGTTTAGTTGGATTAATATTTCATTGACTACAAATGTATTAGAACACATTCATCTCTTACAAATTCATTCAGAATCAGCTCCTCATCACAAATCAGCTGATCCACTGTTATTGCCACAGCGCCGTTTTCTTCAATGCATTTTCCCATTGACGGTCGGTGTTCAATGGAGCCCGATCGCACAGTTGTTTTCATTGCCTCGAAACTTGGCTGTCATTGGATAAATACCACGATTTTGTCCCATCCCCAGACACTCACTGTCTCTGCGGGTGAATGGAGCTATAGCCTGGATGTTGAGCTTCTGCATAATGATTGAGTGGATTCTGTTTTGATTGACAGGTATTTTGTAACATATAACACCATCATTTGACAGCTCAGTTCAGTCCCATCACAGATTCAAGTCCAAACAAACTGCCACGCATTTGTTGTGATAGTTACTCTGTGAAAGTACTTGTTCATTTCTTAAATGAAATTATGTTTCAGTTTAACATAATTTCAACATTTCCTTATTCAAGTCCATGGAAAAGTCACCTACTAAAAGGTCACAGAGCATTTTATAGAAAAGGACCAGAGGCAGAATATACATAGAAATACATGGATCCATTTTAATATACAGTGAGTGCACCGAAATAGGATCTATTAAACATATATGCTTATGAATATATTATTTATAGTGGTCAATATGCACAGGATGTTTTAAAAGTCAGGTTCTAATGTTCTAAAAAATATTTTTTTTATAAATACTTGGAATTTTTGTATTTTTTTTTTTTTGGCCACAAACGAACAAGTTCACTGACCTCGATTTTCTCCATGAAAATAAAAAAGAAGAGAAATTGTTCACAAAAGTAATAAAGTCTTATTATGTCCTCCAATAACACACTAAGGTTAAAAGTTTGAATTTCAGAGTCTTTCTATGAGTGGCTTACAAAGGGGTAACAGACCCCAGGCAGAAAGCAGAGCACAGCCCACTGTAGATCCTCAAAGGAAATTTACTTCAACACAAAATCAATATCTTACTCTGATAAAATGTTTCTTGTAAGTTTGTTATTCCCTAAAAGCCTACCAGCAGTAGCACACTTTGTAGTTTTACTAAGATCTATTTTTAATCTTCTTCAATCATGTATTCATCATATGAATAGAATATGTTCTATCCCATTCTTGCTCAGTTCATAAAGTGCATTAATATCTGTCCTACATGTGGAACAAAGTGTTTGACCTGAGCTGGAGTAAATATAGTGACCACTTGGTTACATTTACTGTCCTCTCTTAATACCTTAACCTTAATAGATGAGATATGGGGGTGGGGAATGGGCTTACTATGGCTCATATATCTACATTTGCTTTGTATTTATGTTTTGTGACTAATAATAAAGACTAATAAATAAATAAATAAATAAATAATACAGTGATCAGTTACATAAGTGTGACAACCCTGACTGATGATATCAACATATAAAGCTCTGTACTTCTTTGTGACTTCCAATCAGTGTTAATGTAGTCTTTTTTCCCAGTCTCTTCTCATTTATACACACACACACACACACACACACACACACACACACACACTTTCAGGCTGCTCTATTCTACGCCAGCTCCATGACCTTCAGCCAGAGCTGGCGGGGGGCCTGGGGACTGTGGCGAGCTCAACTTTCATCGGGTTTCTTATATTGTTGTTACAGTGTGGCTTACAGCAAAAATAACACTTTGCTCCTACCACAACCCCTCGACCTGGATATAACCCCTAAGCACTGTAAAAAAAAAAAAAAAAAAAAAAAAACCAAAAAAAACCAGTATCAATAAGTCATAACAAATGGGAAGGGTAGGAAACAAAAACGACTCTCACAGTGCCGCTCTGGCATCCTGCTAAAATGTCCAATCCATAACTGCAGTACGGCGCCTTAAAATAAAACACTGCTGTCCCGCCATTGAAGTTATGTTTTTATATGTTTCCATGTGTAATTTGTTTAACCTTTAAGACATTGTTCAGACAGACAACTGTGCTGTGAAATAACACAGCTCTGCACTTATTTTAACAGGACTGTTGCACTGGGGCACTGGGGGTGCTGACATATACGGCTCCTGCAAAAATCATTAGACAGAAGTGAAAAAGTGAAAAATGAGGGTTTTTTTACAGCGAGGCACTGCAACATCAGCAACTTTGTAAAGTAAAAGATTCTGTTATTGAAAGTTATGAAATAACTACAACTACTTAAAAATACAATTCCTGTCACATGCCAAATCCATACAATGGATCTGTTTGTTTCTCCATTAAAATACACTCATTTCCAACATCTGTGCTCTTATCAAATTGATGTTCTCTGACCTACAGTTCTATACATCACTGGTTCTCAAACTTTTTTCAGTGATATACCCCCCCCTTAGAAACACATTTTTAGTCAAGTACCAACTGACATGGTTAAAAAAATTTTGGAAGAAAAAAAGAGGTGCAGTGCTGTAAAATCAGTATCAGATTTATAAAATCAAACAACTTATATCAGTGAACCTGACAAATACAATGCTCCATGAGCAGGTGTCCGTCATTGATGCAGCCAAATTTAAGCAGATGCTGCTGCAGGATTTCAACCTGATAGCGTTTCCAATTAAAAACATGTTAATGATATTGTTCGCCCCTCCATTTTTTGCAGAATCGAACGTGTTCACTGATGTCATTCGTAACAACATATTTTACAAATCCCAGTAAATCCCATTAAAACATACTCTTCCATGTACTTTCTGTACTTGGTCAGCTCTAGTTTTGCCTTATTACTTTGTTTGTCTGTCAGAAGGATTACGCAAAAAGTTCTGAACGGATTTTGATTAAACTTTCAGGAATGATAGATAATGGGTCACGGAAGAACCCAATAGATTTTCAGCAATGAAGGTCAAAGGTCAAGGTCACACTAAAGGTCAACAGCTAACACACATCAGTGGAACAGTAATATCTCAGGATTCAGACAAGGTAGATTCTGGCAGATTTTTTCTTTTACATCGTCTTGCCTTCAGACCTCAGATGGTTCAAGACCTATGGCTCGATCACATGACGTTTGATGTCATATGACGCCATATCAACCCTTGGCGGATGTCTAATGTCTCTGACTGCCTTCTTTTTCATTTGTTTCTCCGTACTTTCAGTAGCATTGCTGCTGTGCTTTAGCCACGTCTCCATAGTTACTGTTATCATAGTCATTTACGAGTACACTGGGTCAGTGGGTAAAACTAACTGGCGGGGGGGGGGCAATACTGAATATTCAATTCAACACATTTATATTTTATTGAACATTCTACAAAATAGTTTGTCCCAAAACTTATTATTAGGATGAGCCAACTGTTTGTTTGGATTTTGAAAAGCTTCATGTACCCCCTGCAGTACCTCCACGTACCCCCAGGGGTACACATACCCCCGTTTGAGAACCACTGCTACAGTATACATTATAGCCAGTAGGTTATTTAATTTTTTACATTTTAAAATAAAATTACCCACAGTATATGTTTAAAATAAAACAGATTAGACTGTGATGTACATAAAAAAGTCATGATGTATACAATAAAACATGAAGTAGTGTCGACTGCATAAATAAGTCATTACACGGCACAGAGAGCTTTACAAAACATGTTAACACCAGCCTACAGATACAAATCAAAAACACAGCTTATACATAACCCTCTTCCTTAGTTCAGTGTGTGAGCACAGTAAAATAAACAGTGGTAAGCATTCTTATGTAAGTTTATGGAAGGAAGACATTTCACTGAACTCTTTCAGACCAGTAAAGGACACAACTGAAGCAGTTTCATGGCACTAGTGCATAATGAACTACTGTTCATAATACTGCACCACTGACAAAAGGGCAACAATCATGGCTTGAAATTGATGTCTGAAGTGAAGTTCAAAAAAAGGTTATAATGTTCACAAAGCACATATACACACATTGAAATAATGTAACTAAGGAGGAGTTTGAAAAAATAAATAAATAACATGCACAATGTGACATTTATTAGACCATCAAAGTATTAACTCCTGTGTGTGACTAAAACAAAAAACATGGAATGCCTAAAAACACTGTTTTTATCAGCACAATGGCATAGATACTAATATAAGAATAACTGAAGTGAATTTGGTTATTATCAAGAAAACCATGGAAAATTAACCAGTCTGAAATTCAACTCTTATGAACTAATTTTGTTGTTATTGTTATATTTGTCGAAACAAATGTATCTTCAATTGTAGTTATTATTATTATTATTATTATTATTATTATTATTATTATTATTATTATTATTATTATTATTATTATTATTATTATTATTATTATTATTATTATTATTATTAATTATTTCTATAAAGACACCCCTGTTTATTAAACTAGTGTATGTTCCCATTTAGCATGTAGCTGAAATTAGTCTGCTGGTGTTTTATATAAAATTCTCTAGTCTGCAACATAGCTAGAGTTGGCAGTTTGGTCAGTCTATTCCTCTGTTACATCCTCTAATGTCAAAAATACTAAACTTAAGGCTTTCAAAGTGATAGTCCATAAATCAATGGATGCTTAACTGTAAAATAAACACATTTATGTGCACACATATAGTGCAGTAAAATAAGTAACAATAATATAAAGGTGAATAAAGAAACAAAAAGCGATACAGGATGATTACATGCAGATAAAATAAGGAATCTTTCTTGCGGTGTGTATTTGTGTGTGTGATCTGATTATGGTGGTAATAAACCTCGACAGAATATAAATTCTGCAGCTATGTTTTTATTCGGGTTCTACAGCTGTTCCTCTGTTCCTTTCACACCTCAGTGAGCCTGAATAACAACCTCACCTCCGTGTATAATTTAAAAATCTCCTCTTTTTTTCTTTCTTCTGTGTGATGTCGTACAACTCTGTTTTCCTCTCTTCGCACTCACTTCTCTCTGGTGACTCTGTTGACTTCTGACATAGTTAGTGTTCCCCAAGGCCTCACCATTGGCAACCTCTGTGTCACTTGCCAGAACTTACTGCCATCTCTATTATGGAGGTTTTTACAGCATGGCTCATTTTGATAATGTAACAAAATTCACAAGACTTGACAGACATGAGTCCTTTTCAGCAATGACAGTGTTGAACAGAAGGCTGAAAAATCAGTCTTTTTGGTGGTAAAGCCTTCTGTTCTTATGGATTTGGGATTAATTGTGATTCTACTCTACAGATATCCAACATTTACACAGACAGACCATCAGTACGTCTCCTCTCGAGGGGCATAAAAATGGGACATTCACAGAGCGTGTGTACTGCATGTATTGCCTAAAGTTTTAAAAGTTTCAACAAAGGTTAATGGGTCATTTAGCAGCTTGGCTAAAAACATATTCATTAGTCTTACTAGGAAAGTTAAAGTACCATTTTTAGCCATCTAAGTGGCTTCATATGTTCTATGTTTTCTTTGGATTAGAAGATAACATTTAATATCTATTGTCAACATACAGTAAAATCCCACCAGATAAAGTGACAATTTGACAGATTAGTATTGCTAAATAACACATATTTTTAGTTTTAAAGTCATTTTTGCTTTAGTTGGACTATAAGACATTATCCAAAACAAGGAAATAATATTGAAATAAATGTTGGAATGGCAATCAATTAAAGTTCTCTCTGATGAGATATTACTGTGTTTGGACCCTTATACATAATACATGCAGAAAATAGTGTGTATTAGTTAAAAAAGTAACTTGAAGCTTTAACATTTGTATTATCAGAAACAACTATAAATGTCCGTAATGACATTTTTTTTTAAGATTGGTGAAATAAACTTCCAATAATTTTACATCTGCTCAAGCATACTTTTTGGTCTTGAACATTCAGTACCTATATTTTGATTTGATATTTTTTGTATTTTTTTTTCCGCCTGTGGAAGTCTCTGAAACAGTTCATGTCTACTTGTAATAGAGTTGCACGTGACTGCTATAAAGTCTTATATAGTGTTGGAAAATTCAGGGTCTCATCTTACTGAACCTGAATTTTGTGGACAACCCAAATGTATCAGGAGTTAGAGTAATTTGAATGCTGTCAAGTGCAAGTTGCAGCATTGGAGAAATGCCATTATTAAAGGGTTAAAGGTCAGACGTTGTACTAAATCTCTACTAGAAAATGAGAAACAGTTATATGTTTCAGGGTAAAACAAAATAGGTCATTTGATAGCACAGTTGTCATCACAAATAACAGCTTCTACCAGTGACTTAGACGACTTTATATCCAAACTATAACAAGGGCTTCAGAATTCCTCCCTCAGCTCTCCCTGGCTGTGATCTCATTCTGCAGTGCTCTCCTCATGATGAATGGCACTATTTCTCCTAATCGTCTCAGAGCAGTCATCTCCTGTGACATATGCATTCATTACCTCAGCTGGCACTGACTTTGGGTGACTCTGCAAGGGGGGTTTTGGAGAGCAAATGGATGAAAAAGGAAGGAGCCATCTTTAATGAGATTGATACTTGTAGTATATTTTAGCCACCTGAGTTGTTTAATGCAGAGGACATACTGGATGTACTTTATGGTTTACCTTCTGTGTGGGCACTTTTAGGTCCCACCTGTGCATAAGGCCAGCTGTCGGGTTTCAGCACCTGGCACTGATCTACCATCGCCTGCAGATTGAGACTCTGCAGGGTGTTGTTTTCCGCCTAAAGATGCCCTTAACTTTGAGCGAACATGAGCTATACAGTATCCCTGAGCAGCGACTTATATCCATTTATATCATACTGTAACTAAAACAGTTTGTGCAGAGTGTAAGTGAGCGGAGTGACCTATATGCAGTACTAAACTTAAAACAGAGCAGCTTTAGCATAAAAGGGTGGCAACGTGGGGGAATAAAAAGATTCTTATTTGCATACAGTAGGGTCTTTAATTCACAGACACCCCCCCCCCCCCCACACACACACACACACACACACACACAGACACTCACACAGACACTCACACATTACACTATTTATTCAATGATAGTCTTTCTAAGTTTATTCAGTGTGAAATGTCAAAAGAAACCATGCCATTAGTCTACTTATATCAACAACAGTACGATTAAGACTGATAATCAATATGCATATTCAGATGGCATATTGATGACTTTCCCTCCAAAAAATAGGGAGGGTGATAGTCTAATTTACATAACAAAGATTTCTTTCAGATATTCCTTTCATACTCTATTCATTACAAGCCACACTGTTAAATGGTATTTACATATTCATATGTGTGCCTCAAACAACAACAGACATAAAAGAAATAATCTAACATATCATCTACTTCCTAAAATAATTGCATTACTCTTTTTTTTTTTTAAATGACTATATGATCAAATACTCGATTTTTGGTTGAGTTTTTTTCCGTTCCCTCGCAATGTGACAATATGATATGTGATGTAAAACAGCACTAACAAAGAAGTATGATATAAAGATTTTCCTCATTAATACCAATAAAATTGAAGTTTATGGACATAAACAAGTAACTTAACCCATGATTTATTGCTACCTCTCACGTACTACAGTATATGTATAAAAATACAGAATAAAAGTAAAATATACATATAGATTTAATATATTTAAAAAATGAGGAACTGTGTTCACAAAACTGTACTAACAGCATAAATTTTGAAAACAAGTTTCAAAAGTTGAATTACAATGAAGTTAATATAACTGTGTCATTTGACTGAAGAGGCATATGAACACTGACCTGACCTGAGGTACAAATAAATAAATGAATAACTGGATATTAAAAATTATGAAATAAAGCAGTATGTTAAGTGAATCCCCTACCTGAGAGTCTGATCAGGGTTTTTCCTGCCTGGGCGTACTGCCAGCTGTGGTTGTCCAGCACAGCCATTACAACCCTAAACCAGCACAAGTCCAGTGTGTTCAGACTGGGGCTACACTACACCCTACATTGGCCTACAGCGGTTTCACTCAACCGGCTCCATCTTCATGATTGTCCCATTGTTATATGGCACGAAGGCAAGTGTACGACAGCCGAGCCATAGATTGGCAACGCCCTGCCACCCACTGAGCAACAGAAAGCCAAAGGCACTGCCAGCTCCTTTTTGCCTTCACCAACTGGCTTTTTCTTTGCTGTACCCCCCTTCATGTCACTGACCCCTCCCCAAAACAAGATTTAGTAACAAGTGCTGCTTTGCATTAACCACTTTTCTTCCCTCCATTCGTGCTGTGCTAACGACTCACAAGAAAAAAAGTTAAGCCAGCCAAACACTTGTCGTCGGTGGATTTAGAGTGAAATAGGCTTTAATAATGATTGGTTGTAATCTCCTCTGACTAATGCCAAGACCCTTTTGGTCTCTGTGAGCTTTACACAGAGCTAATGAACCCCTTATCATCATTTCTAGAAGAATATAGCTCTTACTGAAGGCCAGGGGCATTTGATTCATAAAACATATGTATAATGTTTTACTAATTGCAGAGTTTTGACATCATGTTAGAGCTTAACATTCAAACCTTTGTCATAAATCAAATTAATCAGATACCTTTTTATCTTACTGTTTACTGGTGTAGGACCTTTGGTTAAATGTAAGTTGCTGAAGCATGTCAACCACATTTAGAGCTAAAAGACATGAAAGCAAAATTCTCATTTACTGTTTACTCCAGGAGAGAGATTAAGCTCCTTTGTTGTAAAGGAAAAGTGAGGAGGATTACCCTTATTTTTTTCCGCATTGTGAAGACAGCTCAGATAAGCTCTAGAAATGGCATTATGAGACATGGACCCCTTTAAAAGCCATGATCCAGAAACTACAGCTCTTGTGATTAGCATACAACAAACTGTGGTGATAAGTCCAGATAAAAGTGAGAACTTATACGACGCAAATAAAATCACACATTTACATTAATAGTGTAGATTTTACATTAACTGTATGTAAATGCATTCACATTCCTTTCTTTACAGTGCAGTGTGATTCAGCCAACAGCAATAGCCGACAGCCAACATACTAACTTTGTTAGTCGCCAGACATATTTCAGCACTCAGTCGAGCCTTGTTGTTTCTGAGAAATCCCAAGAAATGGAAACGAACCATCACGATCAGATGAGCCATTAACTGTGTAACTTATAACCATCCAATGTAAACAGAGATTCCAAAAGCTGGTTCCCAGAGGTGACAAGTATCCTCGACAAGTTTTGTGAAGCGGATCAAATATTTTTACATTGAAACACAATAACCCTGTCTTGGTGTGTGGAAGTGTACGACCTCTTTTTGTCTGCAGGTTGAAAATAAGGTCTGTCTTGCTGCTATATTTGCAAGGAAGCACAGCCACATATTAGACTAACCCTACTAGAAAAAAATAACAGCAAAGGATTACACCTGTAGAGAATGAGAGGTGAGAGACTTAGTTGTAATGTGTTGTATGCATAGAGACACTTTTGTGTGATTTGTGTCTGAAAATCATGAATTTACAAAATACAGATAAAATACTGGGACACATCACTGCCCACGGTTTGTAGGACTTCCTGTTCCTGTTGAATTGACATATTATGATAAAAATGTTAATATGAGATGTGTCAAACTAATATTGAGAAAAGCAGACAGTTACTTGGAATGAAAATTATTATGAATGGTGAAAATGTGATAAATATTTCAGAAATCCAGAAGCAAAAGAATTAACAATGATGATTTTTTTTTTTTTAAATTCAATACTGAGTAAAACCTGATGAAACAAAACGTTTATTGCAGTGCTGTCAAATGCTCAGATATTAAATTAAATATTTGTCTTTTTTTTTGTCCTCATATTTCCATCCAGACGATTAATGTGCTGTTTAACGTCCTCCATCTTTATGAGTCGGTTCTGCTGCCTGTCACTACTGGATCAACTGTCCAGAGAAATGCAGTCATTTTGCACTGCAAATGGGTTAACTACCTTAAAATTTTGAATCAGTATAATATGTTAAAATATTAATTTTGACAGCGCGGATTTATAACAATTACGTTTATCACAATATAAGTTACATTTACCATAATAATTTTGTAGCTCAGTTCCTTATTACAAATAACACACCCATATTCAATGTGGCTTAATATTTTTGTCCATATGTTGCATTTCGTAAATGCCTTGCTGATAATATGTGCCATTACACTTACTATAGATTCACACACAGGTTTTTTTTAAGTAAAAAAAAACAAAACAAAACACTGGTGTCTGGGGATGTTCTTATCTGAACTATTAGAAAATTACTCACAATGAGAAACGATCTGTAATATAAAAATAATTCAGTAGGGAGGGTGTAAGTTTTAAGTGCTCCATGTTGTACCACACAGCAAGGAAAAGACATAATAAAATGTAAAGGAGAAAAAAAAACAGAACAGACATCATAAAAAAGAATAAAAGCCCTTTTCAGTGTTAAACATCGATGTGCATCTGCCCTGTTGTAAAACCCAAACCACTAATACAGTACAATCTCACAGTGCAGCCAGCTGAGTCACATCAACACATCAATGAAGTGGAGAGGAAGGGCGCTTTGTACCGCTCAGGGAGGGCAATTCATCACCCCCCTTCTATCCAAACTGTGTCCCAATTGTCCCAATGCACCACAAAACTAGACCAATAAACCACAGTGGACCAAATAACATTTGCCAGGGCCAAGAAGGGAGAGAGAAAGTGCATTTGCTTCCTTAGTTCACCGTGTCCCTCAAAGGAAACGATGGAGACAGAAGTGTAAAGTGCAAGGAGGAAGACAGAATGTGTTTAAAACGTCAAACTGATTATGTCACACAAACCACCAACAGGGAGAACGACAGATACATTTTAATGTACCTGTTGTTTGGGGCAAGTTTAGTTTGAGTGTCTCTGAATTGTGATATGTCAGAGGGAACTATCATTACAGAACACTGCTGAATATGAGTCAAGAGGACGTTTATGCTAATTGAGCCAGAAAAAAAGTGTAATCTTACAGTATTAAAAACTGTACTTTTATGAATATAAACAAATGGAAGGATACAATGTCCATCATCATCTATTTGGCCACAAAATTAGAACAAAGAGATACAGTGATAAAATAATCAACATGAGTGCTGTTATAGTTCATAAGCTAATGATATTAGGAAAATTTATGAATGGGGAAAATAACAAAGGAAGTAAATCCACATGCTGTGTCTAATACTTGTTCTTTGGCTTTTGCACCAGGCATAAAAAACAATCTCCCCATTTCACAGCAGAACTGTCAGGTCAGCCAAAAGCGTGACCTCAGCTGACAGCGGCAATAACAGCCTAACAGCTGAGCTCTGATAATAGGATTATCGACACCCACAAAATCTCTTGGATAAAACTTGAATATGGTGTGATAAAGGAAATATCATTTGCTGTCATTAAGTAGACTAAATACTGTACAACATTTTGTTTCTTAGAATAGTTTAGCAGTGATTCTATGTGTTACAAGGACAAGGCTACAAAAACAAAAGCACTCTGGAAATAGTAGACACATTCATTCAGAGCTGCAAAAACACTGCAAAGCCTCCCCATGGTTTTGTTGTTGATTTTTCATTGACAATATCTGTCATGAATGCTAAATGATGGAGATTCATGCAATGTGGTTTCTAAACTAAAACTTCAAATTCTGTGTTCTTTTACTCAAGCACTGCACTCAAGTACAATGGAACTAGCTGTACTTTTACTTTGGTTGAGTTTTATATTAATATGTCATTTTGCACTTCTAGTCATGTGTGTGACACATCTTGGTTTATTTCCTGTTAGAAAAAAAATAAATCCTGCATTGTAAGAAGTGATTTAGACCTATGACATAGTTAAATGTAATGGTTCATTGACTTCATTATTGTTTAGGTCATGTGACAATTGGATCCCCAGAGAGAAGCTAAGGAGTCACATTTGGCCCAGGAGCCATAGGCTGCAGACTACAACTTTGACCTTTGCCCAAAAAAAATATTTCAATTTCATTTGAAAATGGATTTGAATAATATTCAAATATTTATTAATTATACCTTTTTGGGCAACAATGTACTTATATACCAGTACTTTTATTAATGTTATGTTTTAAGGGCAGATTTTTAGGCACAGGTCGAGTCCCTCTCCCAGTAATTGTACCGTTTTTATATTATTCTTTCCCACCACTTTAAACTGGAATTTGACCCGTAAACATGCACGAAAACTCACCAAATTTGGAACATATGTCCCATATGGCAAAAAAAAATGATAAAATGTAGAAATAAACCCCTTGCATCCCATAATATGCTCTCTAGCACCCCCTAGAAACACAAAAAATGACTCTCAGGACCCGTAGGAATGGAGCAGAAACATGAAACACATGCCAAAACGTGTGTCTCGTTAAGCCTGATGTTTCATACCCTCATGCCAAGAACCTATCCTGGACAGGAACTTCACAATCTGCCTTTCAAATTAAAATGCACAAAAATCAACATCCAGAACAGTTGGGGTGAGACATGAAACCAACGCCAAAAGTTTCGTCACATCATGCCTAAAAAAATCATACACTCATGATTATAGCGTTTTCCCGAGTGGAAGTTTGCAATCTGCCTTTGGATGAATATTGTAAAAAAAAAAAAAAAAAAAAAAAAAAAACTTGTCTTGGGCTGTTTGTCACAGAGACTTGTGTGTAGCAACAAAAGATAGTGTAAAGGCTACTCAAAAATAGCCATTTGCTTTTATTTCGTTCTTAGTTTTTCTTTTATGAACCATCAAAGTTGCCAAGTCCAACACCCAAAATTCAGTTTGTATTTTTTTTCTCTCCCTCACATATGACCTATCGTGGTGTTCAAAACATTTTGCAGAAGTCGCCCTGTCAAAAAATGTTTGCATTCGGATTTCGAAATTCGCAATTTATTTTGTATTTCTGCGATCTGGTGACTGTGTAACTGCAGTTACTTTAACAAAAGTAACTGCAGTATGTGTGTGTTTCCCTCCACATGCATTAATGCTGACAGCTGATTGGCTGAAATGCTCCCACTCTAAACTACCTACAGTAGGCTGCCTGATTATTTCAGAAAACTACAAACAACTCCTTATAAAAGTCACATTTATTGTGTTTCAGTAACAAGTTATATGTCAAAATGTAGTAAAACCTTTTTTTTTAAAAAAACAATTCACACTTTGATCTTAAAATGTTTAGTTTTTCATCTGCAAGCCTCAAAACACGACCAGTGAAGCTTTAGTCCTCATTCAGTAGTTCAGTTAAACACTCGTTAGTCAAACACCTGTCAGCCATGTATATCCCACCTAGCAACCATGTCTGTGTCTAGAGATGTAGGTGCATGTGGACAAAAGCTAACAGCTGATTGGCTGAAATGTTCCCAGTCTAAACATAGAACACAACCTGTGTAATATAAGAAGTGATCATTAAAACACATTATCCCCCTCAAACAAACACACATACGCACAGATACGCACACAAACTAGCGTGTATTTCCCCGATCTAGTTTTATGAACTTGTCTCAAGTTAAGGATCTCAACATGTTTGCCACCACAGATTCTAACTAAATCCAACTGTTTGACTGTGTGTGTGTGTGTGTGTGTGTGTGTGTGTGTGTGTGCGCGCGCACCTGCAGGGTTTCCAACTAAAAGCTAGACAGTTCCTGTTTACAAGCACAGCTAGTCAGAGTCATCTCCTCAGGGATGACACACAAGGAAAGACACACACATGCACAGTCCTTTGGTTCTTCTATACATTATTGTTTCATTACGTATGCGTCTGTGTGTTTGTCTGCAGAGGCTTTGTGTGGATTGTTTATGACCCTGCACTGTGCATATGCATCATTTTCTCCTCTCCTGTCATCCTCTGCTTCTCTCCAGAGTTCCTTCCCTCTTCCTATCCAGGTCCATTCAACCCATTTCCTCTATCCAACTGTATCCCAGTGTATGTCTTCAAATCATCTGCCCTCTTCTCATTTTTCTCACCCCTGACACCCCTCTCACACCGTCTTCTTCCCCAGTCACTTTCAGTTCTCCACTCCCTCTCCTTATCTCTTACTCTGCTTGCCTCCCTGTCACTTCATTCCTCTATGAATAGATTTTCACTAGAGTTGTCCTCAACAAAGGCTAATGTCCCGTTGAGCATACACAGAGCAGACGGGGAACTACAGGCTATGGCTCCATTGCCTGTGTCCAAGCCAGGAGGCGGCTGGTGGATCCCATGGCTATCCACTGTTATTACAGCCCTGAAAAACAACTGGCTTGTGTAAACTGGGAGCCACAGGACTATCAGATGTAATATCTGACTTACATGCATGGATACACACACGCACGCACGCACGCACGCACACACACACACACACACACACACACACACACACACACACACACACACACACTCGTTTCCATGTCTCACGAGGACCACGTCTGTAATCAAGTAGTCATTGGGTAGTGACTGTGAACAGTTTTTCTTAAAATAAAATAAATAATAATAATGACAAAATTCTGAAAAATTAATTACATTTAACAAATAATGTTTAATGTTCAAGTTTTTTTTTGCTTAATCCATTTTTTTTTTTGCTCAAATCAACATTTTTTGTTGCTTAAGTCAATATTTTTGTGCAGAATTGTTTTTTCATAATTCAAGTTTTTACAAAATTAATGAATAAATAAAAATATAATCTTTTTAAAAAAAATTATAAATAAATAAGATAAATAATAAGATTTTTTTATTATAAATAAATAAAAAATTGGAAAAAAAAAAATCTTTTTTTTTTTGTCTTTAAATTAAACACATCTTCAAACACTTGAAAAATACATCTTTCGCTTTGCACCTGTTTCCCTCATGCTTTATGGGGACTTCTGTAAAAAACACATTAAAGTATCTATAGGGTCACATCATTTCTATTTTTCTAGCAGGGACCTTTATTTATATCTAACCCTTGTGGGGACCTGCATTTTTGTCCTCATAGTGTCAGAGGTCCCCATGGTGTCACTGTGTAAACACATCAATGTCCCCATAAAGATAGGAATACAAGGACACACGCACACACACACACACCCCTGACAGGCTGGCCTGTGGTCATAAAGCAGGGACAAAAAGGCAGAATGTTTGCTCTTTGCACCAGCCAGTTAAATCTTACTTTCTCTTGGGAGTTTCTGCCTAATGTATAACTCATTTGCATTTAGAGAAAATTACATTTTACAGTGCTAAAATAACAAAACAAAAAAAAGCTCCACTTTCAAGTAGGAGTATGAACATGATTGCCAAATGATTTACAAAGGTATTTGTCCAGAAAGAATATTTCACACCAGTAGAGACTGTTGTATGCTTCTAAATCCAATCTTATCTAGTCATTTTCGTATTTTGTTAAGGCTCTGAAGTGCCTTAGTTGCCAAGCAGAAGAGAAACAGGGTGTTAAAAGAGAAATGGGGGAAAGATAGAAGTGAGAGAAATGAGAACTATAGGGGCAGAAAGACAAAAAAAAAAAAAAAAGCAGAGGAAAACCCTTTTGACTGGTTTGTATCTGTTCCCAATTTAGGATGCTGTCTTCAAACCATTTAATTGTAGGTCTTTTTATGACTGGGGCCTCCACTGGATGCAAACAACACAGAACCACATCTGATTCCTGACTCCACCCAAACTGCATATAGATAGGACACTGTGCATATATAGTTGCAATACTTATACTTATAGGGTGTATTTGCATGGCTGTTCTTTGAGAAACGGAAATACATGGGCATACTGTCAATAAAATGCAAACCAAAACAGCACAGTCTGAAATATTATTCTGACCTTCTGGGAAAGAAGAGAGGAAGAGAGAAAGAGGGAGGTATATTCACACTTGACTTAAGCAGTAGGGGGCACTGCATGGATCAGGCAAGCAGATTATAGCTGGAAAAACACAAAAAGGTTTCTCTCTATCACACTGTCTATCAATATGTTCTATGCTGAAACAGTGTCAAACCACATATATCAACACAAATAAACCGTTTTTTTTATTTTTATTTTATTTAGAATCAGCACTAAGCATGATCCAATGAGTATGAAGTCATTTAAGAAAGAAGAAAAAAAATTAACATTATAGGTTCTTCTTTTAACTGAATGTTGTGTAACTCTAACTAGAAATTCACCAAATTTCACTTATTACATATGATAACAAGTATTCAGAGAATGCCTAATCTCACCCCTATTTTAGGCCAATCTCAAGTTGACTTTTGACCTTTTGCAATATTGATAATTCCGTAATATGTATATGTGCGTCAGTGTGTGTAATATTCTAATAATATATCCAGTATTGTTAAGTTATAGCGTGATATGTCTATGCTCGACACACACACACACACACACACACACACACACACACACACACAGTGTTACAGAAGTTAATTTTGCCACACGTCACCTTTGACCTCCAGAGATCTCAAAAACTATTGGTCGTAGGTGATGACACCAAATATGACTGCATCCCCTTCACTCTGGGCTCCCCCCCAGTAAGAAATTGAGGCCGGTTTTCATTTGATTTTTGAAATAGCAAGACAGAGAGAGGGTCCTGTGCGCCGCTGCTTCAAAGGAAGAAAAACACCATTCAACATGATGGTACCCCTATCATGTTTTTTCCTGACATGAGCCCCACCAGCACGAGACGGCGAAAGGAATACAAGGAAGAGAAGAAAGAACTTGCGGCCAGGAAGATACCGTTTGTTCTGCTCTATCCTGCAATGTTGAGAATCCTCCATGACGGCCGACAAAGATTCTTCAAAACACCGAAAGAAGTTATGTCATTCATTCAGAAACTGTATCCTGAATGTATGGACACATCAGACTAAACTCTGACTGAGGGTGATGCGTTTACTGACTCATGGGAAGTTAAACTCCACTGGACAATCTTGACTAGTCAGTGTAATTATTATACCCCTGCTTATATTTTCGTTCCACTATAGCCATTTAGAGTACTTTGGTTACAACAGCCAATAATATAGATTTTATTACTTAGTTTAACCTGGCTGATCTCATTTTATTACAATACTGTTTGTATTTGACCACTGTTGTAACATTTGTTCTCAACTCTTAACATTTGGTACCAATCTGAAAGTTCGGTGACCCTCCATTCTTGAATTCTAACCGATAATGTGATTTTGAACTTTTACTTAATTGTGACCTTGACCTTTGAACTTTTACTTAACCCTTGTGCGGTCCTTCGTAAAAGGCACACTGGCTGTGTCCTACAATCGGGTCTTAAAAACCCAGATTCCAAAGTTCAGTTCCATAGACTCATCACCCCACCCCCCAAGGATATATTACTGTTTTCAGTAGTAAGCAATGGCATCCTACAGTACGTATAAAAAGGTACATTTGTGAACCACCGGGTCTCTTTGACCCGAAGGACCGCACAAGGGTTAAATGGATCATTGCATCTGATGTGCATTAGCTATATGTATATGCCCATGTAATTTCATGGTGATATCTCAAGTATTCATTGAGTTCTAGCATGATATGTCTCTGCGGACACACACATACAGATACACACTGATTACAAAAATCTCTCCTGACCAATGTTGGGCGAGATTAACACATTTAAATAGAGCCAGCATTATCAGCATCCCTGACCTTCATGCACTTTCTTTGTAGCCAGAGATGGATACATATTGACAGCCTGCATTAATTTGAAAACTCATGGGTCACTACACCTTTTTTTCACGGCCAAGTGACTCATCTCTCTCCCTGCACAAGTGAGAGGGTTAACACTGTCAACGATGAGGGGGAGTGAAAATCGCATTATTTTCTTATTTAATGACCCTTAATGCAGTGTAGAGTGTGTTACAATAACAGACTGTTAGTGAAATCTGTTGTTACAAGCAGAGGTGGAACTCTTTCATTTTTAATGATATGAGATTTTCCAATTATCTTTAACAGAGAAAATGCGTTAAGCAAGGTCATGGAAACAGAGCAATATCAAAAGTAGCTGCTGCTCTTTATAAGGTCAACTGTTCACTGTGACAAAATATCCTCTCGCCTTAAAATAATAAATCGGAGGTTAATTTAGAGTTACACAGGTTTCCACTAACATCCGCAACATCCTTCTGCCCTTTCCTTTTTCCTCTTACACATATTTTCATTTCACTCTGGCATAACGTCTTCTTGTTAACAAGCGCTAGCAAATCCAAAGGGAACTTTACGCTATGAACAAAGCGATGTCAGCTCCCGCACTTGAATTAACACCTAACTGACCAACTGAATAAACAAGCCACATATTGATTCCCTTTTGGACTGAACCAAAGGAGTGCACTTTATGTGGAGTTGGGGAAAGAGAGATGAACACAATTAATGGGAAGAGGAATTATCTGGAGGGAACTTTGCTATAAATGTCAAAATAAAAATAAGCAAAATGGACCATAATTGACATTAAACAACAAACCTAACAACTATAAGGTACATCATTACGTTGAGATCAGATAGAAACATCCAGAAATGGTGATGTAATTAATAACATATAGTGGTTTGCTCTTTAGTTTATTGTGCTGGTATAGTAATAAAATTAACATTTTCTGCATTTTATTAATATTTCACCAAGTATACTGACGAGCCAACAAAACAGTATCTACTGGATCTGAAAGACTTAACACAAAGTTTTGCAGGAGGAGAGGTGAGATCACATGACTCATATGCATTCATGAGTTCAGTGCAGACTAAAAATAGTGAGTTGTGATGCAGTTGAGAAGTAGCCCTAAGCGTAGAGCACAGTTTAGAGGAGCCAAATGCGGCCATTAGATCAGACGTGCTTTACTGACATGATAAATGCATTCCCACAATTCAGGTATTTACTCCCACTTCCACTTCCACATCACAGACACAAAAGAATCTCACCAGAATGATACACGAAGTATTGATGTGTTGTTATACCAAACTGACCTGTGGATGTGTTTCAGAGAAAATAAGGCCAGCAGATAAATGCATTTGCAGTTTCAGCTGGTGGCCCATTTTCACTTTAATAAAACATTCACGTGATAACATCAACCAGAGGCTTAAAAAGCAGACGTCAAAGTCATTTAGTTCACTGTAGCCTCATGCCGTCACTTTGTTCTTTTTGACATTAAATAATTTAGCACAGGCCTGTAATGTATAAAATACTCACACTGTCCAGCAGACAGGATCTGGATGGACATGTCCTCAGCTTGTCTTCTCTCCCCCGGCACACAATCCTCTCAAGTGACCATTAAAAGCATGTAGCATGACATTATCAGTGAGTTTCCATCAATAGAGAATACACGTTTCCGTAGGATGACAGATGATATACGATCCCCGTCTAAGTAAGATCCGTGTTGGTTTCACGTGTCACAGTAACTTCCCTTTTCTCTAATCTCCATTATAAAAGAAACACCTTCATTAGCTGTCACCTTTTGTCATTCATCCTCTCACACTTACAGTATTGCCCTGAAACATTATATAAATATATCCAGGGCTTACTGGAAAAAACTACATATTAATAAGCTTTACAAACACAACTCATTTCTTTCTGTGATGTTGTTTTGACACAATGCTGCTAAAGATGAAACATTCAAACAAAGTACTCTAACATGAACATGATCTAAATAAGAAATGGATTCCAAAAGATGGAAGGATTCTCAACCTCGATCACACAATTCAACATCATGCCCTAATATGAATGAATGAATGAAAAACTGATTAATATAACAAAAAGAAGTGTCGCTCCTGCAGCTGCACGTCCATCAAAAAGTGCAAATACATCCATCGTAAAAGATGCAGAGGGCATTATGATAATATCCCCGTGTCCCTGGAGCAGCCAAGCATCCTTTATATCCCTCGAGTCAAGGAGCGACCAGCACGCACACAACCCCCCCCCCCCTTCCTCCTCCTCCTCCTCCTCCGCCCAAACCCCACAAGTTTAAGTCCCTCCCCATTTAGCTGTTTCTCGTAAGTGACTGGTTAATGTACGGGGGAGAGATTGATGGCTATTGGACGATGACGGAGCGGAACTTCGCTTTCCTATGCATCAGTGCTTTTCAGGAAAAGGCCGAGTTGGAGTGAGAGAGGACAAAGATGATAGTGTAGGATACAGAGATGATATAAGGGGGAGGGGGGGGGTGGAAAAGAGGAGAATGGGCAGGAAAGATATAGGCGGAAAAAGAGAAGAGAGATGATTCAGTGAAACAGTGAAAGACACCTCTGCATTTTATCTGAATACTGTCAATGAAAATATACAGCAGCTTAAATTAACAACAAATCTAGAACGATGCAGATGCTGACAGTGCAGAAGAACACAGTGTTATGTCTTCAAGGTAAAAGCAGTTTCCAACAGATGGACCTTATTAACACATAGCATGCTGCTGTTTATACCGTTCATGCGTGAATTTGTATATGACGAATAGGTAGGTTGCTTGATTACGATTTATTTTTAGGACTAAATGTGTGTATATGATATTGGTGCACATATACCACAATCTGTAGTCCAGCATGTTATTCAGTTGCATTAAAAAAAAAAAACTTTCTGCATAAGGGTTGGAATGAATGGCACAACTTTACAGAAAGCAATGACCAAAAGATTAAGAATATAAAATATAAAGTCATATTAAAAAAAACTAGTAATATAGCAAATTAATAAAACAAGATGTTGCTCATTTCTACAAATTCTAAAAGAAAAATAACAAAAAGCTCCATTCAATTGCTGTACTTTAAAATAAAATAAATATATGGTTGAATATGAATATGATATGATGAAATAAATGATTGATGATATGATGAAATAAATGATTTTAATTATGACAAATGTTCTTAGTTTTAAGACCTATCTATCTAAAAGCTCAATCTTAATAAATTGATATGAGAAAATTTTCATATATTTATCCACCAGCAGTTTTTAGAAGTTGATCGCCTTGTTATTTTCAGCCACAGGAAATATTGCTTGGCCAAACAGATATCATTATGTTGATATCCTGTGACAGGAGGATGCAAGCTGTGCTCTTTCTAAAACCAACACAGTCAGTGTTCTACAGCATGATCCAATTAAGGCCCTTAGCACAAACTCTGTCTCACACACACACACACACACACACACAGTGAAAACCCTCACACTGAGGTCAGACACGCACATCTATGCACATCTGAATGAATTTGCACACAAAAAAGACCCACAAAAGGTGCAAGCAAACATGACAAAGTCCAGCTGTCTCAACGTAAGACGCTATAGGGAGTCAAACAAGCTTTCCTCCTTTCATCCATCTTCGTTGTTAAAGTGAGAGACAGACAGGAAGTTGTTACCCAGAAGAAAACTTTTCAGAAATACCCAGAGGAATACTTCTCTGAATTTGCAACTGTCACAAAGAATTTGGTTTAATTACTTAGAAAACTGCTGCAATCCACTTGAAGCTTCAAGAAAAAAAAAAAAAAGGATACTTAGAAGCTGTTATGGAATTACATGCATTCCAGAAAATTGCTGTAGCTCGGCTGTACCAGTAAATAATGAATATAAAATGTTTTCCTGCCATGCTAAATCTTTCCTAAGATCTACATGTTCTTTTATATGCCTCAGCGATGAAAACTTTTCCCAAAGTGCTACAGCAAGCTATGAATTGTACAGTATAATCTATCATAGATGCAGCATAGAAACGCCTGGATAGATCAGTATTCCTATTATATATTTATGTTATTACGTAAGTGTAGCTGGTTATCGTATACTAATAATTGAAAATAGAATGGAATTGCTTGTCATTTTTTTAAGAAAAATCTCAAGAGCAAAAAATAGATTATTGGTAAAATGAGAGACTGGGTGAGTGAGTAAACACACACACACACACACACACATGGGTACACACACTACATAAAGTTTAGTCTTCCCAACCCTGGCCTCTGCAGGGGAGAATAAAAAAAAAAAGGGAAAAAAATCCAATGAACTCCAGAGAAACCCACTTCCTCCACTCTTAAGTATGTATGTATGTGTGTGTGTGACTGAGTACGCCTGCCTGCTTGTCTACCCGCAGTGCACATGGTTAGCATTCAAAGTCCAATTCAATAGGAACCACACAGTGAGCTCAGTATGGGCAGATATGAAAGACTGGGTTCACAGCTGAATTAAACTGAACAGAAACATATGGAGCAAAGGAACCAGGAGGGAAAAGAAAGAGAGAAGAAAGAAAAGAAAAAAGAGAGGATGAAGTAAGAGATTAAACACAGTGTCAGATATCATAATGCAATGCTCTCTCTGACCTTTTATGCTTCTATGAAACTGGGTTTATTTGAGTATCTGGCAATTTTCCACCTTTTTAGACCCAATAATAAAAGCGAAATGTGGACATATTTCTTCCCCAGGATGTACCTCATAATGACCTCGAATAAATGCAAAATAAAGCTATACTCTTGTTCTGAGCAATCCCAAAATTAATGAAATAAAATATTGGGGCCAAAAACAGGGACATGAAAAGCTACCAAGGTGTGAGTGTGTCTGATCGGAAAATATGTTTGAAATGGTCTTACATAGAGATAAATAAAGACACTATGATAAATTTGAGGATCTTAGTGTTTTTTCTAATCCAAACTTGTGGGCTTTTCATGAATGGGCAGTTTCATTGCAGGTTTTGGAATCCATGGTGTCCACCCGCATTACATGTGGAACCTGCCCATTTAAAAAGATATTCCAAAAAAGCAGTACTTTTCATGCACTTTTTATTGTGTTACATATGGATTTTTATATAAACAAATAATATAAAGATTTTTATTTATAATTGTTTTATCTGAAAAATACTTTATTTTTAAAATAGACCCAAAGTGCTCCCAAACTTACGTCATTACATTTGTCTACATCTGGTTTGGATTTTTAGCCTCATGTCCTCTTTTTGGGTTCCAATTTCATCCATGTGTATCTTTGTTCAGCCAGAAATATAAAGACAGCAAACCTTCAATAACGTATTTACCATTTTTATACACTTATTAGTGCAACAAGAGATCAAAATCAGCCTGACTAGACAGGCTACTGTTACAGATTACCTTGCAGTGACTGCCACATAACAATCAAATTATTTACTCTAAACTTGGTTAGTCTGTAAATCCATATTCAAGCCCACAGTGTTTTTGTAAATTTGTTATTTTGCTGCTAAATGTTTCTATACTTTTTCCCCAGCCCTTTTCATCACACAGATACTACTTTATGCCCTTATAGCCTGCCTGGTGCTGTGTTAATTCAAGACATTTGCTAATTCAATTTGTGACATTTAAAGTGACTTAAACCTTCAGTAAATGCCATGTCTCTCCATTGACGCACTGACTCTGACTGATATGAAGTTCTAAAGGTTCAGATGCAGGACTTGTCCGAGGTCCTGCATGCCATATGAGATGAGAACAGAACAGACAAGCGCTGGCACATCAGACAAGACAGGCAGGTTGATGTTGGTAGAAACAGTGAAGCTGTCAAAGAGTAGAAACAAGAGATGCAGACATTACTCAGCACAAAAAATAAAACCTGCATATGAAGACTGTCTAAAACCATGAACCTCAGACCATATAAGAACAACAGATATACTTCCAAATTGAAAACTGGGCTTTTCAGATATTTGTTGGTTTGTAGGAAATGTCTAGATGTATTTGATTGTTCTCTTCTGTGGCTAAGTTTAAGCCAATGATTTAAGAGTACCAATATAATATGTATAATACACCATTTTATAAAAACTGTTAAATGGTTAAGTAGTGACTGCCCTTTACCTTTCTTCATTTATACACAGACAGTTTATAATACTGCAAGCTACTGCTGTCATATTAGCAACATACAGCTGTGTCCATAAGTGTACATACTCTGAGTGACTGTGCATAGGACGGTCTTGAATGTTCAAACATGACAATGACCCAAAACCTAAGGCCATGTCGATCTGTCATTGGCTACAGCAGAGAAAAAGTGAAGATGAAGAAGTGTCTGTCTTAGTCCCCTGACCTTAATATCACTGAGCCACTTTGGAGAGGTGCCAAAAATATACCTCATTCAAAAAAAACCAAAATGTCAAAGGAAGTGAAGGTGTTTTACCAAGAAAAATTAGCAGTTTTACCATCTGAGAATATAAAATATCTCATCCACAACTACCACAAAACAAAAGACTTCCATCTGGCCTTGATGTTAAAGGGGCCAATACAGAGGATGAAAAACTAGTGCATGTAAACTTATTATTAGGGTTATTTGGATCATTTTTAGTGTCAGTATGATTTAAAGTGCAAACTAATTTATTTGATAATAAATGCCTTCACCAAACCACTAGCTACGAGTGACAGGAACGTTTTTGTATCATCATTCATATTCTCTGAAAAACTGACAATCACAACTTTTGCTGCAGTATGTAAATTTATGAGCACAACTTAACAAAAAAATGTTCGCTCTATATAAAGCACATGTGTCAGTTTTAAGCCATGTTTTAAGCTACGAAAACATACTATTCCAAGCAGAACTTTCTGACACTAAACTTTTCTCATCTCGTCATCTGAACCCGCTTTATCCTCACTGGGGTCGCTGGATCCAGCTACAATGGGCAACAACCTGTATGAGTCACCAGTTCATCTCAGGGCTGAACATATATAGACAAACAATCACTTTCACATTCACAGCTATGGGCAATTTAGATTAACCAATTAACCTATCAGTGCATGGTGGTAGGAAACCGGAGTACCCGGAGAAAACCCACACAGACGCAGAGAGAACACGTAAACTCCACACAGAAAGGTCTGGTGTGGGATTTGAACCAGGGTCCTTCTTGCTGTGAGGCACGAGTGCTAACCACTGCACCACCGTGCTGCCCTAAACTTTTCTCGATGTCCCCAAAACATATTTACCAAAGACGTCAAATTCAAGTTAAAAAACCAGGAAACACACTATTGAGGTTGTGCTGAATATGTTTTTAAAAGAAGCAAAGAGAATCAAGAAATAGGCAGGAAACAGATACAACAAAATAAAACATAAAGCCTTCGACAATTCTGAGGCGACAACAAAAATCAAGACAACTCTGCTGTAGCTTGGAATGTGTCAATCTTGGCACCTGAGAAAATCTGTAAAAGACATATGCTTCACACAGCCACACACATTAATATATCAATAATAAATGTTGCGTTGTGGCTTGCAGGATGTATAATGTTTAGAATGTGAAATAACTGAATTAGTCAGGACTTTGTATATGGTTGTGTTTAGGTGACGGGAACGGATTTCAGACACAGACAATTAGCTAAATCGACATTTCATTCAACAGGGTGTTCATTTTGTTCCAACTAATTGAAAATTAACAACGTCCAACTCGAAATAAATGGCCGGTAAAACCTGATTACCCCAGATTCCCTGTGAGCAGCTGATGCATTTCATGTCCATTCCTGATCAAATCAGACAAAACAGCCTCAGGGATGAACTTCAAGTTAGTCTTTTTTTTTGGAGGGACGACAGAATTATGTACAGGATTTACTGGAGTTGGCAATTCCCATCAATTTCCCTCTAACACTGACTCAGATTCTGGCAGCTGGGAGTAATAGGCCACCCTGTCAAATGAAAATGTTCATCTCTGGATGACCCCGTTGGACAACATCAGGTCAAAACTGTGTCAAACACATTGGACTCAGTGAGCTAAATTGAAAACACTCTGGTGTTTGCTGACTGATCCAGATTGAGAGTACTGCTGTTTGTGACACTACAAAACATACTCAGGTATTAAAATGATGATTTGAGTTCATTCTTGACCTCATTACTCAGAAGCGCTTTCTGCCACCTTTCTATCACTGACACAGATTACAAGCCTTTAAACCTAAAACAGACTTTTACACCAAAGCTTCAAATTCAATGCATTTAACTCTAACAGAGATGAAAAGGTATAATCTATAGCCAGCAAAACAAACCCATATTCATTTAGGATAATCTGTGCATTTAGCCAAATATGCATCACTTAGTATCCCTTTTTACACCATAAAAACAACAGAGGGATTTGATGTATTTTTAGCATTATGTCCCAGGGGTATTAGGGATGTGAACCCACAAGGTCATGGTTGCTAGCTGATGCCACAGAGGAGCCTGAGCCTAATGAGATTCGACTCGACAAGGCTTTGATGGAACACATTTTACTTTAAGTGAACACGGTACATGGTGTTCTTTTTCGCACTCACACACAGAGAGGGATATACGTATGATGAATTGAGCTCCCAACTACCATAAAATCTCTTCCACAGTGACGTATAGAATGTGAGGCAGCAGTTCTTTACTCACAAAACACAGAGACATAAACTTCTATGGTAACCTTTAGTTCTAATTTTCAACTGGAAATCTATTAAGAGGACAGACTGATAAGATTGATTTAATCCTTATTGTAATTGCTTATGCAAGATACAAAGACATGACATTCAGTATTACACAATTTAGCAAAGCACAATCACATGCCTCCACACTAATAAGCTTATCATGGCAGAGATATACAGTCAGACTTACCTGGGGTTTGACTTGGGCCATCCAGTTTGGATTCACATTTGGGAATAGAACAGTCTAAGAAGAAACAGAGAGAAGAATGAACATTTAAAAAGTTTGTTAAAGATAAATTATAAGCATCAGTATAGGATATTCCTGAACATCAATCAAAAATATTGTTATTGACACTGCTACCAATACTTTACTCCAAAATTATATTTTGTAATGTTCTAAGTACAGTTTGATTGATTCATCGGCCGGACGATTAACTGGACATTTATAGGGTCTAACCAATTAATCAGTATGGCCAATACTTTGCCGAATAATTACCTTGTTTTGCTGCTGAGTTTCTGTCACTGGCTGCTCCTGTGAGCAAAATTTTTTTCCCTAGGATGGCGACAGATTTATTTACATATACCACACCCCGAACTAATTTCATTGGTTGCCCAACTCAATAGACTCGTGCAGCATCACTGACTTGAGCCCAATGTCAGATTGGCTAACTACCTAAGTAATAAAGAGGATTTAGCTATTTCATTTATCAAAAATATTTTTTATTCATCATGCTTTCATGTCAGCAGCCAGGGAAGGGAGAAGCAGAAGCGGGGCCAGGAAAATGCTCACCTTTGGAAGTCAGTCAGAATGAATGAAGTTTGACATAATTAGATTAACGTGATGTAATGGTGATAGCTTAGATCGAGCTAGCTAGCTGGTTATAGTTGACACTTGGATGAAATTGTGATGGCTTTAAAGGTGTCATTCCATGGTTATTTCATTAATATTGCTGTGTTCTCCATTCTTATTGAATGCATTGTGTGTTGGTTCTATTTAAAAAAAATGTCCGGATTGCTTTGTTTCAAGCTGTTTCTGGAGAATACAAAAATAACTTGAGGTGGAACAACAGAGCTTACTGGTACTTCTTCATACATGTCCATGACATGGTGATGAGGCCTCTCTGATTGGCTCAGAATGCGTGAAGGAACACTCCCCCCTCCCGTCCTTTACGTTCCCAGAGTAGCATCCAGAGGGGTTTCGTGCCGTCACTTGTTTTGAAAACGTGCAGGGGAAAAAAAACTATGTTTTAAGAAGCCTAATGACTCCTAAGTGAAATCAAAACCCTTTTTAAACAATAAACAAAACCCAAAAGGTGCATCTGGATGCGCAAAGAGCCAATGGTGAGGCTGAAGAGCGAGCAGAGAGCGTGGCTGGGCTGAGAGGGGCAAGCAGGAGAGACCCTTTATTTGTTTTCTTAAATACTCCATCCCTTGCCTCATGGACAATATGACAGTGGAGGGTGGAGAGAGACATTTGGGTTAGGTTCAGTTAATGATATTTTACAAAAAGTCTAATTTTCTTTAGTTTTTTCTGTTTTTGATATAATAACCCTCAACTTTAATCTGAACTTTTATGAACATTTACATGATCAGTACATTAAATATGAGAGAACATTTGATTTATACTCAAAATACAAAATACATTGGGTAATATTAGAATAAACGGTGATAAATTATTTAAAAATAGAGGAACATACATTTGGGAACTGCCACAAAAAGTAGCACTAGCTCTTTATGACTTGAATATTTAATGTCCTTAATAAACTGCATTAAACCCATGTGTGTGCTACACATGCCCAAAAGAGATTTAGTCCATTCTTATGTATTCAAGATGTGTTATCACAACAGGACATTTTTCAATAAACTATATAAAGCATCAGATGTTCTGTATCCAGCTCTAGCAAAAGGACTGTCCTGCAGCCCAATAAATGTGTAACCCATCAGTCCCCATATATTAGAAGTCAGAGCTTTGTGATTATAGCACAAATCAAAGAGCATATACAAATGAGAGAGCACCTTTGATCTGAGTATATATCCCTCCCTTTACGCACCATAGGATACGGTACACACATGTGCAGTCACATATAAATGCATATGCTGCCTGTAAATGTAATCACTTGCAGATGTACTGATAAAATAAATCAAAATGTTCACACTATATACCTCACTATAGATCCTTAAATGCATTTTGTTTCTCTTGTCTCTCTCTCTCCCCACCACCAGCACTGAAACACTAACATGCACACTCATGCGTGACTCTCAGTACACCAGCTGATAAGGGAATGAATCATTTAAAGATACCAAGTACAGTAGATTTCTGTATCTCTAACGCCTGAGGAATCATCTTCAGTGGGATGTAATGCTAATAATATTCAGTCTAACTTCAGAAGAAACTTTCTGGCTGGCTGCTGTTCAACATTTATAAATAAATAAACAAATAAATAATCCACAATACTCTCTGCTTCACTATCGATTCTAAATTGATTTACTTGTATCAACACTTCATTTTGAGAGCATATCTGTGACTCAAATCTAGGAATGGGCGATATGGTCAAACATGTATATCCCGGTATAATTTGAGCCACTGGCGGTGTATACGGTATATATCACAGTATAGTAATTTTGTAGGCTACTATACATAAATAATAAATAAACTATAAATTAAACCAGGACAGTTTCTTAGTGGACATAAAGCTCCAAGTGTAGTCTTTCATATTTGTTAAGTTTTTCTTTACATTCATAGCACAACACATCTCAATGGTAGTAATCACTGTTAGCAACACTTAGCATGCTAACGTTAGCGAAATCGCTAACGAAATTGTTTGTAACTCTAAACAGACATGCTAACGTTATTGTTTGTAACTCTAAACAGACATTTTCCATGTTAACACCAGCCAGATACCATGACCAACAGTAACTCAACTGGATATAGTAACATACAGTTATTAAGGCTGGCACGGAGTGTTAAATTTAAGGCAGTGTTAACATTTAGCACAATTGTTTTGTCGTCATCATAGACTCTATGGCTGTCATAACTTTCGCTGTTACCTTGTTAGCTCGCTTTTCAAACACCCTGTAAAATAAATTGTAGAGTCCTGAATCGAAATATGTTGGCATCACATACCATTATAACCAATAGTACACCATATAAACTATATATTTTCTATTTGTAGCTTATTTAAACAAAATAATTCTGCTAACACAACATCTAGGAAGACTGTGGAGCTAGCTGCTTCTTAGAGGCAGGCGACTGACTTTTGAAACTTTGCATTACTGCCATCTACAGGATGGACGGTAGAAGTGGATGGCAACAATCTCTACCATGAACAAAAAAAATACCTCATAAGGTATGATAACTTGGATACCGTACCTTCCTACTCAAATCTTATTTTCACTGAAATGGGTATTATAATGGCAAGAAAATACAGGATACAGAGGAGAGGAATGAGGGACAGGGGCATCTTAGCTCCTCTCTGCCCTGGCTTCTACTGGCTGCCTTTCTGAAAAGAACAGCCTGGCATATGCTGCTGCCTAGTGAGGATTACAGTAAGCACCTGTTCACACACTGTATGTTTCATTTTATACTGTGCATAGTGGATAAAGTGTTTGGGCCAGAGAAGAAAGTTCACCCTCCAGCATTCCCTTAAGGGTATATTTCTTCAGACAAAGTATTTACTGTGCAACATGCAAGCATTTTAGTTGTTTTTAATAATCAAAATGTGCTCAACTACAAACTTATTAAACATTAAAACAACATTGTGCATCAATAGTACAACTTGTAGTGTTTTTACAAAAACAATACACATTTAAATGTACGCCTATACAGTTCAATGGGATGTTACATTTGGTCTTCAACCTATTTTATCTGAAGCCAGAGAGGCCAAGCTGCAGTTTAGCCTGCATAAGCCAGAGGAGCACTGAGTTGGCACTGTTCACGCGACAGGGATCAGAGCCTGCTGCTGTCTTCAAAGCAAGTGGGAATGTTAAAGTGTCTGTGTATGTGTGTGCGTATGTGTGTACAAGAAAGAGAGAGAGAGAGAGAGAGAGTACAGTTTCTGGTGGACAGGCTGAGCACAGCTGTTAACAGAAGACAAGCTGTCTGAGGCATTACACAAGCTCATACATGCATGCAAACACTGCAGGTTGTGCTTTGATTTAACCGATTGTCTGAATTATTACAATTACTTGTTTTTATACTTGCCCAGCTCAATAAAACTTTGGTTTGTCTGTTAATTTATGCCACTATTGCAACTGACAGTGCTACAAAAGTGCAGTAAATCACATAGTCCTTAAATACAAAGAGTAAGTACTGAAACATAGGCGGGTTATTGCATTTGTGAAGGAAGATGTAAATAATGCAAATCGCCCTGCTATGCCACATACATTATACAATTATATAATAAAATAATGTCAATATTGGATGTACACCAAAAATTGTCTTGTCTCGGGTAGGGTAGGATTGTGGGAAGGAGAAAAAAATTTATTAATTAAAGAACAGAAGTCCTCTCTGTCACATTGCACTGTTAAGTTATTGCCTATAAAATTCCTTCCAATAAAAAAAGAATCAAGGGAAAGTGAAAAAAAAAGCCTATATTATACACACTCATTTCTGACAATTACTGCCAATAAAACTACTCTCTCTTAAGGAAGTTTTCCAACACTTTGTGTGTCAGAAGTAACAGGGTCGTGACCTTGTGAGCTCATTTTCAACGATTCACGGTTAAAAAACGATGGCAAAAAAGCATGTGTGTGTGTGTGTGTGTGGGGGGGGTAACTTCAGATACTAGATCCAGATGCTGCCTTGGTTTTAGCTGTGGGGAAAGACGGGGGGGGGGGGGGACTAAGAAGAACTGTTGAAGAAGAAAAAGATGATTGAGACATATGCCAGAGGTGTATGAAGAGAAAGAAAGTAAAATGGTGTGATTAAAATGATGGTTCAATTCATAGTCTCTAGTTCTACTTAAAAAACAACAACAACCTTTGGAAGTAATTAATGTTAAAATATGACTGCAGCAAATGAAGAGTTGCTTACTTCATCACTAGTGAAAAATCAAGCAAGAAATCAGGAAAAGGCAAAGCCAGAAATGAAAATCAATGCTTGTTGAACCCATAATAGATGAGTGAAGGCAAAATATCATGGGTAGTTGAAGTGCTCATGTTACTGCAGCATCTGCATTGGAATGGATCTTGATCGTAATTAGTCATTACATACTGTACAGTGAATGGCTAGACTCTTATTACGTATCATGGGTTAGAAAAATAGAACCAAGAGGAAGTAAATATACCTAGTTTCCACTCAGAAATGTTGCAGCAAAAATATTAAATGCAGTTTGATGAAAGGTTATGTTACAATTTCAGCCTTACAGTGAAAAACAATACCTTTGTTCCCCAGCTGTGGATTGTGCAATCGAGGCTTATTGGTTTTCTTTTTCTTTTCTTTTTTTGTCTTTAGTACAGATCTGTATATGTCCTCAAACCTAACTCCAAATTAATGGATATATTTCCAAAGAAATTCAATTTCTTTCAGCAAGAAATTTCATATAACATACATACACTTTCCACCATAAATGATCAAATAGACACATCAATGATTCAGAATTTGTGCTTAATTTTACACATGGTTTAAAAGCTGTTTTTTAGTATATCATTAGACTGGTAGAATCTAACAGTGTCATCTATCCATCCATCCCCTGAACGGCTTAGTCCTTGAAAGGGTCAAGGGGGTGTTTTAGCTTATCCCACCTACCAGTGGGTGAAGGAGGGGTCTGCTCTGGATGTTTTTCCAGTTCTTCACAGGCGTTGAGCTAATACCATCAGAGGAAATGCAGCTTAAACTCACAATCTCTTGTCATCGGTTAGATAAGTCTGGGGTCCAGAGTGAAAAAATAAACACAGAACGAGGGCTTTGAAAAAGGTCCTGTTTGTCAGGAAGATACAATAACATACTGTCACTAGCACCAAGTGAACATCCAGCTGACTTGTAGCAACACCTGAATTCATTCATAGTAAGTCTATGAATCAATCTGATAGAAACATAACTCATACAGTACATGCAGGCTGTGATTTACAGTTTGATCAACTACTATACCTTTGGTCCTCACACGATAAGCTTGCTGCATGCATATTTGCATATAATAGCATGTTCCAAAGCTAACTGAGTGGAAAATAACTAATGTCAGATCCAAGTGAGATAAACAGAGCAGAGCCTGTCTCTTGGCCCGTTGACCTTTGTTTTGAAGTCTAAATTACAGAAGGAATGACAGAAGACAAAAAGTGCACTCAGCAGCAATCATAGAAAAGAGAGCAACAACAACAACAACAACAACAGGCAAGACATTAGAAAACAAGATCATTATGTGAATATATGACAGTCCTGAGCAGAAGCAAGGTATGAGGTAATGATGGAAGACTGTGTGGGAGGGGAGTGGAGGAGGCGATGAAAGGAATGAAAAAGGATAGAATGAGTGGGAGTCTGCAGATGACTGATAGAGGTTTCTCTCTTATCAGATGGGGGATTTGCAGGAGACACAGAGACCAGCCCACAGCCTATTTTTATGACCCGCAATCCTCCTATGTCTCCATCCCTCGTTCACTTGCTCCATTTCTCCATCCCCCACTGCCTTGCTTCCACGGCCCTGGGCGACGTGGGTGGGATGTAGTGATTTATACCTCCATGCATGTGTGTGTATATGAGTACGAAAGGTAATGAAGTCATCCCGCAGGCTACACTTAACATCCTACAAACACATTACTAACCTATTGGTATTCCTAAATATCGACAAAAGGCTATCAGCAACTATCTTATTGAGCTGATTGAAACTGGGTGATGCAAATGGTTATTTTTCACACTGATGCTGTTAGGAGCTGTTGTTTGCATACAAAATGATCCATAATTATTGACGAATTAGAATTTTGCATATCTATTTACATATTTTCTCTTTCAAAAGACATTGTCAGTGTGAGTCCTACCATAACATTTTAGAAGAATCAATTATTTTGTGTAATGGAAGGGGGTTACATGCTCATAAACTGCATTATTATGACTCTCTGGAAAGAGTCAGTTGGTCTCTGATGGAATCGATCAGTTCATTCTAGCAGTAAAACTGTTAATTGCCTTGCAGTTCTACCTTTGTGATTGTCGTCTCTATAAAACTCTTCAATAAACACTAACAGAGGTAGAGGCTATAACAAGCATCCCAACATCTGGTCCTTATTGGAGCATACAGTAGGCTTTTTATATAAACTTGGGAAAGGAGAAAACTCTCTTTGTTATATCCTGCTAAGTGCTAATTAGCTATGTGGCCATTTTGCACTTCATGATTATAAGACCAACACCGGTTCCCCTTTGCAGAATCAGCATTGGAACATCACATCTAATTTTTACCACAGCAACTCTACCTTCATGACACATGACAGGGAAAACCTGTGCCCTGTCCATAGGGAATGAGAGGTCAGTGAATGTTTAATGAGTATGAAAATGATGTGAATCATATGCTGAGGCCTTCACAGTTGTTAGATCCAGGCTAACACCTTTGGGAGTCTGTGGACTGATGTGATTAACATAGCTCTCAACTACCATCATCAAAATACCTAAGGAGGTAAGGTCATCTGCAAGACTGGTGTTCATCCCCCAGAACAGTTCAGAGTCTTGTAAAATACAGAGGTGTATTAAAGCTGTTCTGGTGGGACTTGGTTAACCAACACTGTAAGGTGAAGACATACCAACTTCATTTTCAGCAATTTGACATCGTTAGGCAGTCTGGTGAGGTAAGTGACAGGAGTCTGTTTGGTGTGTTCTGTATGATTGGTCATCAGTAATGCATTTCCCCCCCAGCTAATTCAACATGTTTTTACATTCTGGACATTGGTATGTCTTATTTTGTTATTTTTCTGTTCGTCTTCCTGTTTTTCTGTCATTGTGAGTGTCTGGGCTTTTACTTTGACATGTGGGTTTGTGTTCACCTTTTACCTACTTTCATCCTGGTGTGTGTCTCCACCCATTAATTAATCCCAATGTGTCTCAGTATTTAGTTTCTATTCATCAGTATCAAAATAATTAAATGAATCTACAATAATAACATATACTGCAAATGCATAAAAATGTCCAGACCTGAACCTGATGTTTATGCAGTAGTCCAACTCTCATATCATCAATTCAAGTTACTGGCCAAAAATATATGTAATTTTAGACAGAAATAAATGCTGTGACATTTATTGTGGCCATTTCCTGATATAAACACTCCTATGGTGAATGCATGCTGTCATCAAAGGTCAAAGTCCAATGGAATATGGCGAGTGTGACTTTTTTCACACAGCTTTTGTATTGTTTTCTGCTGATTGACTTGTTCTCTTTTAATGACATCATCCCTTTGCAGTGTACAGTATTTTCCTTTTGTACATTCATCAAATTTTTGAAAATTAGCTTCATATACTAAACTCATATCATGTCTACCATGTTAATTCTTATCATGTAAAAGATACCGAACAGATATATAATTATATTTGCATGTTCAAAATTAGGATACTAATACATTATTCTTCATAACGTGTGTGCAAAATGAAGCAAAAGATATATAGATACAGTGACGGCATAAAGTTAACAAATATTATTCATAACAATAATCAAATCGAACTATAAACAATCAATTAAAAGTTAAATTTCAACATCATAACCTCAAGATATAGAAGATTTATTTTTTGTGATGTTACTTTAATTTTTTTTTCTTGTGTTCATAATTAACCAGAGACAATGTCATACTGGCAATATGTATATACTTAGTTGGTGAATATAGATGATAATGATTGTAAGTAATTTGACCAAACTGTCTGATTTTTAATGAGGTAAAATATAAATATAATAGCTTTAGTCCAGACAACAGTAATAAAATGAGCAGTTTTGGGGTGAAGGGCAGGATTGATATTGATGATCTATTTTTTCTTGATTCAAACTATCATTATTATATCCAGTTAAAACAATCCACTATCATTCAACCTTTATTGCAACCACTTAAAAAAAGGTAAAAAAAAAAAATCATACCAAGCTGATTGTGAAACATGTTCAATATTAAACCAAACAAAATACATTTTAAATTCCGAGCTCAAAAATTGTGCAGACAAATAGAACACAAAGGAACATGCTAAGAGGCTAAAACAAAAGCTTATCAGCCTCAATATTGTGGCCGTTTCAGATTAGCAGAGCTGGTGATGCATACAGAAAGAAGCTGCTATGAAAAGACCTCATGAGCTTACTGTTCATCTTCCCACCTACATGTTGACACTCCTTGCTTTACATAACTATATGGATTTTTTATCTTTATGAACACCGATCAAATTAGCCTGTTAAAGATAAAAATAAAATGCACAAAAATGGTGTAGATTGACTTCTTTGAAAACTAGTGCTGTTTTTCTTCTTCAGTTAAAGACGTGAAGGAACCCACATCTAGGCTGTGGCGATTTAGCAGTGAGGGCAGTGCCAATCTAAGCTTATACCCTTTAACCCTGACCAACTGCCAATTAGGCTGCCCCTGGATGTAACCATAAGGTTTCAGCCTTAGAGAGTGAGTGGAGTAGCCTACATTTTGCAGGGCGTGCTCCACCCAAACCCCAGCTCTATAATTTGATGAGTGAATGCTTGTTTGTTCCTCTATGTATGTCTTGTCCTCTCTTTTTTTCTCTCGATCCTCTAATGTAGGATGATTTGCTTTGCGTACTTACCTTCTTTGTGTCGTACTTTATTAGCGACTTCATTGTTGGTGCTCATTTAACTGGAGTTATATACTCGAAAAGGCATATTGCATTCCTATTACAGTCCTCTACCTCATCTACATGATTATATAAGAGCTCTACTTGTGTATGCAAGATAACATTAGGTCATTACTGTTTCATCAACGATGACTGTGCGAGGAGAAAGTGAAACATCACTGCTCTGTGATTTGACTCTCATTACAGCCTGCACTGGCATAGGTCACTGGGTTCAATTTATAGGGAATGTTGTCAATCATGACACTGCAATTGTTGATATTTTTTGATCTGATATTACAGCTGTGTATTTAGTTGTTTCTTCATTTCAGTCTTAATATAGTTTGCATTGTAAGGCCAAGTCAAATCTCAAAAATGTAAATCCAACTTAGTCTTTCATCTATCATTCAAACCAACATATATCAGACTGAATTTCTGAATTGCAGTGACCTATATCTTCATGGTTGATGACCAGTCTCTTATGACCAATGCAAGTTAGAGTGAACAGAATAGGAATACATCTGTCGTGCAACTCATTGTGACAGTTATTCAATGTTATTTCAGTATATGGCTAGTTGCTTTCATGTCAATTGAGTTACACTGTGCAGCATTGTACAATAATGCTACTGCACAGGCCCAGTAATTTTGTTACAGGTCACTCAAGAGGCTATTTATAAATTAATACCTTTAAAAACCTGCTATCAAGGAAAATGTTTGCAAAGATAGCTGCTATATCCAATTTATGTGATAGTAATTATGCCAAAGATATCATTGGTTGAGGATGAGCTAACAATTACACCAGCGAGAGATTGAATACAAAGAAGCAGTAGCTCTGTATTGAAGCCTTCCTTTAAGTGCTGTGTTAAATACAGTGTTTTAATCCATCATTCATCTGATATCAACTTCCTACTGTAACAGTAGGGGCTGTAGGAAATTAACCAGCCAGTTAAGCACTTAAAAAGTAAAAGTCTGTATGATTTTAGTGGCTCTGCAAATAGATAGGTAACACAGATAATCTGCTTTATTTCATGTATTAATGTAGTTAGGTGCCAGTGATGTTGATTTAATTTCATGAGCATCAGTGCATCAGCATTAACACTTGTGATGACATTAGAAAGTAAGGCTTTTGCAAAAGTTTGTTACATGGGACACTGCAAATCAGAAAACAAAAATATCTCTTTGTGTATCAATGCTTTGAAACAAAGTAAAACCATCACTTAATGGTAGACCTCAGCAGTGAGGCAATTTGCTCTACATAGTAATATTTCAACCGCAGACACAGAAAATATGTTAAAATAGGAAAATCACTGTTTTATGAAGTAAAGAAAACACCACAACCTATAATATTACTTTGCAAATTTTTATGATGTCTGCGTTTTAGAGTAAAACTCATGTGCATGTTTACAAAGAAGGAACATCATCAACATATTTAAACTACTCAGTTCACCAGTAAAATGCAGACAGGTTAAACCCAGGCATGAGATATATATGAAATTAGGTCCTTAAAGGTACTTTATTTTCATTGCTGTTTTAAGAAGTAACAGATGAAGTTATTTAACAAAATATATGAAAACCCCAGGAGCATCACATTTGAACAGTTCCTGATACTGAGATGGATGTTTTGCCAAAAAACCCAATGGATTAATTTGACAAAAGGGCAAAGCTGTGAATGGGCAGCATTACAGTATGTTATAGACACCCGACACTTTGTTTGAACGAGGCTTAATTAGCGGCTGTGGCTCAGTTGGTAGAGTGGGTCGCCCAAGGACCGAGAGGTTGGTGGTTCAAGTCCCAACTTTGGATGTCCACATATCAAAGTGTTCTTGGGCAAGACACTTACGCCCCCAGTAGGGCTGAAAGAACCCTAGAAACCTACTAGTGTGTGAATGTGAAGCTAATGTAAAGCGCTTTCAGCACCATGAGGGTGGAAAAGTGCTATATAAGTCCAGACCTTTTTTAATTAAAGTTTAACAATGCAATCAGACAAGAAACAAAAGGCTACTGTATAATTGTAATGCCAAACTCAACACATTTTCCCCAAAAAAAACACAACCAATCGTCTCTTTTAACAATGATCAAGTACAGCAAACAACTAAATGCAACCATGAACATATTTTTTTCTATGCTTTTAAATATTTATATTGCAAGTAGCTGCAACTCTAGAGTGATTTATGTCCATGTGGCTTAGAATAACTGAAGAAAGGCTTAAGAAACCCTCACCCATAAATTATTCATGACAGCAGTTGCATATTTTATCTCATTTGACCAGTTGCGACAATTTCAGGTTTGGACTTAAAGTCGTGGCATGAGCAACCTGGAAGATTGACTCAGTGGCTGAGCTGAAGTGTGGGACTTAGAGCCAGAGCTCCATCTGCTCTCTGAACATCATCAAACTCAGAGGAATATCAAGTATATTCAAGCACAGTTATTTTATCAGTTCAGGTAAAGACAGGTAGTAAAAGAAGATTATTAACTTTTGGAACTATTTCAGTTTTAAAGTAACTGGAAGAGGTTCAGTAACTCAACCATGTAGTCAATATTTCTAGTCAGCAGGTTATACAGTAGTTTCTCACCAAGCCTCAACTAGTAATCAGAATCCTCCATCACTAACCAGGCATAATATGGTCACACTATAGCCCTCACTGGCTAACTAGGGCACCAAAATGCATCCAAAGCTCCAGAAAAATACAAATAAACAAACAAACAAACAAAAAAAAAACACAACATAAGCCTACTTACATATACACACAGCACCAGAAATAAAGTGCTTGGGATTAGCTGGGATGAGCAGCTGTGTGACAAGATTTCGACATGCAACAAGCTGGCAGCAATTAGAGAGCCTGCTGGAAAGGCTATGAGAAATAGGATGGCTCTTACTACTGTCCCTGCACAACATACAGTAACTACTGATAAGGAATAGATAGTCCACATGTATGAACAATAAATGAACATGCAACATCATATAAATGCAAATTGTTTCTGCATATATCTTTATATTTTGTGTGTGATCAACTCTTAATGTATTTCTTATTTATTGTATTGAAATTTTATGATGTATGTATAAACAGTTTATCTTGTACTTTTGTAATTTTATAATTTTGTGCAATCAAATATTAATGTATTTTTATTTCACCCTTGTCTTAAAATTGTATTTTAAATTTTAATCAATGTGAAGCACTTTGGTCTACAGTTTTTGTATGAAAGGTGCTATATAAATAAAGTTTATTATTATTATCATCATCATTATTATCATTATTATTATTGTTATCATCATCATCATCATCATCATTATCAGCATCATCATTATTATTATTATTATTATTATTATTATTATTATTATTATTATTATTATTAGTAGTAGTAGTAGTAGTAGTAGTAGTAGTAGTAGTAGTAGTAGTAGTATTATAAGGCAGAGTACATTATGAGTAGCATTAATTTACAAAATGAAAAGGTAAATGCATGGATGTCTACAAAAAAAAAGACCTACAACTAATTTTGTATCAACTTCCAAATGTATTTTTCTCTACATTTAACCTTTCTTGAGTAATGTATCACCATATATATATATATATATATATATATATATATATATATATATATATATATATATATATATATATATATATATATATATATATATATTATTATTATTATTATTATTATTATTATTATTATTATTATTATTATTATTATTATTATTATTACCTGCAATGTGTATTTCACAGGTATTTTCAATATTTAATTTATTAATTATGAAGATGTTTATAAAAAGTCAATGTAAATGCAAAGCTTGAGAAAAATGATTTTTTTCACCAAAATATATCATTATATGAACAGAAAATACAAGCTCTAACCACTGCTATTAGTCCAAAAACATAGCTTTTATTGGTGAATCAATGTTGACAGAACCTCAGGACTCTCAAACATGACAAATGTTATACTGCTGAAAATCTAAGAAACTGATTTTATCTGAATTATTTAAAATAAAATAACAGGATTAGGGGTTGAAACATTATTAAACATTAGATCATTAGATGCTTTGGTCAACATTTGCTGCTTACGTCTTTAAGGGTTAACTGAGAAAAGGGAAATACAGAAATAAACATGTCATCTTCATTTCCATCTTTGCATGACAACAGATTGGCGCGGTGTCATAACACATTAATTGAGACATTTAAATCAGTACGATTTTCTTTTTAGAACAATGAGCTCTGTTCTCAGCTGGAGTCATCTATTTGACATCATTCAGCATTTAGTGCCAGTCTCTATATTAACACCCCAGATTTTTCCCCCCCCATACTTCATAATAGTCTCTTATAAAAGTTTCCTGAGGCCGTAACCTATTTCTGTCTCCATCATGAATACTGTATGAACTGCATTCGCCGCTATATAAACACCCAAGGAGTCCACATTGATTGTGAGCCAACTTTCCAGCCTGATACAACACAGCTATAGGAAAATACATTGGCAGGCATCCAACCAACCGTAAGCGAGACTGTAGCATTTGAATACAATCCATTCTGACAACATTCCTAACTGTCTGACAGGCAAAGGCCATTTCCCAAAGAAAGTATGTAGATTGTGTACGGTTTTAAAAGAGTATGCATATGCACATCCAAACAAATATGCTGCATTTATTGATTTACAAGCATTTATGGGTCCAATCAAGCGGAAACGCATCTTTAACAGTGTTAGTCATGTAAGCAGAGTAACTTATATACATGTATTATGCATAATTAAGTAGGTATTTCTAAGCAATTTGACATTCTAATTTGAGTAGATAATATTTTTAGGTGAAAAATGTCAGATTATTGCTACACACTATAACACGTGGACTTGTAATGGACATTGATTTTTTAAAAATTTTTTTTTAAGCTTTACGTAACCATCCAAAATTATATAAATTGATATCAATTAGGACAGAACATTTTAGATACTATGTTCAACTCTGATGGAAATAAACATTGAAAAGTCTCTGTCTTATTGAAAAGATAATATGGTAACACAGACAGGTTGCCATAGTAACATGTGGATGACTCTTTTCTATTGTTTGCATAACCAAAAATGTTAAACAACAAGGCAGATATGATCATAATGCTTTATTTAATGTATTTAATACTAACACAATATTATCTACAACTAGTGGTGGTACATACTGATATAGGGAAATAACAGTTCAGATAGTCTTTTAAAAAATCAGAGGTGGTCAAAATACTCACATTGTGTACTTAACTAGAAGTACAGCTACTTGTCTGAAAAAATACTCTGGTAAGAGTAGAAGTACTGATTCAACTCCTTTAGTGAAGTAAAAGTAAAAAAGTACAACTTCCCAATTGCAATAAAGTAAAACGTAAAACTGCTTTTTTTGCTATGGATTTATGATACTCAGTTTAGTGGGTATGGACAGGAAATTTAGGAAAAAATCTAAAAGTCATTAAGCGAGAGATAAAAAGTCAAAATTATGAAGAAAAAAGTCATAAGTATGAGACAAGAAATGTATAATTAAGTAATAAAAAGTCAAAATTATGACAAAAAAGTCAAAATTATGAGAAAAAAATTCAGAATTATGAGATAATAAATGGATTATCATGAGATAAAAAGTGACAATTATGAAAAAAGGTCATAATTATGATATAGTAAGTCACAATTTCTGATTACTGTCACATACTGTCACATTTTGTCTATTTTGAAAAAGTAACAAGTCTATTCTGAGAATGTAAAGAGAAAAAAAGTACAGATATTTATACAAAAATGTAGGGAAGTAAAAGTAAAAAGTTGTCAGAAAAATAAATACAAGTACAATACAAATACCTAAAAACTGTACTTAAGTAGAGTAAAGGAAATACTTGTACTTAGTTACTTCCACCACTGTGTAAAATGAACAATCACTAAAATTTGTTGTTACTTTTTCCTACAAGTGGTGTTATAGAAAGGATAACAGTTCCATAAAATAAAGAGCTTCAGCTAAAAAAAAAAATGAACCCACTTGAAAAAATGATGTGTACAGAAGTACTTTTTCATGTTGATGTTCAGTTTCAGTGGATCTGACCTTTATGCAGACATGCTGGATCAGTGTGTGTATGTGTTCTTGCTTGTATACGATGTCTGGTGATGGTGAATAGCAGAAGGCACAGTACCAGGTGTCACAAAGTGAAACAGCTGAGAGTCTGAGACAGCTGCTTTTCTCTGGTGTGTAACAGAGGTGGTCTCGCTCAACTATGGCAACATCTTACCCTTCACCAGACTGTGCTTTAAATTATGCTTCCCAAACCAGTTACAGTATTACATTATATGACTGTCTGTGTTAAGACTGGCTTAAAACATAGAGTATTCTACAGTACTGTTAGAATAAATAGGGGTTTGACTGTAGAGGCCATATGCCTGAGGGTGTTTTACAGAAAAATAACAACATGTGATTGTAACTAATTATACTGAATACTTAGATATCCATGCTTTAAAACTAACTACACAGTTCATTTAAGACAAGCACTTAATAATGCCTTGGGGTGACAAATACAGAGGTGGTCAAAGTACTCCCATTCTGTACTTAAGTAGAAGTACAGCTACTACAATACTTTGATAAAAATAGAAGTACTGATTCAACTGCTTTACTGAAGTAAAAGTAAAAAAAAAACTACAAATTCTCAATTGTAATAAAGTAAAAAGTAAAACTGCATTTGTTTTTGTTTATGGATGAAATATTATTTATTTAAGCAAGAAAAAAAACAGAAACATAAGAAAAAAAAGTTATCCAAAAATAAAGCCTTTAATAGTGAGTTACTGTGTAGATGATGTGTTTTATTGGGTCATGGTACTCAGTATAACAGGAATGGACAGGACATTTAGGAAAAATTCTAGTCATAAATGAGATATTTAAAAGAAAAAAAGCACAATTATGAGATTTAAACAATCTAAATCATGAGATAAAAAGTCAAAATTATGAGATTACAGTCAAAATTATGAGATTTTTTTGATTTACAACTTATTTTTCATATTGTTATATTTGCCTAGTTTGAAAAACTAATGAGTCTATTCTGAGAATGTAGAGTATAAAGTATAGATATGTATATGAAAATGTAGGGAGTAAGTGCAAAAAGTTGCCAGAAAAATAAATACTCAAGTAAAGTACAGATACCTAAAACCTGTACTTAAGTACAGTAAAGGAAGTACTTCTACTTAGTTACTTCCACCTCTGGACAAATATATTATAGCAAACAATACATTTTAGTGACTTTTGATAAAGACACTTTTGTCTTACACATGTAGTGCTATTAAAAACACACACGTCCTAGTAGTAATTGAAGATGCATGACAAGACTGTCTCATGATGTACTGTAGCCTGAGTAAGTGTTTGAACAGGTCTAAACTAAAAATAAAGACAGTTACAGTAAAAAAAAAAAATAAAAATAAAAATTAAAATAAAAACTTAATGAATGAAAAAAAAAAAATATTGTCCTCAACAATACCAGGGATAATAGTGTTACTCATAAGCAATTAGGTAATGTATAATATAACAGTCTGTAGTGTTTGTTAGATTAGGTAGATTTGTATATCAGTAGAGTTATGTAAGAACTGCTGCATTCATTTGCAATAACCCATAAACAGAAAAGCAACTACTGGTGTAAAATATTTAATAACTGCTGTTCCACTAAGTCTATTAGTCCATGTACATAACTGGTGTAAAATACAATTCATCATCTCTTCATGGTCATCAGATATGACCCCTTTGAACATTCAGAGGCTGCATAATGAACATGGAAACACCATCATCTTCTACAACCTTGATTTGCTAGTAAAACCCATGAAGCTGATTAATAACAGTGGGTGGAGACAGTGGATTTCTGTTCAGTTAATCATATTTTACTGAAAAAGTTACTGTTTCTGCAGTTTTTCCTGTTTTTGATATAATAACCCTCAACTTTACTCTGTTGATTTAATTAACATCTATATGATCAGTGAATTAAATATAGGAAAATACATGATTTCCCCAAAAAAATCTGAGTAAGTGTGTAAATAGGACTAAACTAAAAATAAAGACACAGTTACAGTAAAAGAAAAAGAAAAAAAATCATTCTCTTCAACAATACCAAGGATAATAGTGTTACTCATAAGCACACACATACATAACAATGTTCATGAGACATACCATCCTGCTTTTATTTGCAGGATATCTGGCACCACTTCTTGCCCAGTGGGATCTATAAAGGGTGTTTATGTTTTGGGTGCAGAGTGATAAGGTAGGCAGGCCTAGCCTTATTTGTTATGATGATGTCACTGGCACTGTAAACCCGAATGTTCATAATAATGAAATATATTCAGTTGTGAATACACAAAGTTTCAGAAATAGGACTACTAACTCAAATGTATTAGGTTGCTGTAACATGTTCTTCTTTTTAGATACTTTCAACTAATATTTTTTATATTAAGGGGAACTATTGTGGATATAAGTGAACATAACTTAACAACATATGAGGTACAACTTAATGGAATTAAGTTCATTAAATCCTGAGAATGATATTGTACTGTTATTTCTATTGTTTCAAACAAGGATGATTGAAAAAATAGACTTCACTTATGTAGTACATGCTGAAATACAATTTCAGAGCACTCCAAATAACTACCAATATCTATCACACCAAAAAAACTGCAATCACAACACACATTCTGGGGTGGCTGTGGTTCAGTTGGTAGAGGAGGTCGTCCAATGACTGAATGGTCAGAGGTTCTGGCTGTCCAAGTGTCCTCGGGCAAGACATTAAACCCTGACCTAGTCTCCTAGTAGGACTGGCAGAACCTTAGAATACTAAGTTAATAAGTAATGTTTTAATTTAAGTCTACTTTAATAAGCATCTAAATTTTAAGTTCTACAAACTTGTATTTTTTATGTTCCATCAACTTAAAATAATTGAGGCAATCGATTGCCTTACATTTTTTGAGTTCTGCTAATCTATTCGGGCTTACAGTGTATGAATCAGGTCCAGTGTGTGGAGTGCAACCTATTACCAATGATGGTCTCGTCTGTGCAATAGAACTGAGAAAAGCGTTAAACTGTACAGTATGATGTGATGCACAATCTCACTCAACCATAGCAACATCTTACCCTTCACTAGACTTTGCTTTAAATTATGCTTCCCAAACCAGTTACAGTATCACATTATACTACTGTCTGTGTTAAGACTGGCTTAAAGCATAGATTATTCTACTCAGTTAGAATAAATAGGGGTTTTATTGTAGAGGCCATATGCCTGAGGGTGTTTTACAGAAAAATAACAACATGTGATTGTAACAAATTATATTGAATACTTAGATATCCATGCTTTAAAACTTACTACACAGTTCGGTTAAGCTAATCACTTAATAATGCCTTGGGGTGACAAATATATTACAGTGAACAATACATTTTAGTGACCTTTGATAAGGCACTTTTGTCTTATACATGTAGTGCTATTAAAAAAACACACTTCCTAGTAGTAATTGAAGATGCATGACACGACTGTCTCATGATGTACTGTAGCCTGAGTAAGTGTTTGAACAGGTCTAAACTAAAAATAAAGACAGTTACAGTACAAAAAAAGAAAGAAAAGAAAAAAAAAACCTCAATGAATGAAAATAATAATAATTGTCTTCAACAATACCAAGGATGATAGTGTTACTCATAAGCACACACACACACACACACACACACACACACACACACACACACAACAATGTTCATGAGACATGCCATCCTGCTTTTATTTGCAGGATATCTGGCACCACTGCTTGTCCAGTGGGATCTATAAAGGGTGTTTATGTTTTGGGTGCAGAGTGATAAGGTAGGCAGGCCTAGCCTTATTTGTTATGATGATGCCACCGTATTAGACAGGCCCAGTGCGTGGAGTCTAACCTATTACCAATGATGGCCTAGTCTGTGCAATAGATCTGAGGAAAGCGTTAAACTGTATAATGCGGTGTGATGCATAATCTCATATGATCGTTTAATTTACACGCGTCTTAGTGCGTGGGGGGAATCAGGAATGTTCGGCCCACGGGTAACTGGTTCGTGATGTACGCGCAAATAGCATCGAAATACTGGTCCAACCCTGAACCATCCACACCTTATAGTCTACTTGGTCCAGCCCAAAATGGGGTCACTAACTGATAATGAAAAGCATATTACTGGAGAGGTGTTATCCGAGCTGTTGTCATTAAAGACAGCGGTGTGACATGTCAGTGGACTCAAATGTGCTTATTTTTTTTTTTATTTTTTTTTTTAAATGGCACAATCTGTGCTCATCTCTCCGGGCACGTCCGACGCGCACTGAGCATCTCGCCCCTTAAAGCCGTCCCTGTTTTTTTTTTTGTTTTTTTTTTTGGTTCTGTCATTTTCTCCAACACAATGTAGGACCCACCGGTGACCACACTAACCGATCTGCTGTAGCTTTCTCCCAGATAGGCAGACTCGCCCCTTCCCTACTTACCGGATTTGAAAAACGCCGCTATGTCTGCCGCGTCCTTTGCAGCTTCTTCTAGTCCCTCTCCTGCGCTCATGGCTCCGGTCGCTCCTTTTTTTTTTTTTTTTTAATTAATTTTCTTCTTTTTTTTTTGCAGAAATACAGATAAAATCCTCAAAGGCTTGTAGGCTGTGCAGTATTTATTAATCAGCAAAAACGCCTTTCATTGAGTCGGATCCGGTCATACATTCTGTGCTCCCTTCATTAAACGAGAGACCTCCTCCTCCATTTTGGCCGAGAAGGGAAAATCCTGGCGACCGATCGGCGGCGCTCCCGAGTTGGGACGAGAGGGAGAGGAGGAGAAGGAAAAAGGGGGTAGTGGAGAAGGCGGAGGTAAAGCAGGAGGGGAGGATGACTGAGAGAGAGGAGGGCTATTCCGTTTCGAGGAGGGGCGGGTGGGGGTGGGATATCCTGGGATTCCGTTTCGTGTATAAAAGGGGGGCAGGTGGGTGGGTGGATGGGGGTTTGGTGCATTGTGCGCCACCCAAATTGCGTGCGCCACAGCACATCAGCAGCCCGAGCGTCACCCACTGCGGTGCTGATGCGGGCAGACATACATACATACATACATATATACATACATACATACATACATACATACATACATACATACATACATACATACATACATACATACATACATACATACATACATACATATATACATACATACATACATACATACATACATACATACATACATATATACATACATACATACATACATACATACATACATACATACATACATACATACATACATACATACATACATACATACATACATACATACATACATACATATATACATACATACATACATACATACATACATACATACATACATACATACATACATACATATATACATACATACATACATACATACATACATACATACATAGAGTACTGTAGGAACCATACTCTGATCATTTTATATCCACATATTATAACGACAGGATGATGTTCTCCTTTTATTTTATTTATTACTAAATTCCTCTGGTTAAAAAAAAAGGCCTCCATATTTATGAGGTTACTGAGTTTTGGTAATGTTTTTTTGTCATTGTGTCACATAATGTGATGGCTGTGAGGGTATATTACATTATGTGACACAATAATTGTGGGTAAAACAACCAAAAAGAGATGAAGGAGAGCGTTTGTTCCTTCTTCGTTCGTTCTTCGTCCTGGTGGTGAAGATGATGCTACAGTATGAGGTCATTTGCCCCACAAATCTAACCTAGTTCTCCCCGGACAGCTGCAGTTGTAGTGTTCAGACAAATGGTGCACTTCTGCCATCTACAGGCACTATCACATGGATAGAATTATACTCAATTAGAGGCAGGGGTGTCAATTTAGCCCACAGGAGGAATTTGGAAAGTGCAAAAAAAAAATAAAAAATTCAGAGGAGGAAATAAATAAATAGTACTTAAACTGTACTAGTTTTTAGGGATCTGTGCTTTACTTGAGTATTTATTTTTCTGGAAACTTTTTACTTTTACTTCCTACATTTTTGTATAAATATCTGTACTTTATACTCTTTACATTTTCAGAATAGACTCATTACTTTTTCAAACGAGACAAATGTGACAGTATGAAAAATAAGTTGTAAATCAGAAATTGTGATTTATTATATCATATTTTGACCGTTCATCTCATAATTTGGACTTTTTATCTTATGATTTGGATTTTTTAAAATCTAATAATTATGGGGGGGCGGGGGGTTCTCTCAAATTTATGACTTTTGAATTTTTCCTAAATTTCATGTCCATACCCACTAAACTGAGAACTATGACCGAATAAAATATATCACATACACAGCAATTAACTTTTGAAGACTTCATTTTTGTTGATATTTTTCAAGTTCTTCTGTTTTTTCCTGCTTAAATAAATATTATTTCATCCATAGCGACAAAAAAATGCTGTTTTACTTTTCACTTTATTACAGTTGAGAACTTGTACCTTTTTACATGTACGTTTACTTCAGTAAAGGAGTTGAATCAATACTTCTACTTTTACCAGAGTATTTTTTCACACCAGTAGCTGTCTTTCTACTTAAGTACAGACTGGGAGTACTTTGACCACATTTGAAAAAAATCATTCTGTGGCTGTGTGATTACACTGCTCTATTTTTTATTTTTATTTTTTTTTAAAGAAATGTATGTACATGTATACAATGGATTTGTAAACATTCCACTAGAAAGAACCTGTAAAGTGAATGGATCATAATATGTAGACAGTGTTTTGAAATAAATCTGGTAGATCTGAGAACAATATTCCTTTTGAAACCTATTCTCTTGTTAATTCTACAAATTTCACAGTTTCACCCAAGACTTATTTTGGAAACTTGAGCCAACCAGCATTTAAGACTTGAGTTTTCTTTATCAGTAACACACATGTGGTAACATTTCATTAGTTTTATTCCAGAAGCAGTTGAATTGTAAACCAGTGTTATGTTGCTGAAACACCCAAATGGGGCCTAGATGACATACACTGTGTTTGTACAGGAGCGAGAATGTGGGTTTGGAGAATGGCACAAAATATGGCAAAGACCAGTACTGGTGATTCTTAATGCAATACAACATAATTGCACAACTGTAAAAAATAAAATAAAATAAAATAAAAATTCCACCACTGTAGGTGTCCACTCCACTTTTGACTTCTATGATTCAGATTCATCTTATTGTGTGTGGATGGACAATTCTGGCTCAAATGACTCGACTGACTTGCATAACCTCTACCATCATACCAGTGAGTGATTTAATGCCAAAAAATACAGCTATGTGGCCATTTTTGGAGGTCACAACCCTCAATTTGGTAAAAACAGGTTTTGGAAAATAGTTAACCACATCATATTCTGCAAATAAAATAATTTTTTTTTTTAAAGAAAAGACAACATGACCTGTGTGTTTTAGTCTCAAAAAAGTATACCTCATATGGTGTAGTAATTCTGAGATTTTAAGAAACTTAACATACACTTCCGGGATCTCCCCCTTTGTTTGCCCTTTGACCCCGTTCCCATGGAAACTACTTACAACACACATTATTTCTACTGGACAGGCTGATGTTTTAGAGGCTCAAGCGCTTTCAACACGAAAATTAGAGGAAAACGACGCACCCTTACGAGAAAATGACCGGCTAAACAGATTTGGTTTGAGTTGGAGTAGTGTTTTTTCGGAAGACTGTTTGGGAAGGAAAGTTGAAGATATGTCGTTCAACTCTCGGTTCGCTAAAGTCAGCTTCAGAAACAGACCGGCCCAGACCTCCGTCTCAGGGGAGTCCCTTAAGGAGCAGCAGGTCAGTGTGTGTGTGTGTGTGTGTGTGTGTGTGTGTGTGTGTGTGTGTGTGTGTATTGTTACTTCTCAATACTTTAGCTAACTGTGCAAACACGGAGCTTTATTTAGCTAATTTTCCTGTTGTTTAAAATTAAGGTCCAGCACATAGAGTTCTGAGGAGAAAAAAAAGTCAGAATTCTAAAATCAAATACATTTTTCAGACTTGTTCCTCCTCAGAATTCTGACTTTCTTAAACCAATTACACTGGTCTACAAGTAAGATTCTTCCGAAATAAAACTAATGAAATGTTACCACATGTGTTACTGATAAAGAAAACTCAAGTCTTAAATGCTTGTTGGCTTAAGTTTCCAAGATAAGTCTAGGGTCAAAATGTGAAATTCTTAGAATTAACAAGAGAAAAGGTTTTAGTCCAAAGGAATATTGGTCTCAGATCTACCAGATCTACCAGATCTATTTCAAAACATTGTCTGCACATTATGATCCATTCACTTTACAGGTTCTTTCTAGTGGAATATTTATAAATCCATTGTATACATGTACATAAACCACCATATATGTGTGTAATAACACACCATAAAATATATTTAAAACATGAGCTAACCAACACTTTTGTCATTTGTTTCCTGATTCATCTTATTAAAGTATGTAAGATTTAACACATTTAATGTCAGGAGCAGACCCTTTCTAAACTTTGTAGAGAATTGTAAAGATAAAAATAAATAGATAAATGAAATAAAACACTTAGAACAATAACAAATATATATTGGGCCTTATTTATTTATTTATTTATTTACCCAGTGGCTCTTCTGTAGAGAAATGCAAGTTAACATTTTAATAATACTTTTTAAAGATAACTGTATTCATTGTTTTTTTTTTTTTCTTTCAATGATATACAAATAAAAACAAAATATTGCTAGTTTTATTATTTGGATGACAGTGTATTTAGCCTACTACATATTTATTTACACTATTTCCGTCAGAACCTGGACTGAACCATATCTGAAAAAAGGAGGGGGTGAGCTAAGTAAATATGTTGCAAACAACTAACAGGGCTCTGTTTGTTGTGCCCTGTGAAGCAAACATGATTTTATGTTAATAGGTTTGTTATTTAAAAAATAAATAAAAAATTGTCTTGTCCTCTTTATGGCACCTCTGAACGTCAGAAAACATTTGATAACTCTTGGGAAATTAAATTAAAATAATCAGCCTGATCAAAGGTGGGTTGAAAGGTATTATAATTTATATACAAAAATATACATTATGTATATATCCGCTTAGTCATTAGTTAGTATCCCTACAGGTTCTGGTTATCTGTGAATGCATGGTGGTAGAAACATTTGAACAGAAATGAATATTACCTCATTATCTCCTGGACTATATCCAGTATTCAGGCTACAGGAGGAACATAAAGTGACTCATTGAGCAATAATAAACAATATATACATGAAGAATATTTTTACTTAAAGATTCATCATTAAAACAGATAAATAAACAACACTGATGTTTTACTCTACAAGAAAATCTTCAATTCTGCTCCTCATTAAGACAATGAATAGTTTACTTCATTTGGTTGGATAGATCCGTGATCAGAGTGCTTATTATCATCTGTGTACAATTAATTTTTTCCTGGTATACTCTGAATATAGATGTCGTTTTAAAATTTTTCTTTCAATGCCAAGATTTTTTTGGTTTTCAACATGACTAAAGGGAATCTGGGATGAATTGAGTGAAAACTCAAGTCCCAATGCCCCCTCTCACTTATGTCAAGAAGATAATAACCAAATTAATCTGCACTTAATTTTCAGCTCAAGAACCCCTTGAGCCTTTTCATAATTGCTCTGAGAACCACAACTATATACTAACTAATCAAAGCCTGTTGTTTTATTATATGTGTTGGTCCACTAGATGGCAGCATGTGCATTCTGTAAATGTTTAAATATTCTCATTTGGGGATTGCAGGGTTGTACAGGAAGTTATTTTAGTACATTCATGTATGTCAGTGCAACCAAGTTTTATATATATATATATATATATATATATATATATATATATATATATATATATATATATATATATATATATATATATATATATATATATATATATATATATATATATATATATATATATATATATATATATATATATATCAGTGTTGGGAAAGTTCACCTTGATTAGGAACTAGTTCAAAGTTCAGTTCAAGTTACTCACTATGAATTAGTTCAATTCATTGTTCATTCTTCCAAATTATGAACTAGAAGTTCATGGATCCCAAAATGAACTTTTTCGTTCTTTTTTTTGTTCTTTTTTGTGTTATTATTGTAAACGTATTATTAACCGTTTCTGACGATATCCTGTAGTGAGGAAATCAGGATATATATATATATATATATATATATATATATATATATATATATATATATATATATAATTAGGTAATGTATAATGTAACAGTCTGTAGTGTTTGTTAGATTAGGTAGATTTGTATATCAGTAGAGTTATTCAAGAACTGCTGCATTCATTTGCAATAATGTATAAACAGAAAAGTATCTACTGGTGTAAAATGTTTAATAACTGCTGTTCCACTAAGTCTATTAGTCCATGTAAATAATTGGTGTAAAATACAATTCATCATCTCTTCATGGTCATCAGATATGACCTATTTGGACATTCAGAAGCTGCATAATGAACATGAAAACACCATCATCTTCTACAACCTTGATTTGCTAGTAAAACCCATGAAGTTAATTAATGAGTGGATGGAGACACTTGGTTTACTGAATGTTCAGTTAATGATATATTTTACTGAAAAAGTCGCTTTTTCTGCAGTTTTTCCTGTTTTTTTATATAATGGCCCTCAACTTTACTCTGGTGCTTTCATTAACATCTATATGATCAGTGAATTAAATATAGGAAAAAACATGATTTCCATTAAAAAATCATACACAGATGATAATATTGTAATAAATGGTGCTAAATGATTTAAGTAATGTTAACTCTAGAGAGAAAAAAAATATGCTCAGGAACTGCTGCAAAATTTCCATTGCATTTTATGGGTAAAACTTGGTGGAAAAGGTAGGATGTGGGCCAAGCATGAGCCTATTACATTTTTGGAGCAGATCCATGAAAAGGGTCTGATACTTAAGAGATATGGAGGTTGAGTGGATTACTGGTCTAGGGTGTTTCAGAAGAAGTATGTGACCAAAAAAGTTTTCACTGTAATGCTTTAGTGAATGTCACCCAAAACATTTATTTTTACCTTTAAAAGGTAACTTTTCCATAAAACAATGTAATTTTTAACCTAGGAAATAACAGCAAGAGTCCTTGGTCACATTGTATTACTTCATAGAAAACATTAACCTGTTTTATAGAATGTGCCTTTACAGTAAATTAGTGTAATTTGTGTAATCACAACACCAAAACAAGGTAGATTAAAGAATATACAGAAGCTAAGTCAATTTATTAACTTACTTTGCAGATTAATGAATAATGCAAACCAGTGTATCGCTGTTTTCTGTTTTCTTCAGTTTTTTTATTGGCTCTAGTAGGTAATCACATTCAAGCTTGTGTATCTCACGCACAAAGTGCTTGAGAAAAAGGTTGTTTTTGATGCAGTAACACTGGTCTACATTTTTTTAGGAAGACATTAAATGTGCTAAATCTTACATTAATAAGATGAATAAGAAAACTAATTACAAAAGTACTGGTTAGTTCATGTTTTTAATATATATGATGGTGTGTTATTCCACATATATGGTGGTTTATGTACATGTATACAATGGATTAGTAAATATTCCACTAGAAAGAACATGTAAAGTGAATGGATCATAATATGCAGACAGTGTTTTGAAGTAGATCTGAGACCAATATTCATTTGGACTAAGAGCTATTCTCTTGTTAATTCTAAGAATTTCACATTTTGACCCAAGAGTTATCTTGGAAACTTTAGCCAACAAGCATTTAAAACATGAGTTTATTTTATCAGTAACACATACTGTATGTGGTCAAATTTCATCAGTTTTATTCAAGACACATTTTAGTTATCTACCAGTGTAATCATTACAGCATTTTAGAACAGAAATGGCTAGACTAGAATCCTTGATGGTATATATGTCAACACAGTTTACACAGTTTACACAGAGGCCAGAAGTCAAATTTTCAGATAAACACACAAACTCATCCATGCTTACATCCACAAAGATGTTTTGACTTTCATCTTGAATCACAGAAGCACAGTCTGGCCTCTTGCCAGGCAGACAGAGAACACTTTTACTGGCTTGCTTTTAGGCAACTTTGAAACAAATCCATATCATCAATAAGAAAGTCTAAATCTAATTCTTGTATGTTGTTTTTATTCACAAATTGTATTAAAATCCTGCAAAATGTTGGAAGGCAGTGAATTCCCTTAACTACAAGTCTCTCCTCTCATTTCCTCCTCTCTCCACAGCAGATGGGTGTTTGCTATGAGACAGTAATGAGATTTGTGCAGCTTTTAGTAAACATTTTGCATCTGCTAGTAACCTGTTTGATGAAATTCATACAGGACCTGGCTAATGGACTGTTTCATGGATTCAGAATTCACTTGGTGAGGATAAACATAACCCCTGCTTCTTAAAAAAAAAGAAGCAGTATTTGGAAATGCAAACATATTAATGTAGAATTTGCCTAAATAATAAGATTAGATACACCATGTATTTTTTGTGCTCCATAATTTAATGGGCTCATTCTCAACTCACCATGTGTCATGAAAATAAGGCAGTAATGTTTAAGATAAGATAAGATAATTTTGTATTTGTCCCACAGCGGCAGAATTTACAGTGTTAAAGCTGCATATGGATATAGTAATGTTAAAAAAATAAAGATTAAAGTAAAACATAAAAAATATATTTCAAAATATATTTCAAAATATGTAAAGTATCACTTATTAGAAACAGTATTAAACACAGAGTAAGTAAGTACAGTATTATAACATTTCTTACATCTTATGGAGGGTCATTTACTCTATAATAATTATACATTATAAGTAGGACTGTCAAAATTAACACATTGGCACAGATGAATCCATCATCATGATTAATGTGATTAAAATTTGTAAATCAATTACATAGAACAGTTGTTGACAGTTGTTTTATTTCATGTTGTTTTGTTGAAACTGTTGCAAGTGTTGAATAAACACATTAATTGCACATATATTTATAATGTTGTGTATGTTTTGGATAGTTCATCATATTTTTTTGTGTTTTTTTCCTGTATTTTAGAAGAGTTTTTGAATCTCTTTTGGAGTCTTCATTGTTCTTTTTGTGTTACATTTATTTTTTTGGGTGAATTTTAGCATGTTTTGCATTTCTTAATGTATTTTTGTGTATTTTGTGAGAAATATAAGTATAAAAATATGTGACAAAACAATTTTAGTTATTATAATTAATCAAAATGAATCCTGTTTAAATATTTTTGATAATTTGACAACCCTAATTATATGAGAAGATTATCAGAAAGTCAGTGTTGTTTGTATGGGTGTGGGTGTGGGTGTGGATGTGGATGTGAGAGGTCTACTGGATGTAGTACTGGTTGTAAGGTCTGACCACAGCAGGAAAGAAGGATTTAATAAATGAGTGTAACTTAGATTGTTAATCAAATAGACAGGCCTGTCATAATTATTGCTCCTTTGGGGGCATCAGGTCATTGAAACCCATTCTTCTTTCACTGTGAATTCAATAGAAAAGAAGACAACAGTTGCAAAGTTTGATCAATTATTTATCTATTTAGGCTATTTCTGGCCATAGTACATGGTTTATTTCTAATTTGGTCATTCTACAGCGGTGCCACAAAGTTAACAGATGAAAACTATTATTGTTTCCTACAATTATTTGCACACTGGTCTACAAATAAAATTCTTCGGGAATAAAAGTAACAACATTTTACCAGTGTAATCATTAACCCAGATGTCAGTTTTTCAACAGAAATCGACAAATGAAGACATTTGTTTTGCAAGTGAACAAGTGGTCCCTTAACTAAAAGCAGAAAACAAGTAAAAAATGTACGAGTGTAGAATCTAAAAACTTGTTAAATCATAAATGACATATAGTGTATGCATTTTAATCACTTAGCAGCTTTTTGAGTTTGTATCCAACAGGGGCATCTTCAGGATTTTAAATTAAATTGGTGCCAATAATAATGGTGACATGTATTTATGTATATGCTTATTCAAAAACAAAACAATTAAAAAATAAAAGATAAAAACCTAGAGTCTCAGAGATCCGGGGCCGCTGCAAAAATCCCAAGGATTACTGATGTCCATGGTACTGGATCCTTTTATGTTACAGGTGCCAAATTCAAGAGGAAAATAATGCCACAATTTGAAAAGACACATCTTTCCTTCTGCAGCTCTGTCAGCTTTCAGTCCAAATGAATCTAATTAATCATGATAATCTGATGTAATTTCATGCCAGTATTGAAAAGTGATGTAACTTTTCCAACCTTCCACAATCAGACACTGAGTAGAGCAGGTCACATTTAACCAGGAATTAGTCATTTTAACTCCAAAGGCATTGTTTTAACCCCTTGTATATCAGAAAATACCCGTGAAGCTGTCATTTGGGTATAATTTTCCATACAGGAGTAGATACAGCAAAGCTAATACTAAGATTTAGCAAAACGATACTAGAAACTATTCAGCACTGCACTTTAATTATTAAATAAGCACAATTACTTACTGACCATGTTGCATATCCACCTGGCTTAAAGATCTCCCCGTGGGTGCTCTTGTTTTAACTAACTATTATTAACCTCTGCATCTAACATCTATCTATTGACCTCAGCAGGTTTTTGCTGCCAACATGCATAAGCTTTAAGAGCTGCTTTATAGGCTATTAGCACCACACTGATTTTAAAACAGATTTGTTTAAAGTATCTGTGTCATTGTCAGACTGTCTTTGGGAAAACAAAAACTGGACCTCTCGTCTGTGCTCTGCTCTCTCTCTGTCTCTCTCTTTTAGATCTCACCACACCCCCTTATATATAATTTACAGTCACTCTCCTGTTTCATGGCAGTTCACAATCAGACAATTCAACATAGAAAATCAGTCATGGCAGTGTGAAACATTGATGACTGAACTGCTTTTAAATGCAAAGCTCTGCAATCATTTATTCAATATCAAACCATCAGTAAGATCCATGTGTAAAGAGCTGTGCTTCTCATCTGCTGGATGCCACTGCAAAGCCAATACAATTTCACATTAATTGATGGATGCCCTATGTGTGCAAGCACGCTTTTATGGGCCAACTGATGTAGTCAGCATGTAATAACGCCTTTCATTATTCATCAAGATATTTTAAATTAAGCATTCATTCAATAACACATCTGAAGTTTACACATTTAAACATTAAATTAGTCATTTGAAGCAGTGAAGTGAAGCTACAGAAAGTCACAACAGAGAAGAAAGTTCAGTTTTCCTCTGCCATGTTTGCTTTGTTGTATTACAGTTTTCACTGCAACCATTGAACCAAAGCTATCAGTTACAGCAAGTATGGACACAATGACAATGCATATAACAGTATTTTACAGGCTTGGGGTCAGGACTCCACGTGTAGTTGCCTAGAATACAAATGGGATCATCTCAAATTTCTAGTAATTCATAAAAAACAAGTGGTGCCAGGCACAACACCACCCCCCGTAAACATTTTAGCTCATAATGGGGGTCTCCCTCTTAAAACATGAGATCATTTTGGAGCCTACATGTAGTTTCCTGTCTATCAAAAATAGTAACCGAATACTTACCACCACTCTTTTTGGAGTTTTAACCATTTAAAATCATGTGACCTTCATTTGAACCTTTTAAAGTCACTCAAAGTCAAAGGTCATGACACTATTTTGTAGTCCATGCCAGGTTTCCCATCTATCAATAATAGTAACTATTAGCTAAGTATTTATCTCCACTTGCGTTTTAGTTTTTAGTCAATTTTATTTTTTTAGGTATTGACACAGTGACCCCCTATGAAGGACTGAACCTGCCATAATTAAAAAAACAACAACAACAACAACAACAACAACAACTTGCTAATAAAACACTATATGCTGTGTTGACATAGACAATTACAATCCATTACAGACATGATGAACTATGAGTCTGAAAGTGAAGAACTGTGGTACTGTTTATCTGTCAAATGTTCATTGTGGTCAGTTTCACATGCTGTAGCTCTTTCATAATTCATAGGTTGAGTTATTTATAGTTTGTTCAGTATTAATTGTCACCCTTGTGGACAAGCTGGACTGACTGTACATATCCTGACCAAGGAAAATAAAATGTTCACTTTGTGCAGTAATTTACACCTGGCTTTTCTGCCTCTGTCCATAATAACAATATACATTATATAGACTAAATATTATCTGTGTGTATGTTAGGTTTGGTAGGGGACTAGAGGCATTGTTGATTGTTTTTTAAAACACTGCATAGGCTACAAAAGCTATTTCCAACGACACCATCTTGTGTAATTTTTTTTTGTAAAGAGACTATTAAGTCTATTTTGCATACGATGGCAGAGTAGTGTTGCTGTTTCTGTCATTCTTGTAACAGTGTTAGACTAAGCAATTTATTATTCTTGCAAGAATGTATTTATTTTTTTTAAATACATGCTGATTCACAGTGTATTTTAATCATATTTCTTGTGCAACTGTGTGTAATAAGCAATTGTGTCTGAAACACTTACCTGCCTACACTGGACTCTTATGTCAACAGATGCCCTCCCACAGTCAGCTCTATCTCTCCACCCCATTGTTAAAAGACTTGTAAGGTGAGAGCAGGACCTTGATAATTACCTTGCCGACGGGTGGTCATCTAACACCAGATTATCTAGTGAGCGTCCCCCCTTTTAGGAGCAACACTGTCATAATTTGAGGGCAGTAACCTTTCTCACATAGCAAATAAGACGGCTGATGCTCACGTACTGTAGCAAAGCCATTTGTTCTCCTTGGTGTTTTCTTTGTTATTCTCTAATGTCATGAAATGTAAAGCCAATTAAGTCGGTGGAATGCTTTGAAAAGACGTGTCACTGTGAAAGACCTGCAACGATGCTGCATTTTAAACCAGACTATCAAGACAAGGTAAGGTGACCCTACAGTTCTGAAGTTACAGACAACTTGGCTTTCTTGACATCTACTTCGGTCAAATGTAATTCATCTTTAATGTGTAAGGATTAAGTCAAGATGTGTTTGTATCAAAACATAGGCAGCGGGATAGTGGAATAAGGCAGAGACGTGTATAAAGTTAGTATAGTTAATGTTTAAAGGAAGTATCTGCAGAACTGTTTTATTTATTATGCATAAATACAATTGGCTTGTGTAGTGGTCAGATGTAATTTCCTTTTTTTTTGGCATTTTGTGCATGTGTGTGTGTGTGTGTGTGTTTTATTTTATTTTATTTTTTTAATTTCACCAAATCTCAAATAGTATAGTTTCAGGTATAAAAGTTTAATTTAATTGAATAATTTATCTATATGAACCAATATGGATATTTGAAACCGATCCAAAGAACTTGAGCTTATAAAATGATATGCAACACTGACTAAGAAGATGCCAAATGCATGTTATGTATGTGTATTTTTTTACATATTGTTGAATGTACTTATTGAATATTAGTATCAAATTGAAATGTTCCAACTACAGCATATTTTCAACTGCTTCTGTCCTGTATTCATATTTAAGATTCCTAATTATTTGCTACAGTGAAGTGCATATATATATATATATATATATATATATATATATATATATATATATATATATATATATATATATATATATATATATATATATATATATATATATACTTGGCATTTTACATATTTCTATGCAGACTTATCACCTGTGACAGGAAGGAACATGTATTAAACATAAAGCAGGTTCAGTTTAGCTGACTAAGTGGTCACCATTGAAAACATGATAGGCCCAAACAGTTACAGCGTGACAATATAAGACTCCCCTGTGCACATGGAGATGAGAAAGTGATATCAGGTTAACATGTAGACAGGTTTGAGTTAGGGAATGGAAGAGCTGTCATGTCTAGGGTTTTTAGGCAGCAGATCTGGAAGCAAATTGTTTCTAAGGTCATTAAGGTAAGACAAATCATACAGCGCTCTATTGTTTTTTGTTGTTGTTTTTGCTGTCATCTGTCATTTTAGTTTATCTGTCCACTCAGTTTTCATGTGCTCTGCTGTTTGCTAACTCTGAAGAGACCTTGCATTGGCTGTAGTTCACTTTATTCAGACACAATTATCTGCAAACCTTTATTCACACCTACTGTGCTGACTTTGGCGTGTGCTATTTTCTATTATCCAGGCAATTATTTAAATAAAGCAAATAAGCCCCCGTGTGCTTTTTCTTGTTAAGATTTGGCAGGATTTTCAAAACATTGATTGATTTTTTAAAACATTGTGTGAGATATCACAATTCATTCCAGCTAAACCCTGTTATAGAGCATTTTCTTTCACACCTGTGAAGTCTTTAATTCCAAGAAGCACAGTTTGTTTATTAAATAGACTGTCATTCCCATTCTACTTTATCTCCGAAAGGGACTTTGTTTACTTCTTTCTCAAAGCTATTAATATTATAGCTGTAAATCGGGTTTTTCTGTGCTGTTCTGAAAATAAATAAATACATGTGTGTAGGTGCTTTGGAACCTATCATTCTGGTGAGTGAATTTTATGTGTCTGTATATTGAATACAGTGTATTTTGAATAGTCTGACTGCGCTACATTGTGTTATTTATCTCTGGGTTTGAAGAAGTGAATGTTTGCACTATTTGGAACACATAGGAGGAGAAGGTGTGCAACTGCTGATCATCCAGAAACCATTGGCTTTACATGTATTTTTACGGTACACTGGTGACATAACTTTTTTTGCATTTGTGGTTTGTGTTCCAGAAATTTTAAGAAAGGTATAGTCAGATTCAGGTAAAGACTTTGAAGAGTGTATTCTAGTGTAATGTTAAAAAAAAAAGTTCAATATATTGAAATTCATTCTTTCTGTATCATCTGTATTAAACACATTTGCAGATGATGCAGTTTAGTGGTGCTTGTTAAAAGAATGATTTGCAACGTTATTTCTATGCATAATTCATGATTAATGCACCTATATTTGGGTTGTTTGTGTGCCCCTTTCTTCTTCTCTGTCTTTTTCATGATTGTTTGATCTCCTTTATAGTTGACAGATGCTGCTAAGGCAATCATGTGTTGCTGTGAAAATTCTTAGTCTCTTGACACACAGCTTGATTGGTTATAGCCCTGCATGAAAGTGTTGAAATGTGTTATCAAACTGTTGCATTTTGTGACCACTCCCAAGGACCCTCATATACAAGGGGCATTCAGTAAAATTGTCTTTTTTTTTTAGTTTATCAGTTCTTATGTCTAGTTGAAGTTCCTGCAGATGCATGTCTTCTTTTCATCTGCTTTTCTGCCTTTGGAAAAATGCCTTTTTTTTTTTTATAACAGTTTTTCAGTGGATTATTTAGGATTATATACTTCTTTTCTTTCTTATTCTGCCAAAAGTCTACAGAGTTTCCTTCATGAGTGCGTCAAGTGTCATTCAGTGTTGTGTACTTTGCAGATTCAGTCTATTTTAAGATAGAAAATAAGCCACAAGACTTTGTGAAATCTATGAAAGTGCTAGTGTAGCCACATGGAGTTGTTTCTTCATAATGTGATGATGGGGGGGGGGGGCATTAAAGGATATCTTGATATGATCCAAGTTAATAATCAGTTAATATGTAAAAGTTATTAATAATAGGTCAAACAGACTGCTGTAAAGACATTTGGCTCTCTGGTGTTCTAAATTTGGTCTCGTCAGTCACTAATGTTTACTGCTTTGCTGTTGAAGTGAGCCTTTGAAAAACTAGTCAATGTGACGTCAATGCAGAAAGTATTTTTAGCTGGGGAGAATTATTTCTGTCATTTCTGTCTAAACTCTAGACAGAAGAAAGAAAAGCTAAATGAGAGAATTTATATGCACCCTGCAGCCGGAACACCATGTAACAGCGAGTTTCATCTAATTTATTGGCTGACCTTGTTCCTGTGTAACTAAGCACCAGATGATGGCAACCTAGTGAGGTTGATTTTACTGTTCCAACATCCTAAATGAAACCTCTGCCCTGTTATATACTTGTTGTCCTGTTGGTTAAAACATTTCAACTGTCATTATTGGAGATGTTTTACACTGTCTTAACCTTTACCTTTAAATGGATAGTACAACACTGCACAGGTGGGCTGGATTGAGTTTTAATCATTTCTCTATGCTAGTTTTTTAGAGGGCATATAATCAAATCAAGCAATCAGTCATTGGCTGATTAGTGCAACTTGGACCATAATCAAATTTCGGAGTGATTTGACCCCCATCTTGTTATTAAAATTGTATGCTTATTTTGTGTAGCAAAAGCTGAAAGAGGAGCGTGAAGCTAAACGGGCCCAGCTTGAAGGAAGACATGACTACATCCTCAGCATTGTGGCTTCATGCCTGGGGCTGGAAAAATCTGATGTGGAAGATGCTATCCTGGAGGGGAATCAGGTCAATTATATGCACACAGTGCAAATTTGCCTTTCAGAAATATTGTCAATGTGTATTTCTCATATAAAATTATGCTAATCATCATGCTAGAATTATTGTATTGTTACGTTAATGCTGATATGAAGTGAGGGCGAATTGTACGGGCATTATATTGGTTATATTGGCATGTGCAACAATACTTAATAAGTTTCATAAGGGATTGTTTTGCTTGATGGTTCCATCATTATCACTTTTTCATTCTCAGATTGACCGCATGGAGCAGTTCTTTGTGCCTGAGGGCCTCCCACATCTCATGTTCTACTATCAGGAAACTGAATCACCTGAAACGGGTATAGGTTACACATATATTAATGTTCACTGTTGAAAGATAGGTAGCTTAGATCTCCATTTCTGAGCTGGTGGGATATGACCCAAAAGTGAGGTCTGGACATAAGCTTAGTGGGTCTCAAATGATGTAGTATAAGGAATATATTAAAAGACTTTGCGATCAGATTTTTTGGGACAAAATTTGGGGATTTTGACAATATATTGACTGAAATGTGGCAGCCCAAATTTATCCAAAAGTAAAATATGTAGTGGTATATGTGTGATAAGACACAGTGTTTTAGATTTTCTTTATTTATATATACATATAAACAGAGTAGCTGCACTGGCAATTGTATTCATTTTTATAAGAATCATTTACAATAAGCATTTAGAATAATGGTCACTTGATTTTTAAATCCATGTGATTTGAATGCAGGGGAAAAAAGCTCTGTGTATGTTATTTAAAAAAAAGTAATATGGACATGGATTATGAGCTTACTCTATTTTAGAATGAATCCTTCCTTTGTTTGACTTCTGTAATAATGGTTGTGTCTTAATATAAACACACACCTTAAAAAGAAACAGGTTGGCATAGACTATGTGTACTGGCTGGGAATTTTGTCATTTATAGGCTACTGTTTAATTAGCTAGCACCACATTTGCAAGGTACAGATGGATAACACCTTATGTTTCTTTGTACAATTTCAGCAGTAGTGGCAGCAGCAGCCTCTGCCCCCTCGCAGCTTGTTGCCCAGCAGCCTGGTCGCAGTAAGAGGTCTAAAGTGTTTGTGACAGACGGGAAAGATGTAGCCTTGACTGGAGTGTGTGTCTTCTTCACCAGAGCCAACACATCTAAGGCAATCACCTCTGAGAACATACACAGGGTGAGTCAGTTCATACTATTTTAAAAATGGACTCATGAAGTCATAGACTGTTTTCAGGGCAAAAGGGTCAGTTGATTTTAAATAAGACCATCTCACTGACAAACACTTATTTGGCTGTTATCACACCTACGTAGGTGTGGAAATGATGCACAGTGTTGTTCTATATTTAGCCACTGCACTCGGTGACACTTATATGAATGATCCAAATAAAGCCTTCTCATTTTCATAGCAAAATGAATTTCCAGCATTTTGCAACATTATACCCATACTGATTCTCTCAGTATATTACTTAGAGTGACAGACAAATACTATATTTCTGACAGTATAATGCTTTCCCTTCGGTGATGATTTCTCTTGGGGGCCTTTTGTGTGATAAATGACTGTGACAAGCTCTTTTCATCGAGAGCTAGTGAGACAATAGGGGGTTTGACATTATCACTCTAATACCGTGGGCAGTTCAGCTTATTGATTTTTGCTAATCACGTACTGTCACCAACAAAGCTAATGACCCCTACTGATAACAGGTCATAGTTACAAGAGTGGGAGGAAGTAAAACCTTGTTGGGTAAGTGAGAGTTGGCATGTGTTGCACTCTGAGTACTATACACATATTGATGATGCTGATGATGCTTTAAGCTGATTAAATGGATGACCCCCCCCCACCCCCCACCCCCACCCAAAAAAAAGAGGTGGACTGCCTCTGGCTTGGATTATGGCATGCATTCACCCTGGAATCATTTTGATAAGCTTATGTAAAGTCAAAGCATTTAATTTTATTTCCATTTGTAGATATGTACATTTTTGACCAAGCCTTTATATTATTAATTGTAAAGTCGGACCAGATGGTACAGTCTTTATATACAACTTTAAAGAATGAAGGGATGTTTAATAGTGTCAATAAGAATTGAACAAGACATACATTCCATGTTCGTGGAGCATCTGTACTGTATTAGTTTTAAATCCTCTTTAATACACTGATGTACTTATATTCTTGTATCTGCAGAATTGTGTCATACACTGTATGCTCTGTCATCCCTTTCTAGGATGTCAACTTCAATATGTTGGATACAACAGAGATGGGTCTGTTGAAAAGTGTCGAGCAGCTTCTCTCTGAAATCTTCATTCCCACTCTGAGGAAGATGAACCATGGCTGGGGAGAGTTAGCCAGTCCTCAGGCCCAGGCTGTCAAACAGGATTTCATATCATCACTGGAAAGCTTTGTTTCTGTTTTGGCTGGAGCACAGGAGAGCCTGCAAGAAAAGGTAATAAAAAGACAGATAATGTGGTTGACACCTGGGTCACAATTACAGCAGTTGAAAAATGAAAAGTCATGTCCTGAATCTCCTTCAGGTCACTTTGAAAGAATGTGACACATTTGATCTGCGGGTGCTGAAAAGCCCACCAGACTACCTCGCAGCAGCCAACAGTTCAGAAACAACAGAAAAGATAGAAGCCTGCATGAAAATCTGGATCAAACAAATAGAACAGGTAAGATGTGCTATCAGGTAAGAGGTTGATCCATAAAGACCCAGTGCTACTTTATTGACAGTTCTTAAATATATTTTTCTCTTTTTAACTGATTTTCCCTCATTTATTATAGTATTCTATGCAGTTACTGTAAGATGGGGTATTAAGGGACCTTTGTGTATTGTATCTTCCACATTAGTTTTGTCATGGTAATAGTTATGGTATTAAATGTTGGCCAATAATACCTTCCTTACTTTATATCAGTGACCCTCTTCCTAAAGGTTAAGCTTAACCTGCTTTTTTTTAAAAAAAACAAACAACTGCCTTACGATGGAAATTGTCCCTAGAAACCCTTACACAGGGCTTTTTAGATATCCTCAACATCCTTGCTGAGACTAATTAGTGCGCCAGCTTGGGTTGTTTCTGCATTTTTCACACATCTGGCAAACACACTTCATAGAATACCATACTTTTCTTCTGCTATTCTGGATGACATGCCGTGTTTTATTGGAAAGACTACTTTGTGTCAGTCCTGCTGGGAGTACTGTTGGCATCTTTGAGATCCAGTTTTGCGTATATAAGTAAATGGTATGTCCCTAATTACCCCAGCTGTTCACATTTTTTAACAAAAAAAAAAGCAGTTATAGAAAACCCTAGTACCATGGAAATTGTTTAAAGCCCAGGATGTCTCCCCAGTAGGTTGCCTAAGACTCTGCTGTAAAAAACATTCTTATACATGCAACAGGTTTTCTGCAGACACAAAGTCTTGACCACCTTGAATTTTAGTTCCTACACCACAGGAAAATATTCATACAATATTTGTTCTCGGTTTAGATACTTAAAGAATCCTTCATTACAGGAAATTACAGATAACAATCACCTTTCACCATAATAAGTATAATTTTCCTTTCCTAATCATAACACCTCCTTTTGCTAACAAAAAAAACTTTCCAGAATTTTGTCCCTTATCACCCCATTTTATGATAGCTTTTTCCCCAGTAAAAATCTGATATTTTTCTATAAGTAATTAACTGATCATGTAGATGTTCATCAAAGCCGAGGTTAAAGATATATCCGACACAGAGAAAACTGTAGAAAAGTTCATTTTTTCAGCAAATATGTCAATAACTGAACATAAACCAAGTGTGTCCATACACTATCACTAATCCAACTCAACTGGTTGGATTAGTGAATTAATGTTGTAGAAGACAATGGTGTTTCCATGTTCACTACAGAGCTGCTGAATATCCAAATGGGTCATATCTGATGACCATGAATACATGACAAACTAAATTTTGCAGTAGTTATTTATATGTATTGATAAGATTCGTGAATCAACATGTATGAAATATTTTGGAATAGTGGATGGATTTGTGAATGTTTGGGTCTTTATGGCTTAAAAACAAAGGAACAGAAGTAGTATGTGCATCTGCTATGTGTTTGTACTTCTCTATGTTGTGCATTCGTTTTCAGATTTCATACAAATGTCTTTTCAGATATGAAATGTATTCAGTTTTCCTCAAATATGCTTTTTATGAGTTTAGCAGAACATCTAAAATGTAAGAAAGTTCAGCAGGATTTTGATGTTTGAATAAACTATTTCCTACACAGTAAATTTTGCAGTGTTAAATCAACACTTAGAGAGTTTATTTAACTTCTTCTAGAGTGTATTTGGTCCCATTGTCTCCAAATTAACACTGCAAAATATACAGTGTATATGCATGTTCACCTTCAAAAGAAGCACAACAACTAAACAGTCAGATGCAAAATACTGGCCAAATCTTGTGATTACATATTAAAATGTAGCTAGAGGGTGTGTTTTGGTCGCAAAGAACAAAGGCAAAAAATATCTTTCGAATATTGGACAAGCAAAACTAGATACCTTAAAATATTTAAGTTGAGGAAATAATTCAGAATTTATTTGGGAATGATACATATTAATCATAAGTGATCAGCTAGACTCAGAGAAAATATAAAGTTTTTGATGCTTAAACAACTGACTGCAAAAATTAACTTTCCTCAGGTTCTAGCTGAGGGTGACCAGTTGAGAAAGGAAGCAGATGACCTTGGCCCACGGGCTGAATTAGACCACTGGAAGAAACGGATGTCCCGCTTTAACTACCTATTGGACCAGCTGAAGAGCCCTGATGTCAAGGCTGTATTGGGTGTGCTTTTGTTGGCCAAATCTAAACTTATCAAGGTCAGAAAGCACAGCATTTGAGGACTGTATCATCAAATATACACCTTGCAGCTCTCAAAAAAGCAGTATTTTTTATCCTGACAAAGTTTACGCTGTAAAATGTAACAATGCTTTAAACGTCTTTCAATAAATGTAAGGATTTCTTCTGTGTAGACTTGGCGGGAATTGGACACCAGAATCACTGATGCTGCCAATGAGGCCAAAGATAATGTCAAGTACCTCTACAGTCTGGAGAAGTTTTGCGACCCACTTTATAACAGTGACCCTGTGAGAAATCCAATCTTTTTTTCCCTCTATATTCCTCTGCAATTATGTCCAACCACATGTCATGCTGCTCATAAATTGTGCAAGTAGTCTGTCATATGATCAGACAACATGTCATGTTTGAAAACACAAGCTGTGCTGTCTGCTTCTCCCCAGGTATCGATGGTGGATGCAATTCCTGGTCTGATCAATGCCATCAGGATGATTCATAGCATCTCTAGCTATTACAACACATCTGAAAAGATTACATCACTGTTTGTTAAGGTAGATGAACTGTGTAATGCAGCACTTCTACAGTGTAGATGTTATCCTTAGAGATGGATGGGTGGGTGTGGGTACAAATTAAGCAAAAATGCAATTTAATTAAAAAAAAAACATACATACAAAATAACCCATAAATGTGTTTAGCTGAGGTGACACAGAGGTGCAGTGGTTAGCACTCCTGTCTTACAGCAAGAAGGTCCTTGGTTCAACTGCAACACCAGCCAGTCAGTATCTGTTCTCCCTGTGTCTGCATGGGTATTCTCCAGCTACTCTGGCTTAATTGGTTAAACTATATTGCCCATAGGTGTGAATTTGAGAGTGATTATCTCTATGTAACCGGTGGTGTCGGACACTGCATTGTTTTTTTTTAACTGAGACCCGCACGTACACAGTTGGAGGCAGATCTCGTTTTAATATTGGCTCCTGACAGACAGAAAATATATTCCTATGGTCAGCGAACCCCACAAAGCACGCCCCTACACAGACCAAATGGCACAGAAATATGCTTCAGCACATCATAAGAACTTTGAAGGAGACAATTCACCCAAAATAAGATTTATAGAAGTACTCTAGTACTGTACGGCCGCTTACCTCCTCTATGGGGAGGCTATCACGTCCTTCTACTTCCGGTCCATGGGTGCTTAGCTCGCAAAAAATTTGAATTGGAGTGAATGGAGCGAGTCAAGCTAAGTTCCCATTCCATTTGACAAGTGCTCTGAAATTTACATATGATAGCGGTTAATAACAGATATTTCATGTGGCATAGGCAGACCAACCGTTTTTGATGGAAAGCAAACGTAGCGTTAGGTTTTATATGGTCTTAGTAAGAGACTACACGTCGCGTATATGACGTCACACTCCGCTCAGATGTGGTGTGGAATCTGTGGTGACGTCACATGTGCGCCAGGCATGTAGTCTAAATTATTAACAGGTTTTACTCGCAAATGATTCAGCCATTGGTTAACAGAAGCAGTTGAAACACACATCAATAAAAGACATTTATTATGAGGCACAACACGTCTGTGATTTAGGGCACATGACAAACCAGTTACAATTTTAGCATTTTATTTCCCATTAAATATCATTCATTAATTTTCCGATCTCAGGCCCCGGAAGGAGAGCTTAAGACTCTCCTTCCGGGAGAGTCTTAAGCTCCCCATAGGTTTCATCAATCAGAAGTAGCTTGGCGTGACTTAGTCTCTCTGTTATAGGACTGAGCATAATTATTGCCTTGACCTTCTACCAGGCCTGGTCATGATCTGGGTTTATGTGTCTCAAGTCTGCACTCTCAAGATGTCCCAAATGGACTGAGAAATTCTCTGTCCATTAATATATCCAGGTGACAAACCAGATGATCACAGCCTGCAAGGCCTACATCACCAACAATAGCTCTAATTCAATATGGGACCAGCCCCAGGAACAAGTGGCCGAGAAAATCAGAGCTGCCATTCATCTAAATCAGGTACTGGGTTGTGGTATATGTGTACAACTGTTACAGCACACAGCATATTCATCAATTACATTATTTCAAATATATATATAAAAATATACATATATATTTTTTAGAATAGAATACAACTATTTCTATTCTATTCTTAAATTACATTTTATTTTATTCTGCTCCAAAATTCTATTCTATTCTAGAATTAATTTCCATTCCATTCCATTTTATACTGTTCCACTCCATTCTGAAATGCAATTGTTTTCTAGAATAGAATAGAATAGAATAGAATAGAATAGAATAGAATAGAATAGAATAGAATAGAATAGAATAGAATAGAATAGAATAGAATAGAATAGAATAAGTCTGTTAGATTGTAATGGAAATTATTATTTTGGAATTGTGTTCTAGAATGCCTTTAGGCCTACAATAATAATAGTAAAAGTAACTCTTCACCCTTTCATTCATATTAAACTATATTGAATAGGAATATCAGAGGTATTTCCATAAGACCAAACAGAAGCTGGAGGAGACTCCATCAGAGAGACAGTTTGACTTCAGTGAGGTATACATCTTCGGGAAATTTGACACATTCCAACGACGACTCAACAAAGTCTTGGAAATGTTCAAGACCATTTCCACCTACTCTGTACTACAAGACTCTAAGATAGAGGGGCTGGAGACGTTGGCCACCAGGTTCCAGGTGGGTTTAAATTTTCATGAAGGCATTTGAAAACACAGAATGCATCACTCTTAGTACTAAGATGCCATGAGTAGTCATTTTAGATTGTTTTACCACTTTCCATATGTCAGTGCTTGACAAATACAGACTCATACAATTATGGGAAAAGTTGCTAAAGTTTGTGAGAATTACATAAACATCATACAATTTAAAGGTTTGATTTACATTTATAGAGTAAGACTGAATGTTCCATCTTACTAATGAGATGTTCAGGCTGTTCATTAACATGTTAGTAAACAAGTAGTACTTGTTTATGTCTTAGATCAAGATATACCCTCTGATACAGCTAACTCATGGGATTTCTTGAATTGCATCACATTGCAGAGATGTTTTTCCTTGAACGTATAACTTATATATGTGTGTGTTTATTTGTGTTTCCTTGGACATGCAGACTGCAGAAATGCAGGGAAAATGGGAGGTAATGTCTCACTGCAGTCGTACAACTTTTGTGTAGTGCATGGTCCATTTTCATGCAGTAATAACCTTCATAGATAAAACAGAAAAAAAAAACATGTGCATGCATATCCCCTAACATGACTACCACATGGAACATTTACAGAATCTGCACTAAAATATATATTTTTCATGTCAATGATTATATATATTTTTGTTATTCACTTTTTGCATGCAGCCCAATAATACTAGAAAATTTTCTCTTCTTCTTATTGTTATTATTATCATATTTGCATATGGTGATGCAATGGTTAGCACTCGTGCCTCATAGAAAGAAGGTCCTGGCTTCAATTCCAACACCAGACCTTTCTGTGTGGAGTTTGGCTGTTCTCCTTGTGTCTGCGTAGGTTTTCTCCGGGTTCTTTCTTCCCAAAAGACATGCCATGATAGGTTAATTGGTTAATCTAAATTGCCCATTGTCTCTATTTGTCAACCCTGTGATGAACTGGTAACTTGTCCAGGGTGTACCTCGCCTTGTAGCTTGGATAGCTCCCCCATACCCCCCTATGACCCCCGCTACCATAGTGAGGATGAAGCAGGTTCAGAAAATGAGATGAGCTCTTTGTGTGTTGTTGTTATTATCATTATGAATACAATTATTATTTTCACCTCTCACCCCTAATCAATCCACGTTGTTTCGTTGCTCTTCACATTTAGCATGTTTTCATTGTAACATAATGTTGTCACTATTGTTATTTGTCATTACTCCACTGTTCTTGATGTTTCTGGTTTGTTTTTATCTGATTTATGTGTTGTTGTTTCTCTGTCCACACTGCCTTGTTAATTATCACTAATTAAAAAAAAATCATGTTACTTAACTGTGTCTAATATATAAACATTACTTGTTAATTCTGAGGAAACTACAAGAAGTCCATGAGCTTTATCCTATCTACATTAACCTCCAAAATAATTAAAAAAAAATATATGCAGTTTTGTTCCTTTGTAGAGGATGGTAATAAGCTCTGTGGCATATTAATATTTCATGATAACTAAGATAAGGTATTACATTTCCATTGTTTGTCCATAGCTATAGCTTTAATTGCGGTCTTTAATTGCGGTCCTCTGATTCTACTGGGCACACAACTGGTCCAGCAAACAGAAATAAAGAGTAGTAGAGATTCACAATTTCCATGGTCATTAATGTATCTGTAGCAGAACAGCCATTTCTTTCCGACTTTTAAAATGAAAATTAATTTCAAGAAATATGTTGTTGGTATTTGTATGATAGGCTATTGTGCTGAACATGAAGAACAAACATTACAGCTTCCTAGATTCCAGAAGAACTGATTTTGACACTGACTATGGAGAATTCTGCAAAAGCACATCTGAACTCCATGTAAGTTAAATAACTTCTTCTGTTTTGTCTGTCGTGGGTGTATGCTGTTGCTAGTTAGAGCTCTGTTCAAGTCAACATGGGTACATCAGTATTGGGGAGTGTAATAACTATAATGGTAAAAGTTAGAGATAATGTTAGGTGGACTCACTTGTCATTTCACTACTTCTTTTAAAAGGTTTGTTGTTGTTAATGTTTCCAGAATCAGCTAAAGGGTTTCATGAGCAGCACCTTTGAAAATATTCAGAATACAGAGAGAGCTCTAAACGTGCTGAAGAAATTTGAGAGGTACAGTAATAATTCTAAGTCACTGTTTTGTTTTTATAGTTCATATGCATTTACCTGCACTGGATATCTATAGGGATGCTACAGGCAGGCTACTTCCAGTTATCTGTCATGTCCAATCAGTGAGACTTGCCTTCACCTAACATTTTAGTTTTAAACCATTTCCTTTTCAAAATGTTAAATTGAACACTCCTCATTATGGAGATTTTGACTTTTGAAGCACAGACAATGTCATCACGGCTGCATTCTAAAATTTTCAAATGATTTCAAGAACAGTTGTCATTTTTTTGCATCGCAACAGGAAAACCAGGTTTAATGAATTACGTTAATGACAATTTTGTGCTATTGAAGCAGCCCAGAAAGACACGCGCAGTGTGACAGGTAACACAATGCCATATCACACAATGCAGACACCCTGAAAGCGAAGCAAATTTGCGTTTTTCATAATCTACACCTGTGGTTTTCTTACTGAAAGGTGTTCAATATTGCCATATATGCTCTGTCAAACCAAATGTCAAGGTGCTTTAATTGTGCATACAGGCTTGTAGAATTGATATTTTGGCAAATCTGCTGACCTACTTACAGCTGACTCATCTCTGCTACACAACCTAACATATTTCCTGACCTACAATAATGTCATCTTACATAGGGAGTGGTTGTTAGACTGCTAATAATCTCCCTTCACAGGTGCAATACCAGTTTGTCTTAAAAGTACAAGAAGAGTAGTAATGAAACTATAAGAAAAAATATAATTATATCTCTATGAAGTGCAAAATCACAAATAATCCTAATCATACATTTAATGATAAGAATGTTGTTGTAAACATACAATTTAAGTGACATACCTGTGCCTCTCCTACACATACTGTATGATGATTGATGATGATTAGAATTATTTATTATTAGTGACATTATATTTGATCATTTTATTAGTTTAACCTCTTTTTAGGGCTGTCACAATTAACACATCTCTAGTTGTGCATTGGGGCACTTTGCCCAAGTAGAGTTACCATCACTGCAGTGGTTAGCACTCGTGCCTCACAGCAAGAAGGACCCTGGTTCGAATCCCACACCAGACCTTTCTGTGTGGAATTTGCATGTTCTCCTCGTGTCTGCGTGGTTCTTCTCCATGTACTCTAGTTTCCTCCCACCATCCAAACACAAACACTGATAGGTTGATTGGTTAATCTAAATTGGTGTGAATGTGAGATTGATTGTTTGTCTATATATGTCCAGCCCTGAGATGAACCAGTGTCTCATACAGGGTGTACCCCACCTTCACCCATTATAGCTGGATTAGGCCCCCAGTGACACCCATGACCCTAGTGAGGATAAAGCGGGTTCAGATGAAGAGAGAGAGAGTTAGAGAGCATAAACATGCTAAACAGCACATTGGCCCTTTGGGTAGAAATATGAGCACAAAAAGAGAAGAGTTGTTTTAAGTCAAAAAAGTTTGTTCATGTAAAATGAAATGGTATTAATAGACATAAAAAATTATATAGATTATATTTAATCATGATTAATCGAAATTAATCCATAGCAACACTGTGATAAATCTGAGTAAACATTTTAATAATTTGACAGCACTACTTGTTTTACATGAGGTCACTTATAATACATGCATGAGTTAGCATATGTGTTATCTAATGTATTAAACTTAAGAGAGGGGTCACCTGTTTTACCATCTGTTCTACTTGTACTACTCTTGGACTGATACATGGAGTATATTTCCTTTCTTTAATTGTGGCTTGGATATAATGGCATTGCCCTTCCTTTTTGAAAGTGTTTACATATCTGACTATGCATGAGTTTATTTTCTACCAAACCCTGATAATGACATGCTCACTGCACTGTCTGTCTTTATTAATGTGTGAAAAAGTCCTTAATATAAACATTTGGATTACAAATATTTAGATTGAAAAAGACAGGGGGCAAAATGTTAAGCCCCTCCATCATGGGTAGTGTTGAACCAATTTTAAATTGTAGCTAATTAAAATAAAGACTTTTAATGTAGGTCATATTCCATCAAAAAGCAGCATGTGGTAGACAACAGGCAAACAAGAGTATCTTACGCAACTGTAATGTCACCTTTTATTTATTTATTTGTTACTCACATTAACCATGTGGATGCCTGGTATTTAATATTGAGAATAACAAATACTCTATTTAAAAATCAATAATCATGGTATGGTATGGCATGATTTTTTCTTTTTAAATACCTGAAATGCAGACCCTGTTGATCATGCATGTTGCTAGATTTCTCAATCCACAGTCTGTAGTGTGCTCTGCAGGATTGTAATTATGCAGTAGCTGATTATGGCTTGAGATGATCTGCAGCTCTTTGAAATTCCTTTTTTTTGTAACAGACTAGGCATTCCAGATCTTGGCATTGATGAGAAGTATCAGCGCATTTTGCAGAACTACAGTCGGGACATTGAAATGGTCTCCCATATTTACATGAAGCAGAACCTGGACCCTCCCATTGGCAGAGACATGCCACCAGTTGCAGGGCGAATCATGTGGGCTCGGCTACTTTACAGCAGAATTCAGGTTCCCATGGATCTCTTTCAACAGGTAGTATCTTCTTTGGGATAATCCAGGGTGTTAATTTGACTTGAGTTGTTTTACAGTTTATTGTTACCCTTAATGGCCTAAAATGTTTGATGTTGCATGAGCTTTTCAGAAAAATTGTGATGAAATTTGCGGTGCTTTTTAGGCTTTTGTTGTGGAAGGAAGTGAAAGTTGTGATAAATAGTTGTGATTTTACCTTTTTGTAATCAAAATTAAGTAATATTTCAAATATTTAGTAACTGGAAAAAGAATTCAAAGTCATTGTGATATGGTCCTAAAAACTACCTTGCTGAGATGGCAAACAATTAGGAGGATTACAAACATGCAACAATTTTTTTTTTCCAAATACACCTGTTGGTTCAAAGGTTAAAGTTCATATGATCTCAGAACACACATGAAGTAACATAATATAAATGTCTCAGCCAATCAAAAAAAAATAAAAAATTACCAGTACTCTGTACTGTGTAGTAGAGGCAGTTTCTCCTGACAAATAGAGAACAGACACTGAGATATTAAGACAACCTTTCAAATAGAGCAAATAAAATATTACCTGGATGACAAAAATGCAGCAAAAAAAGTACTCTTCCAAATGCACCTGTTGGTACTAGTGCATCATTTTAGTCATCAAATTTGAACTGCTGGCCAAGCACATGTTGCTTCATACTAAGGTAAACGGGCAAAGGCGGAAGGAGCAGCTCAAGACGTCGCAAATGATTGGTCACATTTTGCAGGAAATTTGCAGTGATTGGTTAAAATTGAAACATCAGCAACAGCATTTCCATTACGACAAAAGCATACTGGTCCCATGGTACCCGTTACTATTTTGGTCACCCTTCTGTTTGGGGTCACAAGCGTACCATACCACTCCCATTTGGGAGGAACCAAGTACTGCCAGACGGTGATTGGTTGAGGAAAAACGTCATCACAGAGTGCGGCAGAAACAACAAACGGCGCCATTTTTAAAGTCCATCTGCATCGGTAAAGAAGAGAAGATGTCTGGCAGTGGAGTTTGGAGTAGTGATGAGGTACAAGTTTTATTGTGCATTATTGGCGAGGACGCGGTGCAGCGGGATTTGGACGGTGCTGTTCACAATGAAAAAGTGTTCCAGCTGGTTTGGGCTACAATAGCCGAGAGGGGCTTCATTCGATCGGTGACCCAGTGCCGGATTGAGCTGAAGAAACTGCGCAGCCATTATCGGTGGGTGAAGGACCATAACAGTGGGAGTGGCTCAGAAAGAAAGCACTCTTGTGTTATTCCTCTACTTTGCCGGTCTGTTTGTTTATATTTCCAGCTCGCGGTGTGCCTCTTACAACATGATGACACTTCCACGAAACAGCACACCTCCTTCTGAAGGTCTCCCTAGACAATGGAAAGGCAAGCTGCCAAGAAGAGACCTGTACCGTACTGGAGCAGACCTGACCTGTACCGTACCCTACTGCATAGTTGAAACATGGCTTTAGTTAATATTATTGCCAGATAGGAAACCTGGCATGGGCTTCAATATGACATTATGACCTTTGACCTTGAGTGACGTTGAAAAGTCCAAAATGAAGTCACATAATTTTAAGTGGTTGAATCTCCAAAACGAATGGGTACTATTTTTGAGAGATAGGAAACTACATATAGGCTCCAAAATGACATTGTGACCTTTGACCTTGAGTGACCTTTGAGAAGTCAAAACCACAATCTCACGTTTTGACAGGCAAATGTCCATGAAGAGCTAAAATATTTATGAGGGGCCGTGGGTTGTTGTGCCTGGAACCACTTGTTTGTTTTTGACATCTCAGTCATACTGTTCTGTTGTCATGCAGCATCCAGGGGTTCTTTCCACACCTGAGGCCAAAAAAATTATCAAGAACTACAACAGGGTTGCAAGGGTTTTGGTTGAGTTTGAGATACTGCACCATCACAACTGGATGAAAACGGTAAAAGAACAAAACACACAAGTGAAAAACAGGATGAATTATATCCTGTAATGTAACATTTTCCTTACATATAATGTCTTTCTTATTGATCACCTCACATGTATTTTCTCACTTTTTTGAGCTACATTTCTTGTTTTCCTTTCATATTTTGACAAATATGTTTCATACAACCATCAATGATGTGTGGGGTCAAGATGGAGGATGCGCGAATGGGTTTGCAAGCATCTCTGCTCATCAGATCCCCAGATACAGCAGAGCTGTTTGTGAATTTTGACCGAGAGATCCTGACTCAGATCAGGGAAGTCCATTGCATGACGAGGATGAACTTGGATATCCCTCCTTTTGCTGCTCTACTGCAGCAGAAACAGGATACCCTCAAAAATAACTACAACAAATTACAGGTGTGTAGAATGCACACTTATCTTCACATGGAGTACAATCAATGAAATAGATATGACAAATGATACAACATGGTGGCTTCATGAGAAAAGTAAATACTAAGGCGTGTTTTTATGATATTAACCATGCCAGCATATTCTCTAAAAATACATCCAGAATAGTGCAAGACATTTTATGGTCTGCATGAATGATCTAAGTAATGCTGTCTGAGGTATGTAGTTGTACCTAAACATCAGTTTCAGTAAATTCATCAGAAGTCAGAGAATAGGTAGGTTTCGGTCACGTCACTCGGATGATGTTGCGACTGCAGCTGGAGGTCAGGAAGGTACCATGTACTTTGTCACCATGGAAGGAACCATTGGAGAGAGTGCTTATTGTACGGATTTAGATCTAGTGTCAAACAGAGATACATAAAGTTAGTAAAAAAATTTATTGGAAAATGTATTATGAAAATGAAAGAATTTTTGACAGAACCCAAAGATTTGCCAACAATGTCTGCTGTGGATATTACTAACTACCTGGTCCCGTAGATACCCTACTACACCAGCAGCAGATGAAAGCATAGAAAAGTTTGGAGACATAGAACTTTTTTGTCAGCGGGTGGGTCCAGAACCTTGGTACCAAAAGGCTCAGTGATAATTATTGTTTGGTCTTCACCAGGGTGAGTTTAATTTGTAAAGATGTGACGTCAAGATGTATTGAATGTTTACATTAGTTGCTGCTAGCCGCGAGCAGCTAGCAGTAGTGACTAATGTAAACAAAGATGCAACGCATCTTAATGTCGTTAGGTAAACCATAACAGTGTAAATGAGCATTTAACGTCAACCTAATGATAGGTTCATAGGATAAGCACATCCACAAAAATGTTTGCTTTTGAACATACCTCTGACAAAGTGGTCACTGCAGACATGGGCATTAGCATTAGCAGACTGCTCCTCTTGCCTGCAAAAGCAGATTTAAAATCCACTCTTTACAGCATTTTACTGTGAGCTTTTTCCATTTCTGACCTTTGGGAATAACAATCTTTGGTTCTCTAAAAAAAAAAAAAAAATTGCATTTCCTTCTCTCAGTTAAAACGATTGATGCAACCGTAAACCACACAAAACATCGTCATTTTCCTAACAGAAAACACTCCCATTCACTTCCTGACCGCCGTCTGAGGTCACGTGTAAAAACCTATCATATAAAAGTGAGTGAATGTATTAAATGTCTCTTTTCAGTTAATGTTGAGTGAGAACACCAGAGTGCGGGCGAAGATACAGAGTGCCTTCGAACAGCTGGCCACGCCACATGTAGCTAAGGTGAGATGGAATATTCTGCTATTAAAGTTGTTGATCATTGATGTAACTCAGAATTCAAAGTTAATTATTAGATGGACTGGGGTTATGGGTTTGAAATTATGAAATGGACCTGATGATGAATTTAAGTTATTCACTCCTTTGACAACGTAAAAAAAAAATCCTTACATTTTGAATAATTTAGGAATATTGAATTGAGATGGTAGATATGTATTTGTTGTTGTTGATTGACTTCATTTTGTGCTGTGAATTCCCAATGCGGTAGAGATTTAATTTAACATAAACAGTGCATCAGGTGAAAAGAATAGGCACAAAAAAAAAGATTAATGTACAAACCAAAAATAAATACATTTGTTTATTCATTCATTTATTAATATTCAAAGAAAATACACAAAATGAAAATTATAACTATAATTTATTTTGATTTATATTTGTATATTTTCGACAATATTAACGTGAATATGAAATACCAAATAAAGTTATTTTGTAATGGTTTTAGTTCTAATGCAAGCCAAAGATCATTTAATTTAATATAACCACTGTGATTTGGCATGAATGGGAAGAGGGAGAAAATATTTCAACACGCAAAATCAAAATGGGTCACATGCATGCTGTTCATTTCAAAGCCTAGGATGAAAAAATCTCTTGAGAATCAATAATTCAACGGAAGGGTGGAGGAACATTAATTCATAATTCTGTTGAAAAAATGTCAGGGTTTTTAAGTTTCTTTTAATGACCTGAAATGATAGTATTTATGAACTGAATACTTTACATATTTTATACATTGGCCAGATGAAACAATGATGTGCTTCTTCATATCTGACAGGCCTCTTCCATATCTGTTTTGAAATCCTTTCTTAAAACCCATCTTTTCTCTGTGGCGTTTGAAAATATCTGAGATGTTTGAAGGAATTATTTTTATGTCATTGTTTTTATTTGGCAGTTGTTAAGTACTCTTGTTTTTTGTTGTTGTTTTTAATTATATGGGTTTTATTGTATGTTTTCTTAAAGGGAGAGTTATAGGATAGGATATTTGTTTGTATTCTTTGTTATTGCTTCGTTTTATCTTTTAAATCACACAGCTACTTGTTTCTTAGGGTTAGGGTTCTCTGCGCATACAGCTGTTGTACTGTGTGTGTCATAATATAACACTGACTTGGCAGGTGGATGATGCTATACTGCCAGGTTTGACCTCCCTCAACTGGACATCTCTGAACATAGACAAGTATCTCAGCCGCATTGACAAAGCACTGGGTAAGCAGAAGTTCCAGTGAGATCAATGTCCCATATGCTGACACATAAAAAAATCAGACAACATACTGGCCAAGTCAGATAAAATTTACATGAATGGATTTATTGTGTACTTGCTACAGCTGCCCTTTGCTATTCAACCCTCACCTTCTTACTAAATTGCTTCCTTCATGATTTTTAATTCCTGCCTCTTCTCACTTCGCCGTATGCCACTTTCTCTCCCTATTCATGTATCTTTCTCTTGTCCGTTCAGTGGACCTAGAGCTGCTGATGGACAGGGTGAATGACCTGGTGGAGTTCAGAATAGATGCAGTTTTGCAGGAGATGAGTGGGTCCACACTGTGTATCCTGCCAGAGGAGGAACCAGTCACTTGTGAAGACTTTGTTCAAACCACAAGGGTAAACCAAGTGTTTCAACTTAAATTCAATTAGAAGTGTTTCATTATTTTTTTTATCTAGTTATATTTCCAATGTATTTTCTAATTTATTAATACTAGAAAAACAATCGACAAACCAAGGAAACATAAATACATGAAGCTCTAACAGTATTCCAATCTTCTAATAACTTAGATAATATTTCTTAAACTTCAGTAGGGATTTGTTTAATGATGAATCCACATAGCTTAATTGATGATGCTATGATTTTTAATATGAACCAGCAGTGCTTAAGTTATTACAACACAGTGATTATATAAATGACTCACTACAGACATGTCAGTCTGCATTACAATAATGTGAATCAGACTTTGGCTTAGGTATGCTACGCTAATTGAAGTTGACACAGTGTGTAATTTTGTGCCCAGGTAACATTATCACTTTACTCCATATCAGTGACTTAGTCAGTAGAAGCTAATATACTTTTTAACAACTTGTCAGCTGAAAAGGTCTAGTGTTTTAAATGTAATATTTAAAGTGTGTTTCATTCATATGAATGCTTTTAGGACCTGTGTATAAAACAAGCCCAGAGTCTCCATACTAAGAGTTCATTGGTGGAGGAGGCGGCTAATGAACTGATCAACATGCTGCTGGAGTTTGACCACAATCATAAAGATGAGGTGGACAAAGTCGAGGAAGACAGCAACAATGAGGGAAAGACAGTAGAACACATTGACAGTGAAGGTATGCACACCTTTGTTATTAATTTAATTAAGTTGAGCTTCATCTGTAAGATCATATTTAATGAAACCACCAGGAAACTACCTTTTTTGTTCTATTTTTCCACACACATTTTGGTTATATAATATAAATATTCTCAAATGAGTTTATAAGATATAGGCGTATTTTGTTCTTTGTTCTGGCTTCAAGTCTACAGACAGGAGTGAACATTTCAAATGTTCTTATGTTAAGTTATTGGATGATGAGAATGGAAGTGGGATTAAATAACTTTTTCTTTTTCCCACTTCTTCCTTCACTTCCATAGTGATTTTGTAATTTTGAAATTGTATGTATTCTCTAAATGCTTGAAAGAAACAACAAATGAGATGAAATTGAATTAAATGTATCAAGCAAGAAATTATATATATATTTTATGAGTCAACTTTATTACTTTCATCACATATCTCGAAGATGACTTCATTATAAACACAGTCTCTTTGTTTACATAACAACCCGAAACATCACTCGAGCCTTTTCAGAAATTTTGTCATGAAGTGAATTGTGGGCATGTGACTAAGTGTCACAGATGTGACAAGAAAACAAGTCAGATTGCTACAATATAAAACAAGTATTCAGAGAATGCCTAATCTCTCCCCTATTTTGTGCCAACCTCAAGTTTCTATGACAACCCATTCTTGAATTAGAGCCAATAATTTGATTTGGACCTTTCTGCTAAATACAACCTTGACCTTTGACCTTTACTCAAATTAATCATTGCATCTGATGTGCATTAGCTATATGTATACAGTATGCCCATGTATTTCTATGGTGATATCTCAAGTATTTATTGAGTTATAGCATGATATGTCTCTGCGGACACACAGACAGTCAGTCAGACACACACACACACACACACACACACACACACTGATTACAATAATAATTAAGCAGTCCACCAGTGTTGTTTTAAAGAGTAGTTACATTAGACTATCACTTGGGTTTGACAAATTTGAAAAAAACTTTGTGATGAAAGTCATACTCTGCTTTAAAAGGATCCCTTTTTTTGTCTCAGGTGAAGACGAGGGCCGATCAGAGGGCCGTCTCTTCTCTAGAAACACCATGGTTCCTCCTGCCAGTGTTGGTCCGTCTTCACCATTAATGAGGAGAAAGAAGAGAAGGGACTTGATGGAAGTGATGGAGGAGGAAGCCCTGGAGTTACTCTCCTACTTCAACCATCGCAACGTGGATGCCTTACTCAGACTGACTCGCAACACTCTGGAAATGCTACGCAAGCGTATCCACTCTTCTTCACTCATGCATTTCCTGGGTAGAGCTTTTAAAAAGTTTATTGCATTTTTATAGCAGACTGTCATCAGAGTAATTTGTAATACCAATTTGCAAATCATATATAAGGTTTTGTTAAATAATATTTTCAAGATCTATTGTCTAAATATCAGTTCCTACATCTCACTGAAATGTTACTCTTTAGGTGATAATGTCTTATTTTAAGTGTGACAAGATATGAATTAGAAAAATATACTTTGTAAGATTTACCTTTTTGCCAAAGTAAGAATCTAAAATTTCCACAACTTATATGAGATTTCAAATTTTCTTCTACTGTAGGTGAAAGTGACTTGCCAAGTTACAACAAGAGCAGCAGTCAACCTGCAATCTTCAGAGTCAACGTGACCCTCGCCATCCCAAACATAGCTATGATTCCAGCTCTAGAAGAGGTCCAACAGGCTCTGAACTTAGCTGTAGAATGTGTGGTCAGTGTTAGTAAGGGAGTTGGCCAGTGGAGTAAAGAGAGGATCTCCAAAGTGAGTTGGCTCAATTTCACATACCTACCATGTATCATAGATTACTTAAAGACTACAGTTTAAGATGTACACATTAATGAGGTGTATTAGACAAATCAAATCACTAGTAACACACTATATTACTGTGAGATAAATGCATCAAGTTTTGATGAGTTTGTTTTTCTACATAGTTGATTTTATAGTCTTGTATAGTCTTAAATAATCCATGAGGTTATTTCAAATGTCTTTCTCATTTATAGAGAAAAATGAATGAAAGACGATTGGCAGGTCTGAAACAAGAAAGTTCTGAGAGTGAATCGGAAGATGGAGCAACAACATACAGAAGCCTGGGAGGTCAGAAGGGCCATCTGTTTGTCTTAGCTTACATAGCTCTTCACAAAAAACTCTGTTTTCATTTCACACTTCAGAGATTCACCCCAATATGACAGTCCCTATGTTATCTCCAGGAGTTTCCTTGTGGTAGTAAATAGATTTAGCTCCTAAAACTTACATATTTACAGCCCTATTGAGAACTAATTTTGTCAGAGGAAGAAGTTTGCAGGGTTGCTATGGGTGACATGTTTACGCAAGCAGGGCTGTAGATCATCTTAACATTTCATTTCCCATGTAATGCAGCAGTGTCATGAAGATAGTATATTGTTTTGATGTTGATTTCTTTTTTCCTTCTCCAGACGGCAGCATCTCTGACATATCTGCGTCTGTAATTCAATCAATTCCATTTCAATCTAGGAACTACTATAAGAGTGTGTCTGAGAACAAAGAGATTGTGAAGTTGGTCTCTGTTCTCAGCGCCTCCATCAGCTCCACAAGAAAGGTGCATAGTCCTCTTACACAACTAAAAATATAGTCTAAACACATCTCATGAATTTAAGGTGAATTTCCTTACACATATCCTATTGAGACCTGGAAATGTTAAGTTTTTGGCTTTTTTTTTAATTATTTTTTTATATTAAACAAATGTCTTGATTGGAAACAGCATAATTCAACAGTTTTTCCAGATAAATGTTTTTATACTATGTTCTTTGCAATAGAATTATATCCTTTTAAATAAATTATTAGGTAGAACTGTGAAACTCTGGTCCCCTACAGAGGACAAAAAGGCATTGCTGGGTCTCTCATGAGGATATAAATACTATCTGCCTCATCAGGGAAAAGCTTCTTTTTTTTTTTTTTTTTTTTTTTTACATGTAAATGGTTGCTTCTATGAATTTGGGATCATTATTTTGGTATCTGGGACTTTGCCAGCTTTAAAGACCCAATTATAAAAGAGAAATTTAGACATAGTTCTCTCCAGGATGTACGTAATAGTGGTATCAGTTAAATGCAAAACAAATTATACTCCTGCTCTGAGCCATCCCATCTGGTTTTTTTTTATTAATTCATTTTAATAAAATATTAGGACCAAACCTAGGACCAAAATTGGGGCAGGAAAAGCTACTTAGGTGTCGGTGCATTTGATCTGGAACACATGGCTTGGAATTGGCTTGTTTAGCAATATAAATAAAGACACTGTGTAAATTTGACAATCTTAGTGTTTTTTCTAATCCAGAAATGTACTGTTTTTTTGTGTGTAACCAATCATGTTTACTCACATTATATGTGGAACCTGCCCATTTTAATACCAATATATCATGACTGATTTTGCAACAGTAGCCATTTTTGTGAAACACTCTGCTTTGCATAATTAGTTTAATTCTCCCAATGTAGCTGTGAGAGAAAAAAAAAAGATGTTCAAAAACATAGCATGTAATTTTTGTGTCCTTTTTATTGCATGCAGACTTTTCTATAAAATAATATATAAGTGTGTTTTATCTGAAAAATTGTTTCTCTTTTACCTGGGTAAATATTTATTTTTAACATGGACACAAAATGCTTCCAAATGTACTTCATAACATTAGTCTGCATCTGTTTTGATATATTTTCAGCCGCATCCGTCCTGTTTTTGAGACCAGTTTCATAGAAGCAACTTTAATTGAAACTGAAAGAATGACTTTCACTTTTCATTTTAATATTGTAGCATATTCTACATAGTTCTTTCTTTATGTCATTGTGCAGGATGTGATGGCTGCTCTGGAACGTTTTAGCCGCTACCATCATATCTGGAGGAAGGATCGTGAAGGCACCATGCAAAAGTAGCTTAAATAGAATATTACATGTTCAACACTTGCAGCACAGCCATGACATCGAACCACTGAGTTTCTAAATGTTGACTTTTTCCAGGTTTATTCAGGGAAATCCGTTACTGTCAGAGTTTGAGAGTCAGATTCTTTATTATCAAGACCTGCAACAGGAAATAAACTCTGAAGCTGAGTACATCACCGTAGGAGCTTTGGCTCTGTTTACAGGTTAGATTTAGTTCTAATTATATGCTATTCTTATCTCAATTTCTGCCACTTTATTTTCTGGCCCCCTGCTTTCTTAAAGTCTATCTAATTTAGTAATTGGCATTCCACCAATAAACTCTGCATGTTGCCCATTCTGTTTTTACCACAAGCTGACCTGAAGATGTCCCTCACTGCCGAAACCAAGAGCTGGATGATGGACTATGGTTTGTACTGCAACAGGAAATATAGATCAGAAATGGACCACATCTTTACTTTAGTGGATGAAGCAGGAAAGAAATTAAATCGGCAGATCAAAGACTTGGATGACATTCGCATTGCCATGGCAGCACTCAAGGAGATCAGAGAGCACCAAATATCAATTGACTTTCAAGTTGGACCTATAGAGGTAAAATACCAAAACATATTATTGATTCAATCTGTTTTTCACTGAGCTTTTTTGTTCTTGCACAATTTACTGAACAGTGTTTTATTGGGAAATATGAGCGTCTGTACTTATCAGTGTGAACATCAATGCAACTTTCAAAACATCTGCATGAAGGTTACATTAGTGATTTATAAATATATTTTTATATTGACATTAGCAAATTGAAAATCTATTCCTTTCAAAAATATTCTGCTTTATTTCCCCATTTCCACAGGAGTCTTATGCCATGCTCCATAAATTTGAGCTGTCAGTGGCAAAAGAAGAGGTTGATAAAGTAGATACACTGCGTTACACCTGGGAAAAGCTAATGTCCAGAAGCACAGAGGTGCAGAATGAATTGGTGGCCCTGCAGCCAAACTTCAGAGGAGAACTGGTGAACAATATGGAGGTGTTTCTGGAAGACTGCCAACATTTTTACAAGGAATATGAAAAGGTAAAGGCAACACAAGGAAGAAAAAATAAGAATCTTGAATTAAAAGAAAAAAAATCTGGAATTTTAAGCAAAAAAAAAAACAACAACCCTTGAATTGACTATTTTGTTGTAGCTCAATATTTATCCATAACTGGTTTGATTGTAATGAAAATACAGAGGACTCACAAATCCTAGTGCTTGAAGGGTGGTATCCTGCATGATTTAGGTGTATCAATCTTGCAACAACCTGATTAAAATGATAAGCCTATCATGAAGATCTGTAGAAGTCTGATAATGACAGTCAGGTGTGCTGGAGGAGGGAAACAGCTAAAACATGCAGGATACCAGCACTTGAGGACGAAGGTTGGAACGAAATGTTATGAATATATCTTTTGTTCCCTGAAGAAGAGGAGCAAGGTACAACAAATGTTGTATGGGATATCACGCCCCACGTGACCTGACTGAAGAAAACCTCTATTCAAGCCTTTACGGCAGATAACCTCTGGTGATGTATGTGAGGCTCTGCCTGCACATAAATACATGTACCATCAAGGTCATTCTTCAGTTCGATAGCTGCTCTTCACCGAGCCCGGCTGTGCAGCGGGACAATGTAGTGTTGTACCTCGTTCCTCTTCTTCAGGGAACAGAAGTTATATTCATAACATTTCGTTCCCTTTCAGTCGATTCACTCGGTACAACACATGTTGTATGGGACATATATACACACCCCACAGAGCAGCTACCAAACCGGAACTAAATCTCCAATACTCTAGTGCACCGTAGACCGCACGCACAGGCCACAAAAAGTGTAACCTCCTCTGCTCCTCAGATGCAAACAGAGGGGTGCAGTAGCTCAAGAGATCAAAAGTCATAGTCATATTGGCTAGAGAGATAACCTTTGAAATATGCCACGTTCGGATGCAATGTGACCTTAGATTCATCTGGAGTGAACTGGGTACAAGTGTGATGCACAGATGAAGCATGAAGGTCGCCCACTCGTTTTGCAGAAGTCAAAGCAAGCAGCAATGCAGTCTTGTATGAAAGAAACTTCATATCTCCACACTCAATAGGTTCAAATGGAGGTCCACAAAGAGCCTCAAGTACCATTATTAAATCCCATGAGGGAACACCGGGTTTAAACACAGGTTTCAGCCTGCAGACTCTCTTCAGGATGCGTATAGCAAGATGTGGCGGCATGAAGCCACCACAGTTCTGGTCGATGAATCACCTCTCCTCCCGCCTGGGAGAGGAGGTCCCTGCAAAGGGGGAAGTACCATGACTGAGGAGTGAGGAGCCACCAGGATCAGAGAAAGCCCCTGCGAGCGCACCCTCTCCAGTGTCCATGTGCTAGCGCATCTGTTCCCAGGGGAGTGCTGCCGTCTGTTATGGAGAAGAACAGGGGACAGTCGAAATTTGCTCTGGGGACAAAAAGATCCACTTCCACCCTGCCAAAGTGGTCCCATATCTGAGACACCACCTGGAGGTGCAGTGTCCACTCCCTCAAAAGAGGACCTCCACTGGAGAGAAGGTCCGGCCCCAGATTCAGGTGCCCTGGAACATATGTGGCTCTTAGAGACAGAAAATGAGCACTGCACCAGAGTGTGAGACGGATTTAACAGGGGAAGGGAGCGTGTGTGTCCCTGCTTGTTTATATAGGAAACCATGGCTGTGTTGTATGTGCTGATCAGAACATGATGGCCTGTCAGAACGGACTGAAAATGCTTCAGAGCTAAAAGGACTGCTAATAGCTCTAAGTCGTTGATATGGAGCCTGCCTTGCACTGGCGTCCAAACGACCCCTCACTGCTGCCTTCACACAGAGCCCCCATCCCATCAGGGAAGCATCTGTGGACACCAAAAGACACCCTCCATACAGGGGACCCTATTTGCAGTAAACCGGATTCTCTACACGGAAAAAGAGCCGACATGAGACAGATTCCAGCATTGAAACGCTCTCATCTTTAACAGCCCAAGCGGCACAACAGCAATCATAGATGACATCATGCCCATCAGCTGTAAAATGGCCCGGAAACGCAGTTTGTGTCCCAAGTGAAAGTGAGCGAGGCAGTGGTGAAACGCAGCCGCCCTGCGCTGTGACAGACGTGCCCGGCTCATAACGGAGTATATTTCCAAACTGTTGGCTCGGTGTCAGCGAGGTTTTCCGTTTATTTACTGAAAAACCTAGAGCTTGAATGTGTGACAGAGTCAGTGATAGCTGAGCCGCGACGCGTTCTCTGGAGCTCGCAATCATATTAATTAATATTAATATGTGAACACCTTTCTCACGAAGCAGCGCGAACGCCACATTTGGTGAATGTGTGTGTGTGGGTGGGGGGGTAAACCGAACGGCAGCAGCGGGTATTTGTAGGCTATGCCCTTGAATGCGAACCGTAGAAACTACCTGTGGTCCTTGTGAATCTACGTGAAAATAAGCGTCTGTCAGATCGACAGTTGCAAACCAATCTCCCGGTCTGATCGCGCTCAGTAGCTGTCTGCATCTTCAACCTGTAATTCCGCAGATATTTGTTTAACACTCTTAAATCGGAGCCCTCCTCCTTTTTTCGGAACAAGAAAATAACGGCTGTACCAACCTTTGTTCATTTCCGAAACGGGAACAACTCGTATCGCTCTGTAGCTCAATAAGTTGTTTATTTCTTCCTTTAGAACGGCTGCTGCCTTGTTTCCCAATACTGTGTTCCACGGAGTGGAAAAGAGGCGGCCAGGCCCTGAACGGTAGCCCATGGCAACGGTCTTGTCTACGCATGCGCGCCACCGAGGGAGGTATGTAGGGAGCCGACTGACCTGCAGCACTGTATATGAGGGGCTATCGCCCTCTAGTGTGCCGGGTGGGAACAGCAAGACTTGCCTGCTCCGGCTCATTTGGTTTATATTTTGTGAACGGTGTTTATTTCTTTTAATAAATACACATTTACAACACTCACACAATTAACAGACGCCGTTTTTGGGGCACTTGTGTGTGAGGGGGGTTGTGCTTGGGAGACTGTGTTGGGGAAACACAGCACCTCACGGGGCTGGATCCCTGAACCGAACCTAAACGCAACCTTTTTGGCGGAAAAAAGGAGGGACAGCAGTGTCTCCCTGCTGCTGATATCCCTCTAGAGTCGACCCTAATATAAGGAGGACTGTTTCTTTTTCCTATAGGGTGTTGAACTTTTTTGGATCCTTACTCCAAGCCGATGGGCGTGAGTTCTGATCAGGTGTCTGCTGCTTCACCGACTGAGGTCCCGAGCTCATCGGATGCACAGTCCTCTTGGGAAGAGGCGTAGGCGCCAGTCTGATTAGCTACTGCTAGTTAGCTTGGTCTTGATGTGCTACTGCATACTTGAAATTACCTGTTGGTGTTAGCTGTTGCTAACCCCTTAGCGCTGATTTCATCCGCTCGTTTTTACATATCGTGTCTCTAGATGATCATGGAGCCAAATCAAACGAAGGGGACGTTCCGTTCGCCCCTGTCCTCCGGTGTGGGGCTTCTCCCTGCACGAAGCAGGACTTCCACGAGGCATGCCCTGTCTGCCTGTGGATTGTGCACGCCAGGAGAGCGATGTATGAGCCCGAGGCTTGCGAGTCCTGTCGCCAACTCCGGACCTCAACCCTGGAAAGGCGGGTCAAGTTTGTGGAGAAAGTCCGGGGAAAGACAGCCATTGCACGGTTGGACCCCCTCCTCTCCGACTCCAGGTACCCGGCTTCGTCCGAGTCCGGTGGAGAGGAGCTCTCGCTCGGAGACCCCGTTGGAAACTGGGCAGAGCATATGGAGTGTACTAAGGGGTTAGTTGGGTTGGAGCCGACCCGTCCGAGGGCGCTAGCCAGCCCTTATGCCAACTAGCTTGCTCCCAGGATGGCGATGACGTTCTGCACATCGGCCTGGATGTGCGTGGCTTGCTGGACGACGAACAGGAGCCGCCGCTGCTGCACTGGCGCGCAGCTGAGAAAGTCGAAGTGGAATGGCACTGTCCTCCACTGGCTCAAAATCAGTCGGGGTTCTCGGAGTTCTTCATTCCTCCCGAACCGACGACCGTGAAAAACAGTCTGCCCTTGTTTCCTGATTTTGTCGCGGAGCTAACCTCGACATCGAACAAACCGCTGTCTACCCGCGCCACGGTGCCCGTCTATGGACAATTTTTGGACCTGGATGAAGCTGATAAGCTTGGTTTGGTGAACCCTCCACCCATGGAGGCGCCCCTGACAGCCTACCTGGCCCCGGCCTAGAACCATGGTGTCGGCGGACCCGCTATGCTCCTCCACTGCAGGTTCTCCGCCTCGCAGCTAAAGAAGATTTACCGCATACAGGCGGGCACCGCCCGTGCACTCAGGTCCGTCACCATGCTTCAGACATACCAAGCTATGCGTCTGGCGGAAATGGTCTCAGTCGTGCCTCCTGACAGCCCACTGTCCCCCCCCCCCTGAACGAGGTCCGGTCGCCACAGACTACACCCTCCGTGTGTCTCACTGTGCAGCGCTCTCCCTGGGAAGAGGAATGGCTTACACCGGCGCGAGGCACCTGTGGCTGACGCTCTCCAACGTTCCGGACCGGGACAGAGCGGTTTATTTGAACAAGCCTGTCTCGCGGCTGAAGGTTTACTTGGTCAGTCACTTGACGCCATCCAGGCTAAGTTCGAGCTGAGACAGAAGCAGACCAAGGCTTTATCCAGCATCACCCCCAGATGTGATGCTAAGCCCAAGTGGGGACAGCCAACCTGTTCAGCTTGATTCGATAGATGTATTCTTAGCGAGGCGAAGAGCGTAAGAACTGAAGGATAACCTTGATGGTGCACGAATTTATGTGCGGGCAGCCTCACAAACGTCACCGCAGGTCATCTTCCGTAAAGACGTGAAGAGAGGTTTTCTTCAGTCAGGTCATGCGGCGTGATATCCCATACAACACATGTTGTATGGGATATCAGATTCTTCACATTTTTGTGAGTACAGTTTGTCAATGTAAACCATTTCATAATTTAAGACAAATTGCAAAATTCTGAGTTTTTACTATTTATACTCTATTATGTTCTTATTTACAACTCTGTCCCACTTTTTGAACTTCATTTGGCTCCAGAACTAAAGTGAGTTTGACACCCATGATCCAGACTGTATTTCTTCTCTGCTTTGCAGGATGGTCCTATGGTTGTGGGGCTAGCACCCCAAGATGCCAGCGATAGACTCATCATGTTTCAGGTACTATATGCTACTCGTGCGTTGTGCTTTATAATAATGTAATGCAATTGTATAATAAGTGTTGATGTGATATTAAAGGGTTGAACTGATATCCATGACCAGAAGTCATTTATATATTGATTATGTGATGTGTGTGCACCATTCTGCTTCTCTTCAGAATCGATTTGACAACCTGTTCAGGAAGTACATAACTTACACTGGTGGAGAGGAGTTGTTTGGCCTCCCTGTTACCCAGCACCCTCAGCTACTGGAGATTAGAAAGCAGCTGACTCTGCTGCAAAAGCTGTACGGCCTCTACAACAATGTAATCGAAACTGTCAATGGCTACTATGATATCCTCTGGACTGATATCCATATTGAAAGGATCAATAATGAACTGCTGGATTTTCAGACAAGGTTAGATAGTTTATTTGCTACGCTGTTAATCTTATTTGTCTTATATAATTAGAATTAGTAAAACAACAATTACAATTCCTGCAATATTAGTTATTTCTCTAAAATGTGCTTCATGTAGCATTGTTCTAAGGCAATGAATGCACTTGTATTTACAAGTTTTATGTGAAATGAGAGAGCCAAGTCAGTTAAAAGTTGAAAAAAAAACTCCACAAAGGGCAAAAAGAGTTGAAGGGAATGCAAGTAAGTCATTAAATGTCCACTTTTGAACTCCTCTGATAGTGTGACAATAGTGGAAGGTTGTGAGCAGTCACTAGGGGAATATGTGCTGATGTAAGAGCTGAAAAAGACAGGACAACCTCCTCCTCTGGCATAAACGCTGTCTGTCAGTTTCAGAAGTGTTACTTTGGGCTGGATTCACTTTGCAACTGTACTGGAAGAGAAGGGATGTGTCCTTTTAAGGCACACATGCACAACTGGGCTTTAGACTGTTTGTTCATGCAGAATTGACCAGTTGTATAGAATATAAAGTAGCATATTGTATATGTTTTAAATGCCTGGTGAATGCTAGATGAATTTTTGCTCTCAGGTGTCGCAAGCTGCCCCGTGCTCTGAAAGAATGGCAGGCCTTCCTGGACCTAAAGAAAACCATTGATGAATTCAGTGAGTGTTGCCCCCTGCTGGAACTGATGACAAACAAGGCCATGATGACCCGCCACTGGAAGAGAATTACTGAGGTCAGTCAACTGATACAATACTGATTATAGTTATTTTTTTGTGATAAATGATATGACAGGGAAGCCCTACTTCTAAATGTAAATCAGTTCATGCATTTGATATGTGATCAGGTGACTGGCCACACGTTTGAAGTGGAAACCGAAGCATTCAAGCTACGCAACATCATGGAAGCCCCGCTGCTAAAGTATAAAGAGGAAATTGAGGTAAGAATAAAGCAAGCGTATAATATAGACAAAATGAGAAATGCTAGTTTTTCAGACTGATACATATATTAGTCTATTTACACTGGAAAAATCAGACTCTTACCAAGTGGAACAAACAACAGCAACTGGAAGAAAATGGACAACAGCCAAGGCGCTGCAAAATCCAGTGTCAGCCTTGAGGCACATGGATATCATGGGCCATATCCAGTCTGAAAAAGGAGGATTTGGTCTTGCTGAAGGTAATCCAACCTGGCATAAGGCTTCCAAGGCAGAAAGGAGGGAAACAGTGATTGAAGAGTTACTGTATGGCGCCAGGAGAGGGCCATTAGAACCACAAAGTCTGTTTCACTTGCCAAGCAGGGACAATGGATGAAATGGGAGGGTCCTGAGAGAAGAAAGCTCAGCTGGAGGGAGCTCTGGGAGATGGAGGCAAACAACCTGAGTTTCATCATCAGGGCTACCTATGATGTACTGCCATTGCCAAAAAATCTCCACCAGTGGTATGATGAGGATCCAACATCTACCCTTTGTCCAGCCAATGCGACTCTCAAACACATCCTGACTGGCTGTAAGACCAGCCTCACACAAGGGCGTTACACCTGGAGGCACAATGAGGTCTTGAAGTGTCTGGCAGCAGCACTAGAGAACAAGAGGATTACGGTCCGGGAGGGTCAAAAGAAGATAGACATATATATATATATATATATATATAAATCTGTTGTCTAATAATAAGTTCTTATATCTCACTGCAAAGTTACTCTTTACGTGATTGTCTTATTTTAAATGTGGTGAGATATTTGGACTAGAAATGAGAAAAATTCACTTGGTAGTTGATTTTTGCAATGTAGTCATTAATTAATAATTAAATGTTATTGAAATTACTGCATCTGACATAACTCAGACATCTACATTGACAGCAAGGTTTGCATATTTAAATTTTTAGTTTACTCAGTTTGGTTGATATTCTACCACCAGTTTCCACTGTTCTATATGTATTTCTATGTGGTATCTTTTTTACGCAGGACATCTGCATCAGTGCAGTGAAGGAGCGAGATATCGAACAAAAGCTGAAACAAGTGATCGCAGAATGGGACAACAAGAGTTTTACATTCACCATCTTTAAAACACGTGGTGAGCTGCTACTGCGAGGAGACAGCACATCAGAGATAATAACCAGCATGGAGGACAGTCTAATGATTTTAGGATCCCTTATGAACAACAGGTACGTACGTCTGTATGGAATATCATAATGGTTCCCAACATGATTTAAGGTAATTTTTTTAAGTAGATCATGTAACTTTTTCCACAGGTACAATACCCCATTTAAAGCCCAGATTCAGAAGTGGGTTCAAAATCTTTCCAACACCAGCGATATCATAGAAAACTGGATGACAGTGCAGAATCTGTGGATCTACCTGGAGGCTGTATTTGTTGGCGGAGACATTGCTAAACAGCTGCCAAAGGTAGTTACAGTACAATAAAGGCTTGTCAAAAATCACAATTTTCACCTTCTCAGCTTTTTTATACACAATAAATAGATCATTGGATAAATTCACATTGGACCTCTCAGTTCATGGTATTGGGTTTCGTGGAAAAATACACTGCACCTCTGTCAGTTTCTACTAAAACACTACAACTTTTTTAGTCATACTTTTTTTTGTTTAGTCATGATAGCTGTATCATGGAGTAAGAAAGTGGAATCTAGTGAAGATATTAATTTTTGAAAATTAAATATTCTTAATTTGATTTCAGAAACGGCTATGCTTTTACATTAATCAATTTTTCCAAATTATCCTTAGGGCTACTTGGATGTATAGTGGAACTTTTCAACGTAATCCACTTAAAAATAAAATGTTTTGACGAAGCTTAATGTGTACATAGAAATGATGAAATGTGCAATGAGCCAACCTGCAAATACAAAAAAAGCAAGGTTTATAAGGTTCCATGAAATAACATTTCTAGATGTTTTTTTTCATGGCTTTAACTTCAAAATATTTTATGTCTAAAATATTTTATTTATATGGAGTAAGTACCTGACTTTTAAATTAATACTCTATCTTCAGTCTTTAATTATAGTAGTATAATGCTGACAGTGGTTATGTATGATGATTGTATTAAAAATGTAATGCCAGTTCTGCAGTCAGGTGTGAATCAACCTATTTCCTCTAGGAAGCAAAGCGGTTCTCAAACATTGATAAATCATGGGTGAAGATCATGATGCGTGCTCATGAGATGCCCAATGTGGTGCAGTCGTGTGTGGGAGATGAGACCATGGGACAGCTGCTTCCTCATCTTCTTGAACAGCTGGAAATTTGCCAGAAGTCACTTACAGGGTGAGTATGGAGGAGTGGAATCCCAGAGAGAATTCATAACTCAGACTTAGATTTAGGTATGAGATGTGAGCAGTTCACACAATATCAGAAGGTGTTGGTGGGCAGAATAAGTAATTTTTAAAATTTCATCAAACAGGTATTTGGAAAAGAAGCGTCTGCTGTTTCCTCGTTTCTTCTTTGTCTCGGACCCTGCCCTGCTGGAGATCCTGGGCCAGGCATCAGACTCCCATACCATCCAGGCCCACCTGCTTAATGTCTTTGATAACATTAAAACTGTTCGATTTCATGACAAGGTGTTTTTTTTTTATAAGGATCCTCGAAGTGTGGCTGTTTATTAATCTCCATCTTATACAAGTTGCAAAAGAGTAATTTCTCATTCATGCTTTTCATTATAAAAATAATCTGATTGAATTTTTGCAAATATATGCAACACTGTCTTTAATACTAATCAGATAATCAATCCTTTGCACAATTTGCTGTATTTTGATAGCAAGTTTACTTTCACGGCTTTTAAACTATGAATATTTGTCTAAACACACAAATATCTAGGGTACTAATTTATAGGGCACATTTACAAATGTGTTTATCCTAATTTGTTCATTGTCTAACAGTGTTAATATTTATGAACATGTCTCTCAATTGGTTGCACTGTGAACATTCAGCTAAGACAAAAATGAAATAACTTTTTAAACTTTTAATAAAAAGAAAATAAAAAAATTTGTTGACTAGTGAAACTAGAATATTCCAGACAGAACAGAGGTTACTTTGTAATTCATATTGGTTGTGTCACATTCCCAGGTGTATGATCGTATTCTGGCTGTGTCATCACGTGAAGGGGAAACCGTGGAGCTGGAGCACCCTGTTACAGCAGAGGGAAATGTGGAGTTCTGGCTTAATGCTTTACTGAAGGAATCCCAGAGGTCTTTGCACCTTGTGATCCGACAGGCTGCTCTGACCATCCAGGAGCCTGGATTCCAGCTGATTGACTTTCTTAACTCCTTCCCAGCTCAGGTTAGTTATAGTGGAATTCGAATTGATGGAAAACTGCATAATACCGTAAAAGAACTTAAACATTTTCTTTATTACATTTCTCAGTTTGTATACGGAGATATGAAAACTAAATATTCTTGTTCTTGATCTACATTTTTTTGTTCATTTTAATGCTTGGTACAAATAAAGCAAAACATTTTTTTGGACAAATATAATGATAACACAAAAATAGCTTATAAGAGTTTAATGTCAGAGCTGATATCTATCCATTTTCCATGTTTTTCTTGATAATAACCAAAATCCCTTCAGTTCTTGCATATATATCTGACAAAAATAGTACTTTTAGGCATTCCATGTTTTCTTTTCTCTCTGTTTTAGTCACGTGATAATCACTGTGTTTGATGACTTATGATGGCCTAAGGGTTTTCTCTTCGACTGCAGGTTGGCTTGCTGGGGATTCAGATGATATGGACAAGAGATGCAGAGGAGGCTTTGACAAATGCCCGATACGACCGCCGTATTATGACTAAAACCAACCAGGTCTTCTTGGATCTTCTTAATACACTGATTGACATGACCACAAGAGACCTGGAGGCTGTGGAGAGAACCAAGTATGAGACCCTCATCACCATCCATGTCCACCAGAGGGACATATTTGATGACCTGGTTAGTAAGCGATTGGTAATTTAAAAGGGAACATCTTTTAGTCAGTTTGTTTTTCCCAGCTTTGTATGCAATCTGAATCTTTTGCCCTGAGAGCTGTTTTTCTATAGAGCAGCTTTCAGTATTAAGACACACTAGGTTTAAGGTGTCAGAATACCAAACCTATTCATTGGAAAGAGTGAATTCTCTGTGACAAAAGTCTGAAAAGCATTTAAAAAAAAAAAAAAATCAAGTAATATTTGGTATTAGAGAAAGGTCTATGTTTGAAATCTCTTCTCCAGGAGTATAAATTGCGATGTGTATCTCAAGGTGAAGAGAACAAGTCTGAATTAACTTGATGTGAATTAAAATAATAATCTCCTCTGGTCTCATATTTGTTTATTCTCTTCCAACCTGTTTGCACTAATTTTATTGTGCACATATCCTTTTTTGTCTTCTTTTTCCTGTTCACAGTTTTTTTTTAATCACACTCCCATCCTTCAATAATCACTTAACCATTGTTCTGTTCTTCATTCTAATTATCTTCTGTCTGTTTCATTTTCTTCATATCTCTTTTTATCTTTTAAACTATATTTGTATCTGAATCATCTGACTTTGCTCTTTCTTGCAACCTTTCTCCCTGTTCTTCTCTTTTCCCATTTCTTTCATCTTATGACCTCTCACCTCTTTTTCTGATTCCCGGCTTTCTTGGCTCTCTTCCTTTTTACCACCTTTTAAAATAACCTTCTTTTCACCTCATCTCTTCCATACTATGGACCCTTCCACCCCTCCTTTCCTTCTTCCCGCTTTTATCTCCTGACTCACATCACTTCCTAAATGGCTCCTTTCGATTTCCTATTCTTTACATCTTCCCTCTCTCTCTCCCTCATCTGTCCATTTATCTTACTCCTTGTCTCTTTGCCACTGTCTTACTGTTTTCATTCCTTCTCCTTTTCACATCCCTTTTTGTCTCCTGCTGTGCCTTATCCTTAATGTTGTCCCCTAGTGCCGGCTACACGTCAAAAGCCCCAATGACTTTGAGTGGCTGAAGCAGTGCCGTTTCTACTTTAATGAAGACTCTGACAAGATGATCATCAACATCACAGACGTGGGATTTGTCTACCAGAATGAATTCTTGGGCTGCACTGAAAGGCTTGTCATTACACCGTTGACTGACAGGTACAGGTTCCACATATTGGATCACAAACATTTACACAAACAAATGTTGGAAAGTGCACTTGCCTAGTCTCAGTTGTATTTATACAATTTCAAAAAAGACTAGCCATTATTTGTTATCTCCAACTTCATATGAGACCAGACCTCACCTGTATACTAACAACGACTACTTAAAATGCTTAATTTTTAATGTAGCAGATGACACATTATATAGTTGTTTTTAACATAAAGAGCCTGTAAAATCTTGGCCTATAATATCTGGCTTTATTTCCAGCCACAACTTTCCTTATTTCTTTATTTAGTTTAGTTTATTTCAAATGTGCAACAAAACCAAATAATCCAACTTGGTCTTTATAAATGAAACGGATTTTAAGATGTTAAAATAAAAAATAAAAACATCCACATGAAAACAAAGTATGACTTAATTTGCATATTCAAAAAGGAGTGGGAGGAATGGAAGTGAGGGGATTTCTTCACCCTATTTTCTTCTAAAATCCTTCAGAGATGGAACTTCATGTGTTTTGTCACATTCATTATTGAACATTCATATGATGTTTGTGTTGGTGTCTCTTTTGCACTGGGAATTTGTGTTTTTGTTGAGGGTTGATAGTGAAGATAAAGGCTATATCCACCTGATAGCACTGATAATGTGCATAGCTACCAAATGGAAAGTCTATTCATGAGATGGATACATATACAGCTCTGGAAAAAATTAACACGCCTTGTTCTTATGAATAAAAACCTCTCATTTAAGAAGAACTATAAAAACACTACTGGTTCACAATCACTATCTTCTTACAATAAGCAAAAACTGTGCTATTAGTACTGTAAAAGTAATTGAAATGAAAAAAATAACTATTGAAAACTTCTGCTCTGACAATATTCCCAAACTCTGAGGAGCTTTTCTATCAGGACAATGGATGACAGACCACCAAGTGAAGACCTTGTCATAGTCAGACCAATATCCAGACCTGAACCCACTTTAAAAACTTCTGGAAGAAGATGAATGGTCATAAGCCATCAAACATTGCTAAGTATTTTCTCAGCCAGGAGATGCATAAAGTCATCCAACAGCAATGGAGGAGAGACAAGACATGTGAAAACTGTCACTGAAAATCTGAGTTTTTCCATCAATAATTGATGTCTGAACTTTTCCCAAGTTACAACATTAGTATAGTGTTGTTTAGAAATGAATATAAACTTTTTTTATTTTTGGCATTTTTTAAGGTCTAAAAACACTGCACCTTTTTGTCATTTGACCATGTGTCGTATTCTGCAAATACATACTTTAAATAGGGATGGTCATGACTCAGTTGATAGAGCGGGTCATCCAGTAACTGAAGGGTTGGTGGTTTGAATCCCGCTCTTTCCTAGTTGTTCTGTTGTGTTCTTGGGCAAGACACTTCACCCTCCTTGCTTCCAGTGCAACTCACACTGGTAAATAGCACAATGGTGAATGTTTGGTGGTGGTTAGAGGGGTCGTAGATCAGTCTGCCCCAGGACAGCTGTAGCTATGTATGTAGTTTACCACCACCATGTGCATGTGAGAGTGAATGAATAATGGGTCACTAATGTGAAGCGTTGTGAGTGGCCAAAGAAGAAGCACTATATAATTCCAATTCATTAAATAACAATATTTTATTCGGAATTTGGGAGAAATATTGTCTGTAGTTTAGAGAGTAAAATAAAACTTTCCATTTTTGTCATACAGCGCTAATTTTGCAGCAGACTCTTATTTTTTTTTTTTCCAGAACTGTATAGAAGCAGTTGTTTCATGTGTTTTCACAGGGAAAATTGCATCACATGCTATATCACAAGAGGAACAACTGGTAGTAGCTTATTCACTCTAATGGTCAACTAGTGACCAGTGACTTGGAACAAAATAAATGAGAATAGAACGGTAGATACTCTTGCACGGTGGTCATCAGCCTCTATCACTGACAAGAAGAAAGTGACTGACAGAGACAAAGAGAGAAAGAGAACCTGACGCAAGACAGGGATGCTGAAGTCCACCAACAGTCAGTGTCAGACATACAGGCAGAGAGAGAATAATATGAGAGGAGACACAGAGGAATAAAATGAGAAGAGACAGGGAGAAAGAAATGAGAAGAGACAGCAGCAGGGAGGGAGCTACCAGCAGACATCAGACAGCGTCCCTCCCAAGAAGTGGCATGCTGGCTTTATGGCCAAAGGCACAAATACAGCCCTTTATTTCCTTACTGTCTAAATTCCCTGCCTATTTAATCCCTCCAATTTAGTTCATGTGTGCTCGGCTGCTTTTCTTTTAATTCTTTGTCTTTCACATTTCTTTTATTGAATGAAGAGGACACATACATGGAATTTAAAACAATTTCTTCTGAATTATCTGAGGGACAAGTCTCTTATGAATTTGGGAAAAAAATGACAGCTATTCAATAGGAGTATTCAATCCAGCAGTGACTAGACATCTTGGTGAAAGTTATCTATTTGTGAAGTTTCCTTGGTTTGGAATCTGTAATACCTTATACAGTAGTAGACTCCAGCCTCCAGCCTCCCTTTGGAAAACATTGCTCTAAAGTATTTTAGAAAGTATCTGTTTCCGATATTAAATTAAAACAAATGACAAAAGTCCTGGTTAGCTCATGTTTTAATATCTATGATGGAGTGTTATTACACATATAGTATGTGGTGGTTAATGTACAAGTATACAATAGATTTCAAAATATTCCACTAGAAAGAACCTGTAAAGTGAATAATGTACAGATAGTGTTTTGAAGTACATCTAAGACCAGTATTCCTTTGGACTAAAACCTATTCTCTTGTTAATTCTAAGAATTTCACATTTTGACCCCAGGCTTATCTTGGAAACTTGAGCCAACCAGCATTTAAGACTTGACTTTTCTTTATCATTAATACACATGTAGTAAAATTTCATTAGTTTTATTCCAGAAGCATTTTACTTGCAGACCAGTAAAATCAGGTCACACCAGTTTTATTTAGTGATAACATAATTGTGAGGGAAAAGAAAAACTGTTATAAGTTTTTTTTTGTTGTATTCATGACTATCAGTGTAATATATATATATATGTGTTTGCTTAGGTGCTACATTACTTTGGCCCAGGCTCTGGGTATGAGTATGGGTGGAGCACCAGCTGGTCCTGCAGGAACAGGTAAAAACAATAATTTATTGTTGTGCTGAAAAGATAAACTTACATGATATCTGCAGACAAAATGTGGCCTTGAACACCTGTATTTGTCTAATGGGGACCAAATTAAAGGTGCCATATTTTGTCAAACTGACTTTTAGTAGTCTTTGGTTCATTTGTCTGTGTATCTGGACCCTAATAGTGCATAAAATTTGAATTGTTGCAAAGCTATCTTTCTGTTCATTTTAGCAAAATAAAAAGGGTGGCTTTCTCCTGCATGTTTTAATTCCTGCGTTATTTGTTATGTCCATAACTACTAGTTTAGTCACAGCAGTTGCACATATAAGGTCAAGACTTCATATGAACATTTCTCTGAGTACGGCATAATTGTTTGTCAGCAGCAATGGTTGTCCATACTGAAAATACGTCCAATCTTGAGGTGATTGTCTAAAACGTTCAGTTGTTGGTTGAATAGGACAGATCAGCACAACCAACAACCTGGAGGGAAATGGCTCATGTGCATGTAAAGGATCAGTGCTCAAAATTACCTTTCAAAATTACCTTTCTGATGTCATTACTCAGAAATAGGGTTAAAGATCAACCTGTAGGGTTCAATTAATGAAGAAATCATACCCTCAAATGGCATGCACATAGCATTGTACAAAATCTAATACAAATTAAACTTGGTTTCAACCTCAGTTTTAATTGGCACTAACAATAAAAACAATGACTCTTATCATCCCATTCAACTTTATGTTTTTTTTTTATTACCCTTTTGATTTATATATTGAGTATTTATATATTATATAATATTCAAAATGCATTAATTCATGAAAGTTCACAAATAATTAGTAAATACAGTAAATTTAGCCTCAAGTACATAATCCCTGTATTTGAGAGATGAAACCAATTAATTTGATTGTGTATAATATATTAAAAGTTTTTGTGTGTGTTTGTGTCAGGTAAGACCGAGACAATCAAAGACATGGGTCGCTGCCTTGGAAAATATGTTGTGGTCTTCAACTGTTCTGACCAGATGGACTTTAGAGGCCTTGGGAGAATATTCAAAGGTGAGAGACTCACAGAGTGGCAAAGAAAGTGAGTGATTAATTTTTTTGTTATATCAATGAAGACGCATTAGATTTAGGTTAGAAATTAAAATTTCACATTGACAAATGGGAAATGTCGAGACGTTGTTTTGCAGGTGAACCACAACTAGATTAAAAAAACAACAACAAAACCCTATGAAACACAACTACACGTGTATGTGGAATCGCAGGCTTTCAGATTTTTAGACATGTCGACTTACATGTGATTTCCAGGTCTGGCTCAATCTGGTTCATGGGGCTGTTTTGACGAGTTCAACCGCATTGACCTCCCAGTTCTGTCAGTAGCAGCTCAACAGATTGCTATTGTGCTCACCTGCAAGAAGGAGCGACGCAAAAACTTTATCTTCACCGATGGGGACAATGTGGATATGAATCCGGAGTTTGGCATCTTTCTTACTATGGTACAGACATAACAGCATCAATATTTCAAAATGATAGAGATCAGATCTGCTTTTCATATTGTACTGATGGCCATAGTGATTTACTGTCTTGATAAGATTGTTTTCAGTTTATTTTTTGCAGAATTTCAAAAGAGTAGAGAATCTATTTACATAACAATTTCAATATGTCTTTATAATTCACTTGGGTACACTGCCATCTGTAGAATCTCCTGTTTGACTTGAAATACTTTCATTACCCTGCTCTCCTTAAAGATAGGCAAGGGGTTTGTTGTCTGTGCGATTATTCATTTGGCAGTTTGTTTCTCAGCAAATTTGCCCAAAAGATAATGGATCGATTTCCATGAAATTTTCAGGAAAGATACGAGGTCGTCCAGAATAGATTGCTTTCTATTTTGCTGAATGTAGGTCATAGGTCAAGGTCACCAAAAACATGTTTGCATTAAGAGATGGGGAAAATCAGGAATTTTCATTTTATTCCTGTATACTCAATTTTGCATATAGCTTCTTTTTGCTCTCACTGTTGATGTGCAGTGACAGAAGCTTAACCCTTGTATTATGTTGAAAAAAAATTACATTGATTATGTTGCAGGTCATTTTCACCCCGTTCCCTTTAAATCCACTCAAAACAGTAAAAAACCCCCCCCCAAAAAACAGGTTAAACCAAATAACAACATTTAGAAAAGATACATACAATATATTTTTTTAATTCCAAAACTAAATTTAAGAATGATTTAATCAAACTTTTATCTCAAACACGTCTCTGATTCATCCTCATGATAGGAAAGTTGACAATTTGGATCATCAATAACATCTCTGAAATCTCTTCCTCTGCATCACTTTTCCAGTTCAAAATCTGTGATAAAGCCTCTTCAAGAATAAACTTTCTGGAGATCATTTTTGGTGAGTTTGTCAAAGAGATGACATGAGAAAAGTGACAAGGACAAGGGAAAGAAAGTTCCTACTTTACACACACCTGGGTCTGAATGGTTCTTCAAAGGAAATCAAAATACAAATGAATCAAAACAAAGTACATCAAAGAGACATGTTTAGTTTAGATCTGAGCAGTTATTTACCCACATTAAAGTGTCAACATCATCTTTGTATACAAACACTGCGCAGACACTACATGAAGAAAAATAAAGGATAACCTGTACTTTGATCAACTCAAAAACTGAAATGGGTCAAGTTGACCCTTAACATAATACAAGGGTTAAATGACAATTTTGAAGAGTCTCGGTCCAAGGTCACAATAAAGGTCCAAACGTTGAATATAACTTTTGAACTATTCACTTTCCAAACTTCCAATGAGCACCAAAATACTTGTCTTTCAGTTCTGCATCTTGTGTGTCTACTGTAGCTTTTGGAGTCCAGGTAGCACTCCTGAAGCTAACTTTTTTGGGGAATTCTGCATCTTGTGTGTATAGATTTTGACTTTTTGTTGACCCAAGAGGTCAGGGGTCACTGGGTCTATTCCTAAAAACCTAAAATGAAATTTAATGGGAAAAACTAGTGGAAATAGAGACTTAGTTACTATTATTGACAGATAGGAAACCTAACATGGGCTTCAAAAGAGCATCGTGACCTTTGACCTTGAGCAACCTTGAAAGGTCAAACCCCTGTTTTGAGGGAGATGTCCATTAAGAGCTCAAATGTTTGCAAGAGGTGGGGTTTGCTGTGTCTGGCACCACTTGTTAGTGAATTTTAAATTAAATGTATCTAAGCTCAATTATGTCAATTAACAAAAAGAAATTACATGTTAGATTTGAGTTATTGACTTATTTTTTCTAAGGTTTTTGGGCTATGTTAAATATTGTAGACTTCTTACATTTTATACTTGGAGTGAATGACTTTATTTCTTCTGCACAGTTTTGATCCCACACTAAGTCATCAAAGAAAAACGATCCTTTTGTGTGGATAGAGGAGTTAAAGGAATCAGTTTGTGTTTACCCCTCTGTGTGCATTTGCCTTTTTGTGTGTGTATTTCTGTCTGTACACACATGTAGAAACAGTAATTAAGACAAATTCTTTGCATGGACCATGCATAGACAGTCCATAGGAATTTATGCATCTGAAAGGTAGAGCTTATTATAAACTTTTAATGATATTCCTGTATTTACTAAAAACTGAACTCTTTGTTTACAGCTCTCATTAGTACATACAGAACAAGCTTGGTGAGAAATAAACAAGGATTTGGGTGTTTTTATAGTATTTTCTAAATATAATTTGAGATCTAAAATGATCTGTCTGAGTGCTTTAACTTATCTCCCCTTCTCCTGTATAATCAGAACCCTGGATATGCAGGTCGCCAAGAGCTTCCTGAAAACCTGAAGATTAACTTCCGCTCTGTGGCCATGATGGTTCCAGATCGACAAATTATTATTCGGGTAAAATTAGCCAGCTGTGGGTTCATAGACAATATGGAGCTGGCTCGCAAGTTCTTTACCCTCTACAAGCTGTGTGAGGAGCAACTCTCAAAGCAGGTAAAAGAAAAGATAAACACATAGTGCTTGTACGGTTTAGGAAAAATATCAGACCACCCATGTTTTCTTCAATTTCTTGTACATTTTAATCCCTGGTTCAACTAAAGGTAGATTTGTTTGTACAGATATAATAACAACACCAAAAATAGCTCATTGGAGTTTAATTTCAGAGCTGATTTCTATCTATTTTCCATGGTTTTCTTGATGATAACCAAAATGTCATTTCTTGCACCATTATATATGGCATTGTTCTGTAATGACAGAAACAATGCTTTTATTCAATCCATGTTTTTTTTTTCCGCCCTGTCTGTTTTAGTCACATGATACACACATAAGTTAGTTCTTGATTGCGTGACCATTGTTTTTGATTACTTCTGATAGTCTCATAATTTTTCCTGTGACTGTATATGTCAGTACAGTTTCTCCACTTTATGCTGTGTGAAGGATGAAGCCAGAAATCTAGGATTTTTTTTGCACTCTTCTAGCAATTTCTGCACTATTAAAAAGCCTGGCATTTATTGAGTCTGGAATATCTCCAAGATTAGATAATGTATTTCATTCAGAGATTCTCTCGTGAAAGTGAGTTAATCATCCCCAGCTGGTCCAAAATGCAAGAGTTTTTACAAGATTTAGAGAGCATCATTATTTGTCATTTATGTGAGTCCTTTGGATTAGTCAACTCTGAGACGGGCCTTATTTGGAAATCCAACCTCAAGAGCCTTTTGAAAAAAAGTATTCTTTTTTTTTTTTTTAAGAACTGTAACTGAACTATATATACTGTATTTTCCTACGTCTTCATGTCTGTGAAGCACTTACTTTGTAGACTTGTTCTGAAAAAAAAAACAAACGCATCAAATCACATTATGTTGATGCTTACTTTATAATTGCGTCATGCACCGTAAGTGAAGAGAGGTGATTATTTTTACTCTGCGTGTGTCTGAAAAATGAAACAACCTTTTGAAAAATGTCTACATATTTTAACTGAATGTCTTCCATAGTTTTGGTTTCTCTATGATTGAGTTTTTGGGGGGTGGGTGGGGTTGGAGGGGGTCTGTGTGCAGGGTTTTCCTTCACTCACTGCCCGATGCATTACTGAAACACTTGAAAATACACATTGCAGAGGGAGGAAACAGTGCAGTAAGTTGAATCTCCAGTGCTGTCTGTTTTCAGGTTCACTATGACTTTGGCCTGAGGAATATTCTATCTGTGCTACGAACACTGGGAGCAGCCAAACGTGCCAACCCCAATGACACAGAGTCCACTATTGTGATGAGGGTCCTCAGGGACATGAACCTCTCCAAACTGGTTAGTCTAACGCAGAATAAAATACAGCAAAATATATTCTAAAACATTACAAATACTACTGAAGGGTCCATGTCTTCTGCCAAATTTTGATAAGATTGTAGAAGTATAACTGTGAATAATATGTCTATTTTCAATAAAACATTTTTGACCAAGGGGTGTTATTTTTGGTTTGGTTTGTGTATTTGTTTGATTATTAAGACTCTAGCACTAAAACAATGGTTGAATTCATACCAAATTTGATTTATTGATTGGCAGTGACCCAAAATAGATGTCATCCTAGTTTGGAAAAGTAGGTCAAAGTTTGAAAAGAATTTTTACATATTTTTTCCCCCTATTTACTTATAGTATAATGGGTAAAATTTCACATCTGTAGCAGTAAAACTATTTTTTTTTTTAAAATTGATATTAATTTGGGTTTATAGATTGCCAGTGACCCAAAAATAGAAAAGTATTATTATTATTATTATTATTATTATTATTATTATTATTATTATTATTATTATTATTATTATTATTATTATTATTATTATTATTATTATTATTATTATTATTATTTTGACATCTTTTTTTCTACCCATTTTCTTATGATGGGTAAAATTTCCCATGTCTGTAGAAGCAAAGCTATTTGTTGAATTCATACCAAATTGGGTCTATAGATTACTAGTGACCTAGAGTAGGCATGGTTATATTTTAGGAAAAGTAGTAGTAAAAATATTTCTGCATATTTAAATTTTTTCCCCACCCATTTTCTTATAATCGGTGAAATTCCAAATGTCTATAAATACTTGGCACGTATGATATATTGACATCAGCACACGTATAGATATGATATCAGCTGGATTGTTGTGAAAATAAGTTATAGTACATGTCTTCAAATGTAATACGAAAAGAAGTTAAAAGAATTTTAAGTATGAGAAACTCTTCATTCAGTGTGAGTAAATTTGTATCCATGTGTTCACTTGTATGTGTGTGTGTGTGTGTGTGTGTGTGTTAGATTGATGAGGATGAACCCCTCTTCCTGAGCTTGATTGAGGACCTCTTTCCTGGCATCCAACTTGATAAAGCAGGCTACCCTGAACTCGAGGATGCTATTGACACACAAGTAAGTGGGAGAGAATTTATTTGAAGTGTATGTTTACCACAAACAGTGGTGCTGTAGGAAAATACAGTCAGTCATTTGAACGCTGAAATAAATAATACTACAGAGAAATATACAATAAAAAGAGTGATAAAAACCTGCAAAAGACCAATGGCATATGGCACTCTTCTGTTTTTTTATATTACTCAAATGAGTAAACTTGTAGTTCCTAGAGACATAAAACGTGTCAATCTCATTTTGCAGCAAATGCAGCAAACACAGGGTATGTAACTCAGAAAGAAAGACATGTAGAATAGAATAGAATAGCTTTACTGCCATAGTGTTAAGTTCAATGAAATTAAAAGTGCCATCCAATCTATGCATCATGCAAAACCTACAAAATACTTATCAGCTTAGTAGAATAAAATATTACCCTGCATATGTATTTGTGTATTGAATGTGTTTATAATATATGCATACACTCCCACGCGCCTGTATTCTTATTTGTATGTGTAGATGAATGTATACAGTAGTTCATTCTAAATGAAATCAACAGATTTTTAAGAAAATTTCCCACCTAGCCTCCTCAGATTTAATTTTTTTTAAATTTTTACATACTTGTGGAACATTATATGTGATATGTGAAATCCAAAATTTCCAGGTTTAATTGTAAATCGTTCAAAAGTTAGGACAGTTTGAAGTTGGTAGCCTAAAATTGCAACCAAAATTAAGATTTCAAATTTTTGGTACAAGCTGATATTTTTGAGTTTCAGCTGTTCATACATTATATCATATATGACGTAACATAGTAACTTCATTTTACATAGATCCATTCCCCAGGTAGCCAAGATACAACACATAAAATGTATAATCAATACAATGATTAGTTTTTTGTCATTAGTCATTCTCTGTAGCATGAACTTATACATTTTATGTAAATATTTTCATAGTTCTTAGGACTACCAATTCCTGTGATATGATATTGAAATTTTCAGACCTCTAGCTCCTGTTGTTCAGAAGTTATAGAAACCAGAAAATAGCCAAAAATTTCAGTTGTGATTTTAGAGTACCCCCTATTTACTTCAAATAGTCATAGCTTTGGAAATCTTAATAATTAAGCCTTGAAATTTTGTGTTTTTCCATCATATGTAATTTTCTACAAGTATGTAAAAACCTGAGGGTGAGGGAGTAAGGGTAAAAGGGTAAGGTGGGGTACTCTTTGATGAAATTATATAGAATGACCCATATACATTCAACATGGCTGTTTTTAGTTACTGGTGACATCCAACACACAATATCAACATAAAAAATAGAGGAGAACTCCAAGTGTGTGTTTATCAAATCTGTCAGGTTGAGGAAGCGGGTCTGATCAGCCACCCTCCCTGGAAACTGAAGGTCATCCAACTGTTCGAGACTCAGCGAGTCCGGCATGGCATGATGGCGCTGGGGCCAAGTGGTGCTGGAAAGACAACATGCATACACACACTCATGAAAGCAATGACAGGTATGTTTTGTTTTTGAGAGGTGTGTGTGTAAAAATATCCTTGATTTTTAAATATTGAAATAATATTTCAATATTTAAATGTTGTAATATTTAAAGTGAGACGTCACACACCAGTGTTTTTTTTTATTTTATTTTATTTACGCACCAGTTTTAATATATGTGGTTGTGTTTACAATATAAATAATCTACTGTAACATCTCTCTTGATGCCATACTTCTTCAGAATGTGGTCAGCCTCATAGAGAAATGCGCATGAACCCCAAAGCTATCACAGCACCTCAGATGTTCGGTCGACTGGATGTAGCTACCAATGACTGGACTGACGGCATCTTCTCTACACTTTGGAGGAAAACACTGAGAGCAAAAAAAGGTGAGAATCAATCATTGTTAAAATTCGAAATCTAATTAAATATACAGTATGAACAGTTCTTGTGGCTATTGCTGCAAAACACTTTTTAAATAGATTTTTGTGATAAATAATTTTGCTTATCAGTTTAGCTTTTTTTTTTTCATTTTATCCAACAAAGCTTCATATTGAATTGTCTGTTAAAAGACCATTTGGGATTAATCTGAATATTTTTAAACATTGTAGGTGGGCTTTATAAATATAAGTACCAGCTGTAATTGCAGTTTATGACGCAAATGTAGGAGCATTATTTCACGGCTCACAGAGAAAACATGTTAGGAATCACTGTTGGGTTATTACAGAGAACTTAGTTCAAAGCAACACCAACAGCTGTTTTATATTTTTATTTAATCCTTCGCCTACACAGTTCATAAAAAATGTATGTGTGCTTTAGTATGAATATACATAATGCGCCAAAGTGTGCATCTAAAGTATTGAAGTGTATTTCCTGCTGTTATGCATATTTTGGAGTAGGATGTTCCATATGCCTGGAAAGTGTACAGCAACGTACTGTTCAAGCTCTCAAAGCTTTTTCGCATTTAAAAAACAAACTTTCAGATGGGGAGGGAAAAAAACTAGATGATGCAAAGTTGTTGTACACTTTATTCAGGAGTTGCAGTAATGTACTAAGAGGAAGTGTTTATTTTAGTTTAGTCCAAGTGTGACTGCTTTACTTTAATCTGACTGTACTTATCCTTCGACCAACACGAAACAACAGACTGAACATGCCGACTATGCACTGGAATGTGATACAAAGAAAGTAAAATAAGGCTGTATTAAATCCCCCCCTCACCTCATACAATAGTTTTCCAGCTTCTTTCCTAAATTGACCTTTAGGCATAAGAGTAGAATAGTTTCTGGTATACTTGACATAATTAACCCATAAAAAGCAAACCTGCAAATCAGAACCAAACAAAGTGAAGCATCATTCAGTTCTTTTGCTCCTCATCTGTGGAATAAACTACCTGAATACCTGAGGTCTGGGAAAAAACTTTAACTTGACTTAAATCAGGCCTGAAAACATTACTATTTAGTGGAGCTTTTACTTAAATTCTTTATGGCTTTTTAAAAAAAAAAAATTTATGTGTATTTTATGTTATTTTAACTGTATTTTAATGCATTTTAATCATTTTAATTTTCTTATATGTTGTATGAAAAGCACCTTGAATTTTCCTGTACATGAAATGTGCTATACAAATAAATTTCCCTTGCCTTACCTTGCCTCACTCCCATCCCCATTTGAAAATGTTCAGGGAAAAAAATCTACATAGATCAGGAATTGAACCTGAGTTTTCTGTGATGTAGTCTAATACAGTAGTCAAGTGAGTTTAATCTCTGTGTGGCTCAGTTTGACCTATTTGCTATGGGATTGCATTGGTACTTTTCAAGATGTAAGAAGTTACCAGTATAGACAGGATCTAACAAGAGTGGTTGGTTCTTTGGTAATAGACATTTAATTCCACAGCAATGTGCCAGAAGCCACTGCAGGAAAATAATGGTTATGTAAATAAATAATGCTTTCATTCTCAGGAGAACACATCTGGATTGTCCTGGATGGACCGGTTGATGCAATTTGGATTGAAAACCTTAACTCAGTCTTGGATGATAATAAGACCCTCACCCTGGCAAATGGAGACCGCATACCCATGGCACCCAACTGTAAGGTGGTGTTTGAGCCACATAACATAGACAATGCATCTCCTGCTACTGTCTCCCGCAATGGCATGGTGTTCATGAGCTCATCTGTGCTCAACTGGAGCCCGATACTGGAGGTGAATAAACTGTACCGTTAGTAATGTTATGAACAGTACACGTAAAATATGTACAGTATGTCATTATCATATGATGGCTAATATATATAATTGATGCACTGTAGTTGTATAGGTCAAGTGTGCAATTCTTGATTTTTGAAATGAACGACATCTGCCTCTGCTCCATCAGAAAGCAGCACCCCAAAACAAGTCCTTTACTGTGTGTGTGTGTGTGTGTGTGTGTGTCAAGGCAAGAAGCACAAGCTGTTGTTGACTAGCTGACAGCTAAAGGGCCACAAATGAATTGTACTAAACTCCATATTTAACTAACCACAGTGATGTGCTTACTGCTTTCAGGGCTGGTTAAAGAAACGCTCACCCCAGGAAGCAGAAGTGCTAAGAGAACTCTTCACGTCCTCCTTCCCTGAGCTTTACAGTTTCAGTGTGCAGTCACTGGAGTTCAAAATGGAATTGCTCGAGGCCTTTGTCATAATGCAGTGCATCTACATGCTGCAGGGACTCATTCCACCAAAGGTACAGATGCAGTACATAACAGTTTTTTGGAAAGATAACAAGATTTTAATCATTAAGATTAATTTGGCCTGTGGAGGGCAAAAATAATTTCTGGTATAAGAGTTAACATTTATGTAGATAAAATACATTTTGAATTATTAACCATTATAGAAACATGTGAAAGGTTATACGTCAATAGATATAGTTGAAAATATGATTTTCATCTATAAAAGAAATGTACCCTATCATGAAACTTAATTTTTTTGCCCAATTTTCAATCACAGCAATATCAAGGGAAATTGCATCTCTGTTAGTGTAATTTCTTATAATAATATCATTTAGTGTTATCATTAAATGGGAAGTGAAACTACTAGAACAGCTAAAAGCTCCAATTATGACAATTTTGTATAATTAACATTCAAAAGAAATAATTGATAGATATTCATTCATTCTTCTTTAAAAAATAATTACATTTGAAATCAATGGGTTTAATGTTACTGTTAAAGTTCTGAAAACAACCTTGTTTTTTGTGTTTGAATAAATGCTCAAATTAATGTTTTTTTGTGGTTGACTCTCTCCAGGATCAGTGTGGTGAGATTTCAAGAGGGCACTTGGAGCGACTTTATGTCTTCGCTTTGATGTGGAGCACCGGAGCGTTACTTGAACTGGATGACCGGAAGAAGATGGAGATCTGGATCAGAGCAAATGACAGCATTTGCCTGAATTTGCCAGACATTCCTCTTGACAGTGAAGGCACCATGTTTGACTACTACGTCACAGCAGATGGTACTCAATCATTAAACATGAAGTTAACAGATGTATTCACATGTAGATTAAGATGTCAAAAAACAATGTATGATAGTATGATGTATTTTATAGTTACTTGAGATTTTTTAAAGTCTGCAGTGCAATGTAGAAATATGTGTCTTGAGTGGAAGTAACAGTGTCATATTTTGTGATAAATTCTATGCCACAAAATTAATTTAATTTAATTCATGCACATTTGTCTTCAAAAGGTCACTGGGTCCACTGGAACACCAAAGTGGAGGAGTACATTTATCCATCTGAAATAACCCCAGAGTACAGCTCGATCTTAGTTCCCAATGTGGACAATGTTAGAACAGACTTTCTTATCCAATCCATAGCAAAGCAGGGCAAGGTGAGTATTTTTATTTATTTGGACAGTGTTTGTCCATGACCAATTTTATGTACAGTATGTGTCACAACTGTGGACACAACTTCCCATTCAGTTTTTAAAAAAATTATTATTATTTATTTTTCTACATTGCAGATTAATACTAAAAGCATCAAAACTATGAGGAGAAATACGTATATGTAATTAAGCATCCAACAATAAAGTATTACATTAATCATAAAATGTTTTATATAGCCGCCTTTAATGTTGGTGACAGCAATGCACACTCTTAAAGGAGTAATTTCATGGCTATTTCATTAATATTGCTGTGTTCTCCATTGTTATTCAATACATTGTCTGTTGGTTCTGTTTAAAAAAAAAACATCCGGATTGTTTTGTTTCATGCTGTTTTTGGAGGGTAGAAAAATGACGTGAGGTCAAACAACAGACTTTACCGGTGCTTCCGCATTCATGTTCATGTGATGAGGCGTCTCTAATTGGTTCAAAATGTCTGAAGGAACATTCCCCCTCCCCTCTCGCTCTGTGTGTGTTTACCATCCCAGAGTAACATTCAGCTAGGTTTGTTCACGTTTTGAAAACGTGCAGGGGAAAAAAATTCCACTTTATTTCCACAGAGAGCGCATGAACCAGTTTGCTCGGCCATTTTTTTCAAGTTTGTGCAGCAGCTACTGCGGCGCCGTCTTCTCTTGTAGATGCTAATGCTAATTTAGATTTACTGCAATGGGGGACAGGCTTAACCCCACGTGGGTGATGCCAATGTCTCCATGATGTGTTGTGGACAGGCTTTTTCTGAGTCGCTTGTTGCTATGTGTTGTTTTCTATGAATGGGAAATGTAGCCAGTGGAGGGGACACACCATTTTCAAATGCAGCATGTGTTGGTAACTCAGGGTTATCCATCAGATTCCAAAAGAAGTGTGGAAAAGTGGTTTTCAGCGGAATTACACCTTTAACATTCTTGCAATTAGATTCACAAGGTAGTCACCAACATGTGTTGAGGAAGCTACTTTACAAGTGTAGCTTGTAAAATTACAAATAGTTCATCATGGCAGTAGTTCAAACAAGTTAAATTTTTACTCCTGGAGAAATGTAGTTTGTAAAACTAAAGCACTTTTTATTTTCAGTATTAAACTGAGAATGTACATGCACAGTAAATTTTGCAGTGTTAAATCAACACTTAGAGAGTTTATTTAACTTCTTCTAGAGTGTATTTGGTCCCATTTTCTCCAAATTAACACTGCAAAATTTACTGTGTGTGAACAAACAAATATACCGTGGTTGGGGTGGCACATCGCTATCAGGGGTGGTGCTGGCAAGAGGGTTGTCCATGGTGGTGATGACCATACAATGTTTGAAATGATCACACATCTATGAAGTATTCAAATGCTAAAAGGGCAAACCAATCAGAGGCAGCATTGACTGTCATGTCATGTCATGAAATGATCATGATGCCAACGGAGTTCAGGATAAAAGAAAAATGGACTCATTGTGTTCAATAGTGAAATACATTTTATATTACAAAAATAAATCTAATTAATTTGCCCCTCTTGTTTATTTATTTGCTTATAGTTGGGCCACTTTAAAACTTTCAAAACATTCAACTTTTTAAATAATGGAAATGTTAAGTTTAGAGCAAAAACAAAGTCTATTTCAACTGGAGGATAAACGGCTCTTTAAGACTGATATTTATCACTTTATTGTATGTCACACTGATGGATTACTATGAATAGGAGTTTAATTGTCTTTATATACAGATGTTTTACCTTCATACTCATCTGAAGTTAATTAACTTACAGGCTGTTTTGCTGATTGGAGAACAAGGAACAGCCAAGACGGTTGTCATCAAGAGCTATATGTCAAAGTATGATCCTGAGACCCACATGGGCAAGTGTCTCAACTTCTCTTCTGCTACTACACCATACATGTTCCAGGTGAGGCATAACCTTGTGTTAACCCTTTTTTTTCTAAGTTTGACCTGATGATGGATGTTAACTTGTCATTCTTTATTATGAACTTGTGAAGTAATATCGATCTGGTTGCTTTAAGAAAATTGCAGCCTGGTGGAGGGTCCAGTGTGTTTTTCCTGCATGTAGCCAAGCTGCACATCGATAATGCTGTCACAGTGGATTATGTCTGAAAGGACTTTGTACATCTGTCCTCTGGCTTTATTTTTTCCTCTTTTTCTATTGTCTGTTGGTATCTTACATATGATTTTCATTTCACCCCTTTGCAGAGAACTGTAGAGAGCTATGTGGATAAGAGAATGGGCACTACTTATGGACCCCCGGCTGGGAAGAAAATGTCTATATTCATAGATGATATCAACATGCCTGTCATCAATGAGTGGGGGGACCAGGTTTTGAATTATTTTACCAGCACAATGACACATTTTGGTGGATAAATGATTGCTATGTATATTATAAGCAACATTTACAGAGCACATTTTTTCTTTAAATCGTAGGTTACTAATGAAATTGTGCGGCAGCTGATGGAGCAGAATGGATTCTTCAACCTGGAGAAACCCGGAGAGTTTACAAATATTGTGGATGTACAGTTCCTTGCAGCTATGATCCACCCAGGGGGAGGTCGAAATGACATCCCACAGAGATTGAAAAGGCAGTTTTCCATCTTTAACTGTACACTGCCCTCCAATGCTTCCATAGACAAGATATTTGGTGAGTGAAATGTTTCCAAAATTGTAATAAAATCTGTATTCTGTAGTCTAACTACATATATTAAATCAAAGTAATTTTGCTCAATTGCTGATGTTGACTAACACAATTCTTCTAACTTATAATAGCATTTCCTTTACCCAGTTTTGAATTACAGTGGTACCTCAACTTACGAAATTCATTTGTTCCATAAGTGGTTTCATACTGTGAGTTTTTCGTAAATAGTCGTATTTTACATGTAAAAGGTCTGATTTGTTCTAAGGCCCCCAATACTATTCCTCAAACTCTTTAAAAATGATAAAAGTATACACATTTTGTATGAAATATGTGTTAAAAGCAAAATAAAATTTTTATTTTAGATTTAATGTATTGGTCTCAGTGGGGAAATGTGTTTTCACTGACTGAACATTAAATATTAACCATTAAAATTACATGTAAATCATTTCCATACCATTGTGGTTGTTTTAATTGTCACTTTTACCTTCAACAATGGTGAAATATTTAATGAAATACTTATCCAAAGACGATTACCTTTGACGACTTTTCATAATCTTCCTAAAATGCGCAAGGCATACATCATCAAAGTGGATGATAGCACACCTCGTGAACATTTTTTGGGGATTTTTTCTTTCCATGAAATTGGAAAGTTGCTGAATTTTGGCCAGTATGTCTTTAATTCATGCTGATGTAATGATGGCTGCCTCCTTTTTTTATTATCTCCTGTTTCACTTCTATTGATAATGCAGCCCACTTCTTCTTTTCATTTGCACCATGAATCACATTCTTTGGGCTCATGATGAATAATGAATACGTACAGTAATAAAGTTTCAATCAGCACACTGGGAAAAACTCACCAAACAGCAGTAACTCTGTCCTTTACACGTGTTAGAACTGTGTGATGAATGAGGGTCAAAGGTTCACGAAAAGCGTCATGGGTAGCCAATGGGATGTACAGTGTGTATTAACGTACATTATGTACAGTACTGTATTTACGTCTCGGGGTTTTAGGTTTGGTTTTGGAAATTGAATTTCCTGTATAGCTTTCAAATTGCAGTATAGTTTTGTTAAACCATGGCTTTGTCTTACTTCTGTATCTCTTTTTGCCAGATGAGATAAAATATATTTTTACAGAAAAATATTATTGTTGTACTGTGATATTGCTAGTATGGTTAGTTGACTCATAATTGCACTTTATTATCCCTTACAGCAGTTCAGGGACCACATAAAGCGTAATCTAAAGTGGGCCATGTTGTAATGGGGGTGGTTAGTGGAGGACTCAAACTCAGCACAGTTATTTGTACTTTAGGGGTAGATTTATTTAAGAAAAGTTCTTAATATGAGGGCAGACAAATGTAGAGTGACAGTCTTAGATACTGGTGAAGTTCAGGAACACTGTAATTCAGAGGTGTAAAATCTAATAATGTAATAACAGCTGATAACGTAATAAATTTGCACCTTTGAAAGTAAAATAGGCCACTAATATAATAACTGACCGATAACATAATAAAATTAACTGATATCTTCTGGCCACATAACATCATTTATTATGTCATTGGCCAGTTGCTACATTTGCAGAAATATTTTTTTTACCAGGCCAATTATTTTTTACATTTTGTTCTCCTGGCTCCTATCTTCATTATAATTTTTGCACATTGAAAATTCATCCTGTGAGTCTGATTGGACCCTTTGGTGGCCTACTTTGGCCCACAAGCCACATGTTGGACACCCATGCCTTATAGTATGTACATGTAAGATATCTCAAACCAGTCTTAAGAATGATCACTTTTATCAACAACCCTAGGTGTCATTGGTGAAGGCCATTTCTGTCCTCGCCGTGGTTTCCTCGATGAGGTTATTTCCACTGTTCCCTCCTTGGTGTCTCTTACCCGTCAACTGTGGCAGCTGACCAAAATCAAGATGCTTCCCACACCTGCCAAGTTCCACTACATCTTCAACCTCAGGGATCTGTCCCGGGTTTGGCAGGGCATGCTTAATACCAACTCTGAGGTGGTCAATTCTACTCAGGTGAGAACATTTGAACGTTGTGTTTATATGATGCTTAACCAAGTGGGTGAATTTCTGATGTTGTTTGTTGTTGTATGTCTGTTTGTTAATCTCGCCCAACATTGGTTGGGTGAGATTATTGTAATCACTTTGTGTGTGTGTCTGTGTGTATCTGTGTGTGTGTGTGTGTGTCCGCAGAGACATATCATGCTATAACTCAATGAATACTTGAGATATCACCATGAAATGACTTGGGCATATACATATAGCTAATGTGCATCAGATGCAGTGATCCATTTGAGTAAAGGTCAAAGGTCAAGGTCACAATTAACTAAAAGGTCAAAATCACATTGTTAGTTATAACTGAAGAACAGAGGGTCACAGAACTTTCAGATTGGTACCAAACGATGTGGAATAAAGATGTCTACAATTCTTAGAATTGGTGTTATCACCTACGACCAATAGTTTTTGAGATCTCTGGAGGTCAAAGGTGACATGTTGCAAAATTAACTTTTGTAACACTGTTTGTGTGTGTCAAGCATAGACATATCACGCTATAACTATATCAATACTGGATATATTATCATAATATTACATGCACTGACGCATATATACATATAACGAAATTATGAATATGGTAAAAGGTTGTATTTAGTAGAAAGTTCAAAATCACATTATTGGCTCTAATTCAAGAACGGGTGAGATTAGGCATTCTCTGAATACTTATTTTTTTTAGAAGAAATATGAGTGAATAACAAAGTTTCAAATGAGTAGAATAATTATCTTTTTATTGTGTGGGCCGTCCTTGAATCAAAAATCCACATTGTGTGAATTTCTGTTGCAGTTTAAATAAATAAATAAAATGATCATAATAATAATAAAACTGAGACTAACCAAAACAATGACACTGTTCATTATATAGCTTGCTGTAGCACTACTGTATGACCCTGAATGTCCCTATAAATAATTGATTTTAGTTTGCTAATTCTATATGCAAAATGTGACATTCCACTCGCAAATTAATCACTATGCTTATTCACTTATCACTGGTTTTCTCATCTGTATCCAACACAGACAAACAAGGACAGAAGGTTAGATCAATGAAGTGCAGTATAGATATAATTCAGACTAAAACAGACCAGAAGCCTGAGGGGAAATGATCAATGTTCTTATTTACATTTAAGTAGCATGACACCCATATTTTGACACTATTTCTTACTATGTACAGTACAGTAGATGTGTTTGATGGTAGAAAAGACAAATAAACTCCTATATAGTACCATACTTTCTCGGTTCTTTGCTGGGGACAGTTACCTGCTAGTTTGTGGCCCACTAAATAATTGAAACAATTGAAAAATATGTTCTCCCTCAGGCTTGTTGAAATGTAGACAAACAGCTCGACATCCCAGGTGACGCTGAACTCACAAACTCTGAAGACCACTGCAGACAAGACTAGGATAAAAGTGCTGTAGCGCTATACAGTAGAGTAGGATAGGATTTGACATACCCATCTCAAGGATTTTAATCTGTGATCATGAACTCCTAGTGTAACTCATTCACGAAAAAAAATAATCCGGTCCTTTCAACCATGTTCACTGGGCATGAAAAACTCTAACTTATTTCCAGGTGCTGCTGGCATTGTGGAAACATGAGTGTAAACGTGTAATAGCAGACAGATTTACTATGCCTGAAGATGTGGAGTGGTTCGACCAGGCTTTGGCAGATCTGGTAGATGAGAAGCTTGGCGAGGAGTACAAGACCATGGTGGACTATGGAACTGAGAGATACTTTGTGGACTTTTTACGTGATGCACCAGAAGCGACAGGTACTCATCAAATGTACTTTCAAAAGTAGTCAGATGAATTATTTTATTATTATTATTATTATTATTAGTTCAGTCATTTATATCTAAAATATTATACTGTTACAGGGGAAGAGCCAGAAGACTCTGATTTTGATTTGCCCAAAGTGTATGAGCCGATCGAGTCATTTGAAAGTTTGAAAGACCGCCTAAACATGTTCCTGAGTCATTATAATGAGACTATCAGAGGGACACCAATGGATATGGTCTTTTTCCAGGATGCCATGATACATTTGGTTAAGGTAATCTGTGTTTATTTACCATTCAAAGCATTGTTTTTTTTGTTACACCTCCCCACCCCACCCCTAAAAGGGAATGCAAGGGTTATTGTTTTTGGTTTAATTTGTTAAAAAAAAAAAAAACAAAAAAAAAAACATCCAGTTGTATTTTTACCAGAAAAAAAATCCTAACTGTGGTTGCCAGAATAATCCTGTAAAAGCATATCAAACACACATAAACACATTTATAGAGAAACATGTAGATTTAACATTTTAAACATGTACATTGTACATCCTAAATACGTAGAGTTAAGATTTAAAAAATGTAGATTTAACATTGAAAGTAACAAGTAAATGGACTGCACCTTACAATGGTGCTTACAGAGTTTTCTAAACCCACTAGGCTTAAACTTGGAGCAACTTTGGACACGTAAACAGTCAGAGCTAAGATTCAAACTGCCAACCCTTTGGTTACTGGCTCAACCAACTGAACCATCGCCACCCATTATTTTGGATATTTAAAATCTTAAATTGTTAAATGTTTACTCCTTCATGCTGTTGGCCTAATTCTATTCTTTCTTGTAATTCTACAGTCTTTTTCTTGTACAGTGTGTTTGTTAATGCTCGAGCAGAAAAACTATTGGTTGAATTCATACAAAATCTGGTTTATAGATTGACAGTGACCCAGAGTAGATCTCATTACATTTTTCTCATGCCTAACATTTGACATAGATTCACATTTTTGTATAATTTTGTCTGTAGGTTTCAAGGATTATCAGAACCTCTGGAGGTAATGCCTTGCTAGTGGGTGTTGGGGGCTCAGGCAAACAAAGCCTGACCAGACTGGCTTCATTCATTGCTGGATACAGGATCTTCCAGATTACTCTAACACGGTACTACTCATCACAACATTAATTTTCTGTTCATGATGATCGAAGAATGCTTTGTTTCCCACCCCTGAAGGAGAGGAAAGGGGGATTATTTTGGTTTGTTTGTTTGTTTGTTTTTTAACACTCTAACCAAAAAAACTGTTGGTTGAATTGATAACACATTGGGTTTATACTGTAGATTACCAGTGACCCAGAACAGATCTAATTTCACTGGTCTATAAGTAAGATTCTCCCGAAATAAAACTAATGCAATGTTACCACATGTGTGTTACTGATAAAGAAAACTCAAGTCTTAAATGCTTGTTGGCTTAAGTTTCCAAGATAAGTCTAGGGTCAAAATGTGAAATTCTTAGAATTAACAAGAGAATAGGTTTTAGTCCAAAGGAATATTGGTCTCAGATCTACCAGATCTACTTCAAAACACTGTCTGCACATTATGATCCATTCACTTTACAGGTTCTTTCTAATGGAGTATGTACAAATCCATTGTATACATGTAGATAAATCATATATATATATATATATATATATATATATATGTCTTAAAAACATGAGCTAACCAGCACTAAAGTCATTTGTTTTCTGATTCATCTTATTAAAGTTTGTAAGATTTAGCTCATTTAATGTCTGAAGCAAATACTTCATTATAGAGCAGTGTAATGGGCTAGATTTAAATTGTCTATAGCAGCAAATGTATGAGTTCAATTCATACCAAATTGATTTGATAGATAGATTTCCAGTGGCTGTGAATAGATATGATTCCATTTTGAGAATAGGAGGACATTGTTCCTATTTTTTATGAACTTTTAAAATATTTTTTCTCCCTTTACTTATAATGGGTACAATAGTCCGTGCTTATAAAAAAACACAAGTTTTGTTTTATTTTACTTTAAATTTGGCACCTATACAATATAGAGGCAATTGACACGCATAGACATGATGACATCCACTGGATCGATGCTAAAATAAGCTACAATGCCTGTGAGGGGCAGGGCATGTTGTTCCTATAACCACTTGTTTAAAACTGTTGTTTTCATTATGTATTTGATGTATTTTTTGCCTTTATTAATAGGGGGGTTGGTTGGCTGGGTAATTACTAAAAGGCCATCTGAATTATGTCTTTTATTTTGCCATTACTCTCTTCTAAATTTGTATGGCACAAAAATGTAATTTTGCAAACACTGAAAACTAATTTTAAAAACAAGTTTATTTGATCCCCTCATGCATTTGTTTACAGTCCAGGAGATCTGAGAAACATTTTCATCTCACATCTCATGCATCCACACACACAGTATTGAGTACTTTTCAAATTAGTTTTCAACTTTGAACAACTCTGGTTCAATAACGCGATCCAGAGGCTTTCACTAAAATCAGGATTAATGCCATTCTTTGAAGCAAATGGGCAATTCTTCTAAGTGCGCTGGTCCGCTGTGACTCTTTAATCTGCACCGTGAAACTTGGTACATGAAGTAAAACAAATAAATCCACAGCATTCTTGTTTCTGTCCCTGTATTTTGACATTTCAAGAGAAGCATTTATCTTTTCAGGCGCTGCAGTCTCAGCAGCTGGGTCTTTGTACAGTTAGTCTCTCCATTTCAATTAAGTGCTCCACAAAACATAAACTCCCTGGTTGTGTACAGCTGATTGGGATGATTCTCTTTAGCTTTAACCAATAAGAGTAATTTTTCTCCATTTGCTTCTTCCTGCACTTTGTCTACCTTGTTTCTCTCACTCTGCTCTCCCACCTGTCAGATATTTTTGTCTCTCCATTCTCTCTATTAGTTCTGTTGTGCATTTGTTGCAGCTGTAGTCCTGTCTTTTTATTGTTGTTCTTTTTTTCTTAAATAGATTTATCATTTGCTCTTAGCTTCCATTAGGTCTCGTGTCCCTCCTCTTGGCCTTAGAGGCATCTCTGGAGTACACAATCACCTCTACAATTTGCCCGCCAGCATTCTTGTTTCCCTCCTTTTGCTTTTTCTTTCTCTTATCACACACCTGCTTGCCACTCACGTGTCACGTTTTCATTATTCCTCCCCTGTCGTCACAACACTGACTGTGTTTCACTTCAGTCAGTAATAAGAATTTTTATCACAATCACAAGAAGCCATGGAAACTAGTGGAGCCAAGTGAATGGAAAAATCTAAATATTGTCAAGTGTATTTTTGTCATGTCTTGTTCCATTGGCAGATGTATTTATTTATTGTTTTGCTTAATTCAAGATTTTTTTTTTTGTTTAATTGAGACTCAGATTTAATTTTATTGGTCCCCATAGGGAAATTAATGTTCACTAATGGCACATTACATTTAGGGACAACATAATACATAGACCAACACCAGTAACATACAGCTACATTTGACAGTGACAACAATGTACTATAGAGACAGATGGGGGGTGGGGGGGTGGGGGGGGGGGGGGGGGGGGAATTCAAGCAAAAAAAACAAAAAAACAAATCTGCCAGTGGAAAAAGTGAAAATTATCTTGGTAAGATTTCTTGAAATGAGATGTTTAAGATCTATTGTCAAAAAATAAGTTCTTATATCTCACTGAAAAATTACTCTTTAGGTGATTATTAAGTACTTTACCATTAAGTGTGATGAAATATTTTGACTAGAAATGAGAAAAATACACTCAGTAATATTTTGATTTTTGCAGCGCAGGAAATAAAATACTTACATGTAAAAAATTGCAAAACTTATTATGATGAAACTATTAATGTAGTTGTGACTTTAAAATCTAAACTGTCTTAACAATTTCATCTCACTGTTTCATTTAGGATATGGTTGAGCCCATTATCTTCACCCATCCTAGCAATGAAACATGATAATTAGTTTATTTGTAAAATTAGATATTACTGGTCAGTGTAGTGTGACTGAGTATGAAAAAAAGTATTTTTATTTAAATACTGGTAATATATTACTACTCAAAAATATTCCAATGAAAAATAAAAAGCTATATACATACAGTATACACTGTGCAACTGTTTGCTTTTCCTTTTTTAGGTAATATATGCTGGGGGACAATATATATATATATATATATATATATATATATATATATATATATATATATATATGCTCATATTTATTTTTTTTATTGTTTTGCTCTTTGCCAGCTCATACAACACAGCTAATCTGATGGATGACCTCAAGGGTTTGTACAGGACAGCTGGACAGCATGGCAAAGGCATCAGCTTCATTTTTACTGACAATGAGATCAAAGATGAATCTTTCCTCGAGTACATGAACAATGTCCTATCATCTGGAGAGGTCAGTACCACCCTCATTAAAAAAAGAAAAGAAAAACCATGTCATGAGCAGTAATATTCACTGTGTACCCTATAGAAATATATATACCCCTGTGGTGATATACGGGCCAGTCTACCAAACAGTTTCAAATTGCAGTCCCACAATGAAAAACACATAGTAAAACAAAACAATTAGGTATTCACAAATATCATATTATGGTCTAATTAAAAGCAATATGTTAATTGAGATAATACAAAATCAAATGTATTAAAAATAACCCCTTATATGTTGCTTGCTATTGGAAGGCGGATGTCCCAATCTCTAACCCCTACATTTACACTCATAAAATAATCCTAAAATATTTCTCCCACTTTAATAAATTTAGTTTTTGAATATACCTATTTGATTTATTTTATGTAGAAGTTGAAATAATGAGGTTGATTGTGTGGATATTTTTTGTCTTTTTTCCCAATTCAGCATTCAGGTTTAAATAAAGATTTAAATACAAATCCTAGTTTTTGCCATGACAAACATGTTTTTGTTTTTTTTTTCTGTCAGCTTAATTCATGTGCTGTGTACTGTCCTATTCTGCATTATAGTCACAGGATGGTTTTATGTCTGTGATAGCAGTTCTCGCAGAAGGGAGCCTCAAGGTCAAGCACCACTGTTTGGATGTTTGTCTGCCACTATCTCCACAATCATCCACTGCACTGGATACAGTGGCTGCAGCAAAACTGGGGAAAACAAACCATTTCCAAAATGTTATTTTCTCCTCTAGTAATTCATGTTATATCTCCTTTCCTCTACACTCTATCTACTCATTCTATTCTGTATCTAATTCGGTTCACTCTGTTCTCTTTTCCTTTTGCTGACTTTTTCCCTGCTCTACTTCTACTTCATCTTCCTTTTTTTAACCATGATTTCCTTTCTATCCTTAATCTAATATTTTATCTTTCCTGCTATTACATGCCCCCATTGGACTTTTTTTTCCTTTATTTATTTACTGCATCTGGTTCCTTCCATCCAATCCACCTTCTCTTTTCCAGCAGCACCTCCAAGAACACTGATGCATAAACACTGAGTTATTCATATATGCACAGGAATATGGATGAATACTTTTGTATGATGTGTATCTATCTGTGTTGTCTTTTAAGGTATCCAACCTATTTGCTCGTGATGAGATTGATGAGATCCTCAGTGATCTCATCCCTATCATGAAACGGGAATTTCCCAGACGACCGCCAACCAATGAGAACCTGTACGAGTACTTCATGTCACGGGTCCGACACAATCTCCATGTTGTTCTGTGCTTCTCGCCTGTTGGGGAAAAGTTCCGTAATAGGGCATTAAAGTTTCCAGCATTGATTTCTGGCTGCACTATGGACTGGTTCAGCCGATGGCCAAAAGACGCCCTTGTTGCAGGTGAATGATTTGATATTCATATGATCTACCGGTCTACTGGTAACAGTTAATCAGTAAAGACAGGATATTCAACACCCATTTATAACACTCTCTGCTCGTTGACATGATGTGCTTTGTGCTGAACACTACTCTTCATATTGGATTAGAAGAGTTACATAAGAGCCTATCTGCACATCTGCACATCTATCTCTAAATCTCCAGAGTCCTCTTTGCTTGACTCAGAGTAGAACATCATCAGTTCCACACAGATGCTAGACTAACAGATGGTCTATAGAATCCCATGCAATTAAACAATAGTTAGAATGGAAAACAATCAGCTCTAACCCCGATGATATCAGACCAGTGAATATTTGTTCATATATTTCATGAAAAATGTCAACATGCCACGAATTGAATGCAACTTTGACATTACTGCTTCAAAAACACCTCATTAGAATTTCTTACAGTGCGTGTAAGAGTGTAGTGTGAAATTATATGATTATATATTAATAGTTCTCTCTCCCTTCTCCATCTGTCTGTCTTTCAGTATCACAGCATTTCCTGTCAGTTTATGACATTGACTGCTCCCTCCAGGTCAAAAATGAAGTGGTCCAATGCATGGGCTCCTTCCAGGATGGTGTGGCAGAGAAGTGTGTTGACTACTTCCAAAGGTATTTTGTCAAATAGTCTTACTGGCCTGGATTAAAATAAACATACTTTTTACTTTGCAGAAAATGTTTCCTAGAGTGTCTTAAAGGATAGTTACTAGATGTAAATATTTTCGTTGCATAATGTAGCTTTTTTCACTCTAAAATACAGAGAATTGATATTATTTTTCATATTACTATGTTATTATTTCATTGGTCTAACCCACTTCAGATCAAAATTTGCTTAATTTGCATTTAATGTGGTCCCTAAACTCAAATGAGTTTGATAGCCCTTATCTAAAAACCTCCAATAAAATGTAGAACTTCTTTACTGATAGAGTAAATAAAGTCAAAATGAAAACATGTGAATGGTCTTACTATTTTTTGACACCAAGTTAACACATCTCACTTTTTAAATCTAAATCTAGATACAGACGCTCCACCCATGTCACACCCAAGTCCTACCTATCGTTTATCCAAGGATACAAAACTATTTATAAGGAGAAGAGGTCTGAGGTCCAGACCCTGGCCAACAGGTAAACCATTTATCAAAAGCATTAAGTTAGAAAAATACATCCTGCTTCTGCTTCTTATTAGACTGTTACAAAATACCACTCACAAATTGATGCTGTAGTACTTTTTGGCCTTACAGTAGTAGTTATACTTGAAATTTCTTTATTCTTTTAGGATGAACACTGGGCTCCAGAAGCTGAAAGAAGCATCAGAGTCTGTAGCAGCACTCAGCAAAGAACTGGAGGTGAAGGAGAAGGAGCTTCAAGTTGCCAATGACAAGGCTGACATGGTATGGTGTTGATGCTTTGGGAGTGTTTTTTTTTCTTTTTAATGTTTGTTCATTTTTGCCATATTTTTAGATGTAGTGGAGCTGCTTCATTGAAATGAAACAAAGTCATACAGTCACAGAAAAAAATTATTAGACCATAAAAAGTCATCAAAAGCAATGGCTGTGCAGTCAAGTGACAACTCCTATATGGGTCATGTGACTAAAACAGACAGAAAATAAAATATGGAATGCCTAAAAGCACTGTTTTTTTCATAACTATTGATGAAAAAAATGTAAATGATTTTGATTATGAAAAACATGGAAAATGGACAGATATCAGTCCAGAAATTACCTGTAAACTCTTTTGAGCTATTTTTGTTGCTATCATTATATTTCTCCAAACAAAGGTACATTTTGTTGTACCAGGCATTAAACATGAACAAGACATTGAAGAAAACAAGGGTAGTATAATATATTTTTCCTCGACTGTACATGTTCTATGGATCATTACTTGGACCATAATGCGCAGTAGTATGTTTAATATTCCACTTGTCTCACATCCTCAGTGTCTGAAATTGCACGCACATGTCATCATGTCAATCAGTGGATGTATATTTATTTTATGTAATGTATATATGATGAACTGGCGATACATCCAGGCTGCACCCCACCATCACCCATAGGTAGCTATAAATGGCTCCAGCACCCATGACCCTCTCGAGTATAAAGCTTTTCAGAAGATGAATGACTGTTGTATATGTGACTGCTATAATATGTGATAAAGGCTGTTTATTATTTGTCATTTGTGTATTCAAAGGTGCTAAAAGAAGTTACGGTGAAAGCACAGGCAGCAGAGCGTGTAAAGGTTGAAGTCCAGAAAGTGAAGGACAAGGCCCAGGCCATTGTGGACAGCATCTCAGCTGATAAGGCTATTGCTGAGGAGAAACTGGAATCTGCTAGGCCTGCCCTTGAAGAAGCTGAGGCTGCACTGCAGGTATGGGAATTAGAAATTGCAATAATCAACATTTTGATACCAGGTACATTGCTCTTCCTTGTCCTTGACTGCAATCTTTTACAGCAGATAAACTGGCAGAAATCATATAAAATAACTGAAGTGTGCATTTCATGAATCAAAATCAATGCAAACTCTAAATTCCCAAATAGCAGCACACTTGTGCCATTTGCATGGTTATAAATGGGTTAATATTCATACTGTACTTTTTTTTTTTTATTGCTTGCAAAACTGCCCCTTTCTGTTAATACTACACAATTAGTTAAATGACGCTTGCAGATGATGCTGTCACCCTGTGTGGTTATATATTCACGCTGCAATCTAAAATCATGTATGGATTCAGTGGGACATCTAAAGTGTATTTTGATTGATATTTCAATACATTGTGTTGTAGATGTGAAATAACAAGCAAAATAAATACAAGTTGGTCTGTAATTATGAGCCAATATGAGGGAAATCTGGAAGCAAATAAAAGTGCAAATTTTGTGTAATTAATACTTCTGTTCATATTAATATTTACTGTATTTGAATGCAGATAAGGTTTCATTTGAGCATATTATGCATTTCATTAAACAAGAAAAGAAATTACTGATTTGACATTTACTGTCGTGATTATTTACTGCTCACATAAACATTTTTTATTATGATTATACTTCAGATCAGCAGAAATGGTTTTGCAACTGATGGTTTGATGGGTCCCTATATATTTTTTTTCCATTTATTGTTTCTATTTATTGACTTTTGGAGCTTTTTGGTTTTGCCCAGTAATTTATTTTTTAGAGTCATGTTAAAATAACTGCTGCACGGACTGCCATTTAACTTGGTACAGATGTTCATGGTGCCAAGAGGGTAATTCCTAATGGCTCTGCTGGCCCTGATGTTTTTATCTCATGCCACCAGTGGGTCAAATTCTTTGCTAACGCTGTGAATACCTGTCTTTACTGGTTTTTGTCCGCATTACTTTGCCCCCAAAATCCCTCCCGGGTTTAAAAATGCTCGTAAATTGTTTGTTGAAGGAGTTTATTGCACTCCCTTGTGTGTTTTAAAGACTCTCCACCTTATTTTTCTTCTTCATTCTTTGTGCATCTCCAGGGTGCCACTTAGACCATTCCACAACTTGATGTGTATAGTTATATGCAGGTTTTGCCTACAGTCTTCCTAGCCTGATGTGCAAGTATGTGTGTAACCATGGCTGTATCTAAAGTTAGCATTGCTCTCTGGAGCTTAGAGCAGTGTTGTAATTAAAGCTGTCCTCCTGGGTAGATAGTTGCATTCAGATTTCCTGTGCCAGGTCCTCGATTAGATTATTATTTTTTTTTTTTTTATCTTTTACTGCTGTTGATAGCAACTTTACATTTCCATACAGGCAACTCCAGAGGAAACTGTTTGAATTGTGAGCATCTGCTTAGTGCTTTAAATAGATAAATAGAGCTATACATGATGTGTTCTGGTTGATGGAATGTCTGTGACGCTGAACCTTTTTAGTTAACTCACAAAATCTGTCATATTACATTTAAGTCTCTTTTACCTTAATATTCCACCTCTTGAACAGATGCAGTTAATCTACCCAGACGTAAACTATTGTACAGTATTATAGTTACATTTAAACATAGGGTAGGACATGTTGTCCTGAAGCATTTATTTTTACTATGTTGTTTATAATGCCCTTTACATCCCAATTGCAACCAATGAAATTAAATGGTCTAAAACAAACAACCAAAATCTATAAAAATGAGTCATCTGTGGAATAGACAGGACTGAAAAAATGTCATCCAATCATTTTAATTGGTCCATCGAAATGATTAAATGGTGATATGTCTTTCTAACTCACTGACCCCCCGTGCATACCCCTCTTGAGGGACAAATTGGACTTTCTCAGAGGCTTGGAGCATTTGTACAGAAAACGAAGCCAAAGCCAGAGCTTAGCTAGTAAAGTTCATCACAAGCTTTTTTGTCACATAAATCACTAAGAAATGTAATGTTCGCCCAACTAGGTATGCATTGGGGCTGTTCTACAGACTAACATAATAGAGAATTTGGGGTTACTGTTGTTGTTTCCCATGGCACAGCACCACCACACCCTACATTTCATTCAAAAAAATCATCACGGCAGCATTAACCTTATTTATGTATTTATATATTTACATATGTGTAAGAGATAATGAGTCAGGACAAACATGTTGCCCCCTCCAAATCAATTTTAGTCATGATACAGGAGTAGGAGATGTAGAGTAATTAGTAAAGTATTGTGTTTCAGTTTTACTTCTAGTTTTACATCACCACGTGCCCTCCCCCCACACACAAATTAGGCTGAATTGATGTGTTACAGTACTCTGGAGGCGTAGCTTTAGTGGGAAGTCTGAAAAAAGGGGTTTGGTTTTTTTAATTGTGTACTTTCAAAAATGTAGCTTGCTTGAACTGTTTTTCCAAGGTCTCCTACACTACCTTAAAATCTTGCTCTTTAATTTATCATCCATTCAACACAAGCATGAAACAGTACAAGCTCAAGTTTCTACAAAATAAATATATCTAATTGTTTCAGCGTAATTTATTTCAAGATTGCAGATGATCCAATCCAGTGCTTTATTTAAGTATATTAAAATTGGTGTAGCATAATATGTAATGTCTAAAGATCCGCTGATAAAACTAATTTAATTTCCAAACTACTGTCATTGTAGTTAGCAGCTCATTAACAAGTGAGATTAACTGAAAAGTGCATTTTTTTAATTTTAATTTTAATTTATTTATTTTTTTTACTAAGGATGTTGTGCAAAACTAATCTGAAAAATCAGAAATTGAATGTGAATGTAATAGAAGCAGCTGAGAAAACAAAAGTTGGTGAAAATGCAAGCGGATTATAAATTAGACTGTCTGCTGGCTGCTACTCATTCAGACCACATGCAGGCCGATAAAGCAGAGTGGAGACAGAGGAAGGAAGAGGGTATAGGAATGAAGAAAAAGCAAAAGGAAGAGATGGTGAACAGGCAGGGGGTGAACAGCATTTCCTTGACTCTCCAGCTGTTTGTCTCATTTTAATCAGTCCCTTGAGGTCCTTTTCTAACCCCCTTTTACAGAAGAGCTGTCATTCTGTTGCTGTCTGTACTTGTACTCTTCATGCTTGTTTTATCTCGCTCTATCTACCCTTTTCTCTGCTACCCTTTCCTCTATTCTCAAGCTGCTTATCAGTCTACAGTATTGTCATGTTAAGGACAAGTATCTTATGAGTTATGAAGAACTGAATCAAACTAGGCTGTCCCACAAATATATAATGATTTTTTTTTCTCTGTCTCTGTCCACTCAAGACAATCAAGCCCTCAGACATAGCTACTGTACGAACACTTGGCCGCCCACCTCATCTCATCATGAGGATCATGGACTGCGTGCTGTTGCTGTTCCAAAGGCGACTCAACCCTGTGAAAATTGACCCGGAAAAGAACTGCAACACACCATCCTGGCAAGAGTCACTCAAACTCATGACAGCTGGAAACTTCTTGGGCAGCTTGCAGGTACCATACCATACCATACCATATCATATCATACCATAATCTGTGTCTGCCTCCCCAACTCTGACTTCTATATGTCACCTACCCAGAATCACTATAAAAAGTCCCATCACAGTTCCCACGTGTAGTGTGTCTACAATGTATGCTGTCTGTTGTATTGTATACTTGCATCTATTCTGTTTTCCATGGCACCTGGTTGAGGCAGCCTGTTATGTACTACTCTGCTGTCATGTAAGGGACTTGTAAGGGATCAATAAATTATCTATCTATCTATCTATCTGTCCGTCTGTCTGTCGCCTGAACTTAGGCATACAAAAAAACCCAATCAATAACACATAGTGCACACAGACAGAACCAGGGGGGCCAAGACAAGCCACCAAACATGAATTGATTAAGGTCTACACACGATTATATTCTAAATATCCCATTGTCGCTATTACATGTGATTCTTTTGCAAATATTCCATTGTTGCATACTTTGGGAGACTTATTGGTAGAAATGTAGTTGTATTACAATATAAAACAGTATCATAATTAATTTCCATCAGAACAAGTATTCAAACAGTTTGACATCATGAATTGTGTAGCTTAAGATGTATGGTAGGTGGGCATTAATAAGCTTTGCTTCTGCCTGAGCTTTTTTCAGTCAAATTCTGTATTGTTCCCTCTTTTTTGGTGCTTTGAAGTGAATATATGACTGAAATAAATTAAACTAACTAACTAATTAACAATTATTCAGAGAATGCCTAATCTTGCCCCTCCTTTGTGCCAATCTCAAGTTTCTATGACAACCCGTTCTTGAATTACAGCCAATAATGTGATTTTGACCTCTCTGCTAAATACGATCTTGACCTTTGACCTTAACTCAAATGGATTACTGCATCTGATGTGCATTAGCTATATGTATGTGACAGACAGATGCACAGACACACACACTGATTACAATAATCTCTCCCAATCAATGTTGGGTGAGATGAATTCAAAACAAATTCAATCTCAGGGAAAATGCTTCATTTTCCTTGTGATTTCTGTCCATAACAGACAGATACACTATACTTATCTCATATTTTCTGTGGCTTATTCAGTTTTTCCTCATCTCTTATTGTTCGATGTATTGTTCTGTCCATCATTTTTTCTTTTCTTGTTTCTTCTCCCACTACCTTTCACCTCTGTCACCTCTTACATAATCCTAGGTTGAGCATTATTATGTTTGTATCTTTTTGCTTTCTTACATTTTCCATCCATCTCTGTTTATTTTCTGTTGTTTTTTTGTATGTTGTGCTCACTTTTTAGAATCCTCTTTTCCTTCTTTCTGTAACAAGGTGGTCTGTTGAATCTTCCCATTTTATTTCTTGTTTCCCTCTCTACTGTGCCTTTGCAGTTGTTACTCCTTACTACACTTTGTTTTCCACCAACACAATCACCAAAGCCTCTTGTGTATTTTGTTATTTATCCTTTCCTTTTCTTCTGAATGTATCTATAGTACTTTATGTAATTATAGTCCTCGAATATTACATGTTAGAGGGGATTTTTTTTCTCGGTAGTGTCATAAATAATCTTTGAAACTGACAAGGAATTCTTCAAAATAAAATTAATCTGTGTCCTATGCCTTCTTTTATGTCTCCCTCTTCCAGCAATTCCCTAAAGATACCATTAATGAGGAAATGGTGGAGTTGCTTCAACCGTATTTTGACATGTCCGACTACAACATTGAAACAGCCAAGAGGGTTTGTGGTAATGTGGCTGGACTTGCATCCTGGACCAAAGCCATGGCTTCCTTCTTCTCCATTAACAAGGAAGTTTTACCATTAAAGGTAAAGTGCTGTTCTTCAATAGAATGTGACAATAGTGCAGAGCAATGTAATTTATTATTGTGCTCTCTCTGTGCTAATAGTAGTAGTGTATGTAGTCGTCTCATATAATATAAAATCTATTTTCAATCAGGATTCACTTTGTCCACTCTGTGTTGCAGACGTTACTTGAACATGTATAATACAAGTATTTTGCCCAGGCTGAGAGTTATTCTCGTTTAACTACACTTAACTGCTGCTCAAAACAATACAAAGTCAGACTTAAAATAAATCTCTCAGCCTTAGCATCTGTCCAAATGAATACCCTCCCACATTAACATTGTCAGAACTGAACTAAGACAAGAACCCAAATGCATTACTCGATATTCAATGTTCAAAAAGATAGTTTAATTACAAAGAAGAAAAAAACGCTCATACAGAGGATCTTAGGGGGATGGGAGAGTCATTACTTATAGTCTTTGATGATGTAAATAAAGCACTGGGCAGAGAAAGGAAAGGAAAATGAGGGAAAAAAGATAAAACTATATAACAGTATGTTATGCATGACATGTGAATGGTCTGCGTGGGATGAGGGTGTCCTGTGGGAGTGGGGGTGGTGGACTTGCCTTGGGCCCTGCAGCATGTCTGCCTTCTGTCTTCATTGGAACCCACTCCTGGTGTTGTCGCTGAGCTCTCAGGGATTGTGAAGATTTCAACCCCATAATGAGACACATGTGAAACTACCCATTAGCACCTATGGTTGTTATAATAATAATAATAATAATAATAATAATAATAATAATAATCATCATCATCACGTTGATGATTATCTCTTGTAAAATTAAAAAAAAACAAAAAACAAGCCATAACACGCACACAAGTAGATAAGCTTATAAAAACAAGCACCATACGCCAAATTTCACTGCTTCCAAAACCAAGTGGCTTAATGCATCTGTCCCAAATCCTTTTTTTCTAGTCTGTCATCTTGCCAGTGTTGCCTGTGGATGTGAAATATGTGATGATCATTTAAAGCCTCACCTGGCAGAATGCAGTTGCAGTGTTGAATTGAGTTCATCATGACTTTGCTTGATGTTTGCCTCAGCTTTCCCCTCCGACGGTGTATTATTATTTTTACCTGGTTTCCATCTTCCTTTCTTATCAAATCTAATTTTCTCACTTATCTAACCCTCTCACTGCCCCCTGTAGTATCCCCTGTATTTTTTCTACCTCTTCACCAACCCTTTTTTTCTTTTTACATTTTCCTTCTGCTTTATCCCACTCACAATCCACATTTTCTTCTTTCATCTCCTGCACATTATTCTCTCCAACCTTAACCTCAATGACGGCTTTCCATTTTTAAACATTTTTTTTTTTACCCTGACCTTTTGCTTTAGTGTCGAACATAGCCTGGCAAATTGATTTTCTAGTTTCCGGCTCAGTGGTGACTTCCCTTTAAGCTGGCCAGACAGTCCTATACCTACGCTGCTTTCAGATATCAATTAAAATTAAACACAATTCTTAGACCTCATTATCGCAAGCCAAACCAACAAACACACTCACATACTTAGGCACACACAGTTCTTTAACTCTCAGCCTCTAAACCTCTTGGAGTATTTTCCCCACAGCCACAGCTCTTTCAGAAGCTATCCTCTACAGTGCTCAGAATCATTTCAGTCCTCCCTTGCCCTTCTTGTCACCCCTCTACTTCATTTCCTCTCCTTTTCTTTCTATAACTTTCATCCCCTCTGGTTACCTATTCTCTTCTCTTCAGTTTCTCATGAAAAGCTAAACACCTCCATCGGAACTTGTGACAGCTCCTTACATTCTTAAACTAAAAATGTTCGCATTATATTACTATTATAAGAGTGGATTTCTGTCTGTAGATTTTCTTTTTCTCTTTCACAGTGTGTCTTTCTTATCTCATTCCTAAGAGAGCTGACCATGAACCTGAGACTTTTATGTGTAACAAAAGCATTACAGATCAACCCTCTCCGTCTGTCTGTCTGTCTCTCTCTCTCTCTCTCGCTCTCTCTCGCTCTCTCTTTCTTTGCTAGGCAAACTTAGCAGTGCAGCAGAACCGTCTGGCCATAGCTAATGTGGACCTTCAGAAAGCACGTGCTGAGCTGGATGCCAAACAGGCGGAACTGGATGTTGTTCAGGGAGAGTATGAGAAGGCCATGATGGAGAAACAGGTCAATAATGATAACTCTAACTCTATTAAAATATAAAGCAAAACTGCACGCTAAATATACTTATACACCAACACAAAACGAGCATTGATTTTTGGGTCATATCACATGGTAAATTATACAGTTTTATTGTTACGCTATATAATAAATAACACATTTTATATACTGGTTTTGTTAATTCCTAGGTATAAAATAATATCATGCACTACAATACCAGATCACACAATGTATTATAGTTCATAGTGTTATTTGATATTTAGGAATTACTTGAGCAAAATACATAATTAAAAAAACACCACTGTATTAAATGTAATAAGTGTTTATTTGGTTGTATAATGTGATATTTCTGCATAGCCAAGAGGAGGCAAAGGGTGTTGTTTTTTCGTTTGATTAGTTTTTTTAACTCAAATTCATTGAGGTCAAAGTTAACTTTTTTTTTTTTAGGAATTTTTAAATCTTTTTTATTTCCCCATTTACTTAGACTGAGCAACATTTTAACCATCTGTAGCTACAAAACTATTAGTTGAATACATACCAAATTGGGTTTGTAGATTTCCAGTGACACACAATAGATTTCATTATATTTTGGCAAAAATACGTCAAGGTTTACATTTTCATGAATTTTTTAAAATATATATATATATTTTTTTATTTAGAATGGCCAAAATTTAAAATGTCTATAAAACATCAATTTTTGTTCAATTTACTTCTAACTTGGCATGTATATAGAGACAATTGCTATGCACCCATAGACATGATAACATCAGCTAGATCGATGCCAAAATAAGATACAATACGTGCAAGGGGCGGGGTTTGTTGTGCCTAGCACCACTTGTTATTATTGATTTTTAACTTCATTAAGATCCTCTATGTAAATGTCACCAGACAAGTGAGATACAGCTATGTCACAAGGATGAAAAATACATAGGATTCAAATTTTTGTAATAGTAAATCTCTATTTAAGCCTGTCACACTAATAAAACATGCACACCGACATAGCATAATCTATCCTGGGGTAAATAACATAATTTAAATGCAAAACTATATGCATCAACATTTCTTGATAAGGAATTCTTAGCACCAAACTTCATTTAAATTTTTTTTTTCTAATTCTGTAATTAAGGCACTTCAGTGTTTGTTTTCACTGGTTCAAATTTGGCTTGAAAGCCTGGTTGCATTCGATACAGACAAAGTTCACTGACTTTGATATGTTTCTTGAGTAAAAGGAAGCCTGAACCCAGGCAATGTTTATTGATGAAACAGATTGCTATAGGGCGTGTAACCTGATTATTACCTGACAGCAGCTGGTGAAGAAATCTATAATAGAAACAAGTGTCTGAAAGGTGTTGTTGACCTCTTGCCATATAATTAAAAGAGAAAACACATTCATGAAGTCAGAAAGGCTGTGTATCCAGACAAAGAACAATGACATTACCACGCATGCTGCAGATGTTATTTAATACTCAGACACACTTGGAGTAAATATTAGGATGACAGTTAGATGGATGGCTCAATGCAGCGATGCATGAACAGACAGACCAAGGCCAAACAGATCTTATCAGCCTGCTGACCTCAGTATTTGTTCTCCTTCACTTTCAGATGTTGCTGGAGGACGCTGAGCGCTGCAGACACAAGATGCAGACAGCATCCAGCCTGATAAGTGGTCTCGCTGGTGAGAAGGAAAGATGGACAGAGCAGAGCAAGGAGTTCGCTGCTCAGACCAAACGTCTTGTTGGTGGGTGTTAAAGCAGGCTTTGAAGCGTAAAAAAAAAAAAAAAAAAAAAACTGTTGCGAAAGTTCTACTTTCACTGATATGCAAATATATTTTAATGAATTATGTATAATATGTAGACCTACTTCTGTGCGCCAACCATGTGGTCAAGCCATGCATGCAAGTTTACCTGCCTTGTTTACACAGGCCAACACTTTTTGCTCTATTTCCAGGTGATGTCCTTTTGGCCACAGCGTTTCTCTCGTATTCAGGTCCCTTTAATCAAGAGTTTCGGAATCTCCTTATGAGTGACTGGCAGCGGGAGTTGAAGCAGCGTCACATCCCATTTGGAAACAACCTCAATCTAACTGAATTACTTATTGACGCACCCACAGTCTGTGAGTGGAATTTGCAGGTATGTAATCTGCATATATTAATCACTACCTGCATATACAATGGGATAGTTAAAAGAAGCTATGGTTTATATTTGTCAATACATTTCACTAAATGTCCCTTTTACAAATGCCTGAAATTCAACCCTTTGGGGTCTGAACCTATTTGGTCTGTTTTTGAATTCTTTTGACTTTGTCTTTACTAGTTCAGGGCCCATAGAAAATGTTAAATTGTTTTCTACTAATGTGTTGTGGAAGGTGTTGAAATGAGTTGAAAGGAGCCAAAAGAAAGACTATAATAATCAGTTGGGGCTGTTTTGGAAGTGTGTACTGGAATCTGTTAGTATGATCATGCTAATGGTGTAAGTTATTACTCCTGGTGGAATTAGTAAAACAAAGTTTCAGGTGGGGCAAACAGTCTACCACTGTAGTGGTTTATGGAATGCTAACGCAGGCAACATCAATCAACACCCAGCAAGATATATTGCAGCCGTGAAGTGAGCCGCCAGGCGCTCATCCGACACTCAAATGTCATTGTCTACTTTCACGCTTGAATGCACGAAAAGCAGGAAACTGGGAAATGTGGGTCCGAAAAATTGAAAAGGGTGTAAAAGTGAAGTGATGAAGCTGAACAACGGATGAGTCAGATAGTAATGTTTACATTACCTAGAGCCTACAGTCATTAAGATTAGCACAATGTTAATTTGAAGGTGAATCAGATGTTCTGCCTGTAAATTCAGTAAATTACGGACCTTCTTTAACTCGTACGAATGTGTCGTACCAACCTTGGTCCCAACCGGACTTGCTGGCCACCACGACTCAATCTGCTTTGAGAAAGGTGAGGATAAATGCATTGCAACCAATGTGGACAGAAATATGTGACTGTCAAAGATTTAAAAAACACAGCAGCATAAGAATGAGGGCAATTGTTTGGGCAGTGCAATTATCACATGTATCACGTGCGAACAGAAAGATGCTTAACAAACCATTTCAAAGACTTTAAAAGTGAATATTGGTTCCAAATATTATGTCTAGAAAATTTTAATTGTAATAATAATATATTAATACTATACACAACTATTTGAGATAAAAGCATGCCAGTTCAGGCAGGAGTCATCTTCACTCTTACCTGCAATACTAGTTCAATTTGTGGATTATAAACCACAAATATTGCCGTTTTGAAAAAGGCCAAAAAAAATGATGTAGATATGGTAAGAAGTATAACCCCCCCCCACCTCATTTTCAAACTTTTAATCACATTTGTTTGCTCTGGATTCAGAATGTTAAATCTCTGGTTGTACTGGCTCTATCTACATCAAATACAAAGTGTGAGAGTCTTTCAAGTCTGCGAACTTTTCCCAGTGGTTTACGTGACTAATTTCCAACACTGTGACATGTTGAAATTGTCATGTGATTCAGTCACAAGATGTGTCCGTGGACCCCCAAGGTTTGATAGTACAGGGCTCCTGCAGGTTCATAGTCTTGAAAGTCCTGAATTTCCAAATCTGTATTTAATACCTTAACAAGTCTTGAAAAGACTAAACTGTGGTTATGGTAAGATTGCATAAACTGTACTACTGCACCGTGTTTAAATGTTTAAGCTGCAAAGAGAGTAACACTAGTCTACTCGGTTACACCTGTTACAACCCAGACAATTTAAACTGAAATTACAAACAAAATGTGCAGCCCCCGATGATAAATGACTCGGAATGGTGAGAATCAAGGCACTTGAGTAAACTTTTTTTTTTTTTTAATTGTAGGACCTAGGCCCATGCATTGGACAATAAATTCTATTTCAAGTAGTCTTAAAAAGGTCTGAAAAAGTCTTACATTTAACTTGTATGAACCCTCTAAGTAGAAATTTGAATGTAGTTATTTAAATTATTAGCAGCTTGACTGCAAATATCTCTGTGGGAAAACTGCATTTATTATATCATGAGATTCTGGCCAGAATAACAGATTTTGTTTGTGACCCTTATTTGTTTCCTCTCCAACAGGGTCTCCCCAGTGATGACCTGTCCATCCAGAATGGCATCATTGTCACCAAAGGTGCTCGCTTCCCTCTCCTAATTGATCCCCAGACACAGGGAAAAATCTGGATCAAAAACAAAGAGGCCAAGAATGAACTGCAGGTTTGAGGCTTTTACGATCTATAGCAAAAGTACTTTGACTGAATTTGTTTTTGTTGGTTTTTTTCCTCCCATGTATATATTTCATCTCTGGGGTGATCGGTGGTGGATCGGGTATTGCATTGAAATGTTTCTGACACTCTGGAAATCTGTCTGTGAGGTTGTGGTAACATATACGCTTTGTGCACCAGTCTGAAACAACCACTACACCAGCTGTCAGTAACTATGTGAAAGTAATCCGTGAGCTATGTGATCCTGTTATGAGGGTCTAAAGATGTTTTTCATCCAACTACAGACTAGTCACCATCACCAGATGAATGTATACCTTTATGGTATACATGGTTGTTATGGTTGTTGCTTTTGTCTCCTGCACAGCTGAGCAGTCAACCATCCTTCAACATGTTCAGTTAGGGCAAGAATAAAAGTGAATGTACAGAAAAGGTTCCATTGTATGTTCTTTCTATTTATCTACTTCTGTAGTTGATTGTGTTTTCTATAAAGCCCTGTGAGACGACTTTGTTGTGATTTGGGGCATTATGAATAAGATTGAATTAACTTGTGCGTACACATACACACACACACACACATACACTTGGTTAATTATTTGCAATGTGTATATTCATTGGGCTTTTCACATCTTTCCCAATTATTTCCCTATTACTTGACTGTTTGCTTTTTTTTCAATTTCTGAATTGTGGGATCAATAATGTACTTCTATTCTATTTTAATTCAACAATTTCTGTAAAGTCCTATGAGGTGACTTTGTTGTGATATGGTGCTCTATTTTCAAAACACTTCAATAAGATTCTATGTTTCAACATCAGCCTCAGTCCTTCAGTCCATCCCACACATTCCTGTGCAGACCTGACATTTCTGTCCATCCTCAAACACCTGAATGTCACCTTAATGTGTTCTGAGTGTGTTCACACCTAGCATTAGAAACATTCGCATGTATTCAGGTGTATTCAGTGTGGATGTTAATGTCAAGCCTGAATAGGACCTGAGATCTGTTCCTTTTAAGCCACAATGTATGTTTGAGGCCTCCCCTCTCTGACTTCAAGAACAGGTCATCAAGGTGATATTTAACCACAAAAAGGACTGACATCTATTTTGAGTTGCCATGATTACCAATACTGCTGTGTCATGCTGGGTTTGGAAGTTGCCTCCTCATCGAATGTCTATCAGTGTCACAGTCAAGGATTTCCTCCTCATTGTTGATCTTATAAATGACAGACTTTCTCAATAGATTTTTGGGAAAATGTGAATTAACAGGCCAGGTAATGAGGTGTTTTAAACTAAAGTTTCTTTTTGACAGGAAGCTTCTTGTTCCTTGGTGATTTCAACAAAACTGTGCTAATATTCCCATGATCCTCAGGGAAAAGTAATAGCTAGATTTTCACTGTATTTCAGATCACCTCACTGAACCATAGATACTTCAAAAACCACCTTGAGGACAGCTTGTCCCTTGGGCGCCCTCTCTTAATTGAAGACGTAGGGGAGGAGTTGGACCCTGCTCTTGACAACATCCTTGAAAAGAACTTCATCAAGACTGGCTCCTCATATAAGGTAATACAGCAAAATATTACCCTGAGGTATCACTGCTTTCTATTGGTGTTTATACACACACACACACACACATATATATATATATATATATATATATATATATATATATATATATATATATATATATATATATATATATATATATATATATAGGTTAGTAGAGTGTGAAAAAAGTCATAAGACTAAACCAGTTCCCTCTTGCCTTGCCAGCTGTCACACCTGCACAAATACAGGTCGATGTGCACAGGCAAGGAAAAACAAAACCTTGCCTGAGAGTGTGTTATAGCTATGAATACAGGCTTGTTTTTATTATAGTTCTATATTTTTTTCCCAATATGGACATAGTAGGATTATTAGTGCTTTTCCCCCAGCAGCATGTTTACTATTTTTATTCAGATTTCACACAACAAAACATGAACATAATTCACATCCACACTGTTCTAGCCTTTAAAAACTCCTACGTTAGTCAGAAAATGTGCTTTAAGTCTTGGACCATAGACCAATGTTTTTCAAGGACCCCACAAGGGGTCATCCAGAATTCAAATGGGGTAATCTGAAAAGTCATTAATCAGCAAAAAAATATGGTGAGTTGAGAGACAGAGTCACAATACATAAAATTCATGACAAACTGTGAGTCTGAAAGTCAAGCACTGTGGTACTATTAATCTGCCATATCTTCATTGTAGTTAGTTTCAGATGCTGCAGCTCTTTCATACTTGATAGTTTGAGTTTTTGTTATGAGTTGTTGTTTGTTCAGTATTAATTGTCAGCTTTGTAAATACAAGTTGGACTGACTGTACATATCCTGACCAAGGAAAGTAAAGTTATCTGTACAGTAATCTACACCTGCCTTTTAATATAATAATGGATTGGATTTATATAGCACTTTTTTGGCCACTCAAAGTGCTTCACATTAGTGACCCATTATTCATTCGCTCTCACATGCACCCTCTGGTGGTGGTAAACTTCATACGTAGCCACAGCTGCCCTGGGGCAGACTGACAGCCATTTTGTGCCTATGGTGCCTCTGACCACCACAAACATTCATTCAATAGTGTGAGTGCCACTGGAGGCAAGGAGGGTGAAGTTTCTTGCCCAAGGACACAACGGACTGACTAGGACAGAGCAGGATTCAAATCACCAACCCTTCAGTTACTGGATGATCTGCTCTACCAGCTGAGCCATGGCCACCCATTTCTGCCATCCATAATACTATATATAATATAGACTAATTGTCATGTGAAATGAACATTTATTTGCAACATTCAACAGCAAACTATTATTTGATCAAAAACAAATTAATTTTAGCACAAAAAAGTCTGTGTTTTGAATGTCTGGGATCGCCAGAAATCTTTAATGTTAAAATGGAGTCACAAGCCAAAAAGGTTGGGAACCACTAGTGTAGAATAATCCAAAGTACAGAAGCACTTTTTTAGAGTGCAGTTCAATGTTAAAATAATGCTAGGTCTTCAGTAAATCTGTACTTAAGCACAGATGGAGTTAAATATTAATTACAGAGTGCCAGGCTCACTGACAGTATTCTTTTGCTTCAGGTTCTGCTTAAGTTAACATGTTAACATACAAATTTCCTACACAGTAATGAAAAGTCATGATGTTAAAATGCCCGTGGGTAAAAAGAAAACCATCCTTTAATGTCCAAATAATTTAAGTGGCATCTAGAGTCATTTCAAATGAAAGCAGATGAAAAACCCCACACTTACCCTGCATTTAATTTCTAACCATACTTAAACAGATTTTCGCCATGGCTCATCTAATAAAATAACATCATAATGAAATTATGGCCTATTAAACAATTTAACTTCTCCAGCGAGTCTCACTTGCTTCTAGAAAATCCATTTCCTGTTCATGGAAGTGAAATCTAGTGTTGTTTATGTTCAAAAACCAATGTCTTTGTTTTTGTCCTTTTCCATTCTGGCTGAATGATGAAAGATGGACAGTTCTGCATCATAACACCATAATTGTGCTGCTGAGGTTACTTTTTTTTTTTTATTTGGTAAATTCTTGAGCACGTCTGCAATTTAATTAGCTGAAATGACAGCCCTGACAGTGATCAATATGAATTCTGACTATTCTTGGGAATTCAGTATTATACAACTGAACAGGGAACAGTCTAAATTGGTCTATCAATATATTTACCAAAAATCTAATTAAAGTCCCAATGAAGCATTTTTGTTTCCTAAATAGATGTTTTGTTTTTATGTATAGGCTGTAAAGGATTTGTGTAATATTTTTGCAACAGAGAAATCCACAGCACATACAATATCCTGTCTTTATGTGGCATTTTAAGAAAGTTAACTATTCTGCAACTATATTTGTAAAATCTGTGTTTGCAGCTGCAGAAAACAGCAGTGAAAGTTTGTTTTTCACTCACTCGTCATCACTTCTCTATAGCAGTTCTGACTACTTTGCAGCTGCCTCCCTATATTTCACACATTCAACCAACAAAATGCACGCTGTCTCTCACATTTACACATTAATATACGCAGCATATTCAGCAAATTCACAAATAAATACACACTTGGTTTGATAGCAAGCAACCACGTGTCAACACCCGGGCAAACACATTCAACCACAAGTCTCTCAGCTGCTTGATAAGAGCCCAGATTAGAGGTGTCTGTGCTCTGCCTTATGTTTCCTTCTCCCAAAAAGGTTTAACTTCTATTAATATCTCCCTGTGAAGTGGAAGTGAAGACGTCTGCAAATGATCGCTCCAGGGACAAACCAGCAAATAGATAATTAGGAATCATGAGAAATTTAGTGTTGAACAGAGCAAAGTCAGGAACACATGCCAGTACAGATGCTCAAACACCGAAGAAGCCATGAAAATGAAATGTTTTCTAACACTGTAAAAGTCACAATTATTGACACAAACATCAAAATGGAACAGCTTGTTATTTTTTACTAGTATTTCCTAAAAGTTAATGTTTTTAAAACTTGTGTTAGACCCTTAAATCAACATATCTGTTATAACCAAGGTTATAATAGTTTTTTTTTTTTATTATAGTTTAGTTTTAATTAGTTTTAATTGACTTCTCAAATTAAGTAGTTTTAATCCGTTCTTAGAGTAGGCTTGCTAGTTTTTATTGTTTATTGTTTTTTTTCCTGAAAGTGTAGTTTTAGTTTAATTTAGTTTAGTTTTAGTATTAGTTTTATTTTTTTTCATATCTTTTATCTTACTCACCATCCTATTCAAAAAAATAAGTGAGGTGTGGATCAATGGTTTACCCTGGACATTTTATTTAGGGGTTAGTTTGGGATGAGTCATTGAGCAGAGACACAAGGGGAATTTTATCCATCATTTTTATATGTTTTAGTTACCTTAAGCACACAATAGTTTCACTTATAATTGTTTTGCTTATAATTATAGTTTTTATCTATTTCAGTTAATGAACATGTTTTTCTCAATTTTTGTTTTTGTTATTTGATTAACGACTATAATCTTGTTTATAACAAGTACCTGATTATGTGAGTTACATTTTTGTCCTTGTTTCCATGTATTTATTCAAATCTTTTCTTTCTGTACATGTACAGCAATGGGTTGAACTGACTTGAAGTATCTACACTGCAAAAATCAATATCTTAACAAGTGTATTTTCCTCATTTCTTGTCCAAATATGTCATTAAGCTCACCCAACATTGGTTGGGAGAGATTATTGTAATCAGTGTGTGTGTGTGTGTCCGCAGAGACATAAGCTTTAACTCAATGAATACTTGAGATATCATCATGAAATTACATGGGCATATACATATAGCTAATGTGCATCAGATGCAATGATACATTTGAGTAAGGGTCAAATGTCAAGGTTGTATTACACTTGGTAAATACACTTGGTAAAATTAAAAATGTTCCAGTATAGTGTTTCTTTTTTTTTTTCTTCATAGGACCAATAAAACAATACAGACGTGGAAACGATTATTAGACCAGCTTTATTTTCTTCAATTTATTGTTAATTTTGCCTGGTACAACTAAAAGTACCTTTATCTGGATGAATATAATACTAGCAAGAATAGCTCATAACAGTTTAAGTTCTGAGCTGTTATCTATCCACTTTCCTTGGCTTTCTTGATGACTAAAGTCACTTTTCTTACATCAATATCTATGGCTTTGTACTGATAAAAACAGTGCTTTTAGGTAATCCATTATTTCTTTTCTGTTTCAGTCACATGATACACAAAGGAGTTAGTACTTTTGATGGTTTAATAATTTTTTCTGTATGCCAGTGAGTACTTCCATTTCTTTCTTCTTGTCATTGCCTTCATTTTTAGGTAAAAGTGGGAGACAAAGAGGTGGATGTGATGAAAGGCTTCAGACTTTACGTGACCACCAAGCTGCCAAACCCAGCTTACACGCCTGAGATCAGTGCTCGCACTTCCATCATCGACTTTACCGTCACTATGAGGGGACTAGAGGACCAGTTACTGGGCCGAGTCATCCTCACAGAAAAACAGGTAGAGTTCCCGCTGGCTTTTTATATCTCATACAGTACTTTAATCTACATATTAAAAAAACCCATTTCAGTGCTGTGACATGGTTACCGTTTCCTTTTAAATATTTCAGTATGTTTCAACAGAAAAGATGTAATTGTGACTGAATTCAATTGCCTGGACTGTTATACTTACCCTTAGAGGCTGTTTTAATGCAAACTGTGAACATCTTTTACTACTGTGCCCCTAATTTTCTTCTCTTGCAAGCACAATGTGTGTGAAAATATAACTGCGAGGTTATTATCACCCTTCAAATAAAGAACATGAAAATCATTATCGCCCCTGGACAAAGACGGAGAAGAAACAACAGCCTACCTATAAATAGTGCACATTTTCTCAATAGCAAAATACACACACCTGAAATGTCAAGGAGTTGACTAATTCATTTTGGCCAATAGAAGCACATTAATACATAATATAGTGAATGCTATATTAGGCTAAATGGACTCATTGATTGTGAGACTGAAAAGACTACGGCACTAAATTCTCCAGATAAGTAATGTTCCCTCCAGTAATGGCTGATCTTAACATGAAGGATTTGTGCCAGATGGTAAAAGTGGCTCTAAATATGGATTTAACCATGATGGGATAACCAGATACTGTAATATCACTGGTCCCCCAAACAGAAATGAAATTGTAGAAACAGTTTTTAACATATTGAAGATGAACAACCCACCTTTGGCCATAAGTAGCTGGGATAGGCTCCAGTGACCCCCATCACCCTAGTGAGAATAAAGAGGGCTCAGATAATAAATGAATAAATGAATGAAGATGAACTTAAGTCCATTGGAATAGTATATGCTGTCAGATGCACAATAAACATGTGTGCAACATTATTGTTTACTGTTTTTAACTATGTGGACAACCTTTAGTCTGACAAATTTCCGTTTGATCTTATAAACAGTTGAAAACAGTTGAAATCTGAGTGAACACAAATTAAATTACAAAGAGGATCTCTGTTCTATGGAAAACACTCATGGACTTTAATGCCATTACAGATGAGAAAATGAAACTGAATAAGTAGCCTGTAGGCTTTTATAGGATATCAAACAGACGTTCATTTCTTAAACTGCATAATTAGTTTCTGTTTCAGTCCCATTTTAAACAATCTGGGCAAACAGGCATTATTAACAGTTGGAAGAACAAAATAAATAAAGCTTGAACTGTTCCTTTACCTTTCCCACTATATGACCAAAACGTGAACCCTTTTTACCATTTCATTTACTGATTTAATTCAGATTTCTTGTGCCCTTTTTACTTTCCCTTTCCTCTAGCTATAGATTTATTTATATTTATGTTATGTGTTTATTTGACACCAGGAGCTGGAAAAGGAGAGGACAGACCTCTTAGAAGATGTGACATCTAACAAAAGAAAGATGAAGGAACTAGAAGACAACCTTCTCTACCGACTGACGAGTACACAGGTAAAAAAAAAACAAACAAAAACATCTCAGGCTGTGATATCAAAGAAAAACGTCACATTGTTTGTAAGTGGGAGAAAAATATTTTATATTTGTTAACAGATCTCTGCAGTTTTACAAATGATTTAATTTCATAATTCTGCTGTTTAACTTTTCCCTTCATTTCAATTTTCCAAAAGAGCACACAAATATTCAATCTCTTTCCTTTTTTAGTATTCACACATTTCTCAATACCAGGTTTTGGGTTTGTTTCATAAATCGAAAATCGTGACCAAGAATCATAATAACTGTATTACCATGTTGTGTTTTTTTTGGGGGGGGGTTTGTGCATGTTTGTTTATTTTTGTAGGGATCACTAGTGGATGATGAGAGCCTGATTACGGTCCTTGGAAACACTAAACGCACAGCTGATGAGGTCACACAGAAACTACAGATTGCTGCTGAGACTGAAGTCCAGATAAATGCCGCCAGAGAAGAGTATCGACCAGGTGGGTCATCAGGATTTTTTTCCTCCAGTTGTAAGCAATTACAAACATACTGCAATAACTTCATAATAAAATGTGCAAGATTCCTTTTGAGCTGCATATTTTTAGAGGTCGCAGATATTTGTCTTCAGTTTGGGTTGAAGTAGTTATGTTAGGATTTATAAACCATTCAATTTGAGACAAAAATGATGTTTACCTGTCATGAACCATTTCTGCTTTTGTGGAAGTTCTTTGTTCCTGTGGCAGCCCTTTAAATGCAAATGAACCGTCTGGACATTGGCTGTGCTGATTTGTCTTGTTCAACCAACAACTGAAGATTTTATGTATTTGGCTTGAAGTTTGGACATATTTTCAGTATGGAATACAACCGCTGCTGCTGATAAACAATTATGTCAGACTCAGAGAAATGTTCATTAAAGGACTTGACCTTGTATGTGCAAATATCATGACGTAACTACTTGTAGACATAAAAAAATAAGCAGGAATTAAAAGGGTTGTAGAAATCTACTTGGTTTTTGCCAGAATTAATATGTATTTATATTCATTCTGGCAAAAAACCAAGTAGATGTCTACAACCCTTTACGGCACCTGGACGGTTCAAATTCAAACTTTATGAACCATTAATATCCAAATACACAAATAAATAAACCAAAGACTAATAAAAGTGAGTTTACCAAAATATGACTCCGTTAAATAACCGTTAGTGTCATATTTGTATTGCACAGTGACATTTTTCAACAGATGTTGGAGCAAAATCTTTTAATGCCTTATCCACAACTTCAACAAAAGTGAAAGTATAAAGCAGTTACAACATGATTGATGACGCGCCAATACCCATTGACCACATACACAGATTTTATAGGTTTGTTTTATGCACGGTGCTGTTCACTGTTTTATAATGAATATAGATGTAATAGACATGTTCAGCTATTTTAAGATGTCAATGATAAATGAACCAGCAAATACTTCTTATTTGTTTGCAGTGGCCACCAGAGGCAGCATCCTGTACTTCCTCATTACAGAGATGAGTATGGTGAACGTCATGTATCAGACCTCTCTGAGACAGTTCCTGGGACTTTTTGATCTTTCTCTGGCTAGGTAAGAATGTTTTGAGAGTAATAGTTTTTTTTTTCTCTATTAACTACACATGCAGCAGCTCATGTAAAAATGTCTTTTTTCCATTGAAATCCGAAGAATTTTTCCATTTTATTACAACCTTTGATTATACTGTATAACAACCAACACACATATTATGTTTTGCTTTGTGATTTTTATAAGATTAATGATTCATATTCAATTGGAGCACCGGTGTTATAGGTTACACACTTTATGTACACCAGATTTAAATAAGCAAAGGAATATTTTAGCTATTTGCTAGCCTAGTAAACTAGCCCGCCTTTAGTGGCAAAAATATTTTTTACCTGACTCATTGGTCTAGAGATGCTCCTTAGAGCTTCAGCCAGGACTGGTCTTTTGGGGGATCCGGATCTTTATGGCTCATTCCTTTTAAAGATCTGTTCAAAACACTAGCTCTTTGGCTCTTTTTGAGTTACCGGCCTGGGCTGATAATTCTATGTCGTGGCGCGGCGTCGTCGGCGTCTGTGTACAACGATATCTCAAAAACCGCGTGATAACTTTTTTCTAATTTGGTGTGAACATTATATGGGTCACAATATTGCTTCCCCTTACAAGGCTTATCCGTTGAATCGTTCGTTTGCGGTCGGTGGCCATTTTTATGCCAAAAACGGCCATTTTCTACACTTTGGTGCATTTTTCTCAAAAACTGTCTGACTTTTTTTTGTTATTTATGTAAATGATTCAGTATTATGACCTGCTTCTGCGGTGCAAACGGCGTCTCCATTGAATGTTTTATACACATTCACAATTTGGTGCTCTCAGGATGTTGTGATGGAAATTAATTTAGACATCTGTAGCATAAGCAAAAATGTATTGTAAATGTAGGTAAGAGAGTGGGTACTGAAATGCGAAACAATATATTGTAGTTAAATCAATGTAAGAGTGACTACACACAAACTGTAGTAGCTTTAAACATTACAACTGAGGTCATTTAGGAAAAGTCTCTTGTGTGCAGTGCGGTGTAAATGACTATAGTGCACGGTAATTGAACCGAGCCACCTATTTAATCTCTACTGTATCACCATGTATAAAATGATGATATACTAGTCTTACTCTACTCATTAATGTATCTCCTTTCTTTTCATTATTTCTAATATTTCAACATTATTTCCCACTGATTTTCATGGGAATTTGTAATATTCTTATGTGATGCATACGACTGGCTTTCACCATGGGATTGAGTTGCTCCTGATCTAGTATCTTGTAAATTCATTTGGTCAGCCAGTTTAATTATGTTCATATCTCCTGATGTAGAGGAGGTACTATTAGATTCAAATGCTGTTTAATGAGATCTACTGAGCTGCACATCAACCAGATTTTCACTGTCACATCTGTTTTGGAATCAAACAGGTCTTTCAAAAGCCCCATCACCAGCAAACGCATCGCCAACATCATAGAGTTCATGACCTTTGAGGTTTACAAGTATGCAGCACGAGGCCTGTATGAAGAGCACAAGTTCTTGTTCACCTTGCTGTTGACGCTGAAGATTGACATGCAGAGCAACAAAGTCAAACATGAGGAGTTTCTCACTCTCATTAAAGGTGAGGTCCAAATAAATTGTTCTTTCCTTTGCTTGTACCTTTTCCTCAAGCATGTAATACAACATAAAACCTCACTCATTAGTGTGAGCATTGTGTAGGGTTTATTATCCACTGCATTCAACTTAAGTAGGTCCAACCAGTAAATGAGACAAAAGATAGTTAATGCTATTCTGATGGTACACTATACCTAACATCTTACTTTATATTTTCTTTTTCTTTGTTACTTATTTGTGTAATAGTTAAGGATTTGACCTTGCAACCAAAGAAAGTCAATATTTTGCTTCCATAATATGTGCGTGAATCTAGTGATGCATTGACTTATATACAAGAAAAGGCTGCAGCAGTTCCTGTGCAACTATGACTCACTCCCTAGGGTCTGGTTAAAGTGAGACACAAGTTGCCATCCATTTTCTGTTTGTTGTAGGTTGTCATTATTTATACATCAGATATATATTTTAGAAGCTCATCTTAATGTTCACATACATTTTGAACATATTGCTACTGTACAGTGGCTCTTCATTGAATCAGAAACATGGGATATGCTCACTGTGCGGATATAAGCCAACTATGGTAACTGGCAAGGCCAACACAGACACAGTCTGTTACATGCATGCAGCTTCACCATCTGTCAGCTCTGACCGGCTCCGACACTTACTTCTGATTACACTTCTGTGTATGGTTTTTAAGGTCCTGTTTTTGAAGTGTTCTATCTGCACTCTTCTACTTAATCGTTATTTGTGTTTTATTGATTATATTTTAATTTTAATTGTGTGCTTTAAACTTGTCTCTTTTCCATTTTTCTAAAGCACTGTGAATTTCCCTGTGTATGAATTGCTTGCTTTGCCTGTTTACAGAGCATTTGCTACTTTGTCCCTGTACTTTTCAAATATGCAAATGAAGTTCGTATTTTGTTTTCATGCACATTTTTTGTTTGTTTGTTTTGTTGTCTTATCAGTTATATGTACAAGCACTAAGTAGGATTATTTTGTTTTGTCACATATTTGAAATAAACTAAACTAAAACTAAGCTAAATTTAAATAACTCATTCTTCTGTCTTTTTAGGTATTATATCCAACACATTATACCCCCACTGTATTTTTCAGTAAAAAGAAAAAAATCAAGTTATAATTGTACTTGTTTATAGAAATATACAGAACGAAACAGATTCACATCAGAACAATCATTTATTTCATGCTTGCCAAGAATATGTCCATCTTCATATCTGCATGTCTGTGTGTCACCCAGGAGGTGCATCCCTGGACCTTAAAGCCTGTCCCCAGAAACCAGCCAAATGGATCCTTGACATGACTTGGCTCAACCTTGTGGAGCTTAGCAAGCTGTGGCAGTTCTCTGATATATTGGATCAGGTACAACACACACACACACACACATACAACTTGATCAATTTTGGCATGCCTTGACAGGTGTGTGACGCTGTTCTTTAGCTGAAAATGTTTTTACCCACAAGGACTCTTTATCCTTTAATTCTGGAGGTAACAGCCCTCATGTGTCATCACAGTCTGCCTCAGAGATACACAAACACACCCAAGTTGACCACCAGTCTCTAGGTGCTTATTAAATACTTTTCGCAGCTCTCTTTGCTCTAGTAAGCATGTCAGTATTGGTCTCATCATTTCTCGCTTTTATATACATCCACACCTCATCAGATGAACTGTCACTAATGCAAGAAAAAAAAAACATCACACATCCTCATGAGTGACTGACAACCTGGTGGCTCCCATGGAAGGAAAAGCTCAGTGCTCTGTGAAATGAGCTTAGTTTTGAGAAGCTCCAATCATTTACATTTCACTAAGCATTTGGCTGCACATGGACCAGCACATATGTACTGTATGTGTCTTATGTGTGTGCTTCTGAAAAATGAAAAGGAAGGGGGCATTAAGAGTGTTTGCTCAATGAAATCATTTAGTGGAATAAGGAGCTGTGGAACATGAATGTGTAATGCCCTCTCCACTATCAACAACTGTGGGTAATTGCTCTTCAGCGAGCCACTGAACCCCTTAAAATTTTAAGTGGAGTGACTTGGTGGGCAAAAAAACAGCAACTCTTAGATTTATGCAAATGAATGGATACTATCTATTCATTTGCATATATCTTCATTTAAATGCAACCACAACTTACAAGTAGCCTGCAGTTATCTAATTTCTTGAATACTCCATACAAAGATTAGTTTGTATATGCCTCCCATGTGAGATGAAGTTGAATTTAGCAGGTTAATATAACTAAATAAACCTCAACTATCGTACCCATACATAACATGCCTCATTAGCTTCATGTGTGTCATTTACACCTGATTATTCACACCAGTCATGTATCTCTGTGACCTCTAAAATAACTCAACTAAAACTGGAACAGAAGATTACATTTATAAGTTTGTCAGAGTTTCTTAAAATTCAGATGCACGCATTCGAAGGAAAAATAATTATGCTCTCTCCCCCTAGAGCCTGCCTGAATAATCAGGCAAAAGGCAAAAAAGCATCACCCAGGGCTGTTAGTAACATCCTGTATCTCTAATACTGTTAAAATATGCCAGGTCTGATTCAACAATGGCTTAAGAAGAGTAAAAGTGTTTGGATATAAACACAGTTCCTGGGTTAATCTGGTATATCTGATTCATGTAACCTGGTTTTCGATGTGCATTTAAAAACAGTGATTTGGCTGATCAGGCTTGTGTGTGACAATACATTTCTATATATATTAGTCAGATGTCTTTATACCCTCCCTCAAAAGCTATTGGTATTTACAGTTGTTCCGGATTTATTAGATTTTCTTTCCAGGCCTCTGAACACATCAGATGACCTTATGTTCATAAGTGACCCTTATACAGTTATGGAAAAAATATGATCGTCAAATTTCATCAAAAACAACAGTTACGCAATCAAGTCGTAACTCCTGTGTGTATCATGTGACTAAAACAGACAGAAAAGAAAACATAAAATGCCTAAAAGTACTGTTTTTGTCAGTACCATTCCATATATATTGATCAAAGAACTGAAATGATTTTCATTATTATCAAGAAAACATGGAAAATTGTTAGATACCAGCTTTTAACCCTTTATAACCTTTATTTACCTATACCTACCATTATTTAACCTTTATCTATTTTAAGTAATTTCCTCAAAGGTTAAATATGGGGTCAATCCAATGCCTTACTGAGTTCCAGAAGCATGTTGAGTTTTATAACATACACTGATTCAGAGAGATTTTATGGACATATTTAAGCTGTAAATAGATATTTTTGTTCAGTGATGTGTTTCAGTTTATGAACTTATAACAGTTGTTTTATTGCATGTGTTTGCTTTTTAGCAAGTGCTGCTTAGATGTTTTAGTCAATCTTTCAGTCAACCAGTCTTTATTTATATAGCACCTTTCATACAATTAAATGTAGCACAAAATTATTTACATATGAAATCAATACACCCCACCACCATAACCACATATGTGTGCATTCACGTGTACACACGCAGGCACACACACACACACACACACACACACACACACACACACACACACACACACACACACACACACACACACACACACACACAAAGAAATAATACAAGACACAAAAGAAACAGACTGAGCACAGGAGGCCCTATTGCAGGGAGCCACCCACCGCAGCCCCAGCACTGCCCACATGGAGCCGCCCCCCGAGCAGTGAACGAGGGCTAAACCGCCACTGCATTGCAGTGGTAGTGGCCTTCACCCCACCGGGGAGGGGCAGACCTGATTTAAAAAATGTCTAACTCCTGTGCGGCCCTCAGGTTCCCTGGCAGGCTGTTCCATAGACAAGGGTCATAGTATTGAAAAGCTGCCTCTCTGTGAGTGTTAGTGGTGACTTTAGAAACAGTTAAAAGGCCAGAGGACCTGAAACACACAGGGTGCCACTGCAGTGATTTTAAGGCAAGGCGATGTAGATGACAATATCTAATAACACACTAAGATTGAAATGTTTTGAATTTCAGAGTATTTCATTGAGGGTTGAAGGGTTACATTAAAATATTGTTGTTGTTATTCTGTTTATCCAAACAAATGTATACCTTTAGTTGGACCAGGCATTAAAATGAACAAGAATTGGAAGCAAGCAAGGGTGGTCTAATATATATATTTTTTTCCACTGTATGGTGTGTCTTCTATACATACTGTCAATTGGAGAGTAGGTGGAATATTTATGAGATTGTTTAAGTGCTGAAGACAATTGTCATTGGTATTGTCTGTTTTGTGCAAGTAAAATGAGGCAGTAGATGGGAATAAAATCAGTACATTAACATACTGTTTTCATACAGAAAGGTGCATTAAGTCACATTTTAATGCATTGCTTGTTTGTCTGTTATGTAAAGCGACTTTGAATGTCCAAAAAGCGCTATATAAGTTTGAGGTATTATTATTATCAAGTCCCATTTTCATTGTGACTCAGAAACATATTAAGACAATTTGTGGGGGGAAACAACAAGAGAACTCAATGTATTAAATGTGAATATATAACAGAGACACAGGGGACAATTGTTCCCCCCGCCCCCTTTTCTTTTCTTAACAGTCAGGTTGTTGTAACTGTTCACATACCAAATGATTTGAGACATTTCTTCGAGTCTATATGTTTTAAATCTATTTTTATGAAAGCTTTGGTCTTTTTTTTTATCATAAGCTCCTTCATCTATTTTTACTTTTCTTTCAGATAACCCGTCATGAGAAGCAGTGGAAGCTGTGGTTTGATAAGGAAGCCCCAGAGGAGGAAGTGATCCCAAACTCCTATGACCAGACTCTCGACTGTTTCAGACGCCTTCTCCTTATACGCTGCTGGTGTCCGGATAGGACCATTGCACAGGTTAAAAATGTCATGTTTTCATGTGATAGCCATATTGCAATGAAGAAAACAGGAGATTCATAGTAAATTACACTGGTCTACAGGTAAAATGCTTCCAGAATAAGACTAATAAAATTTATGTGTGTTACTGATAAAGAAAACACAAGTCTTAAATACTGGTTGGCTCAAGTTTCCAAGATAAGTCTGGGGTCAAAATGTGAAATTCTTAGAATGAAGAAGAAAATAGGTTTTAGTCCAAAGGAATATTGGTCTCAGATCTACCAGATCTATTTCAAAACATTGTCTGCACATTATGATCCATTCATTTTACAGGTTCTTTCTAGTGGAATATTTACTCATCCAATGTACATAAACCACCATATATGTGGAATAACACACCATCATGTATATTAAAAACATGAGCTAACCAGCACTAAAGTCATTTGTTTTCTGATTCATCTTATTAAAGGGGTGGTGTTGGCTCAGTTTGGTGGTTTAAATCCTGCTCTATCCTAGTCAGTCCATTGTGGCCTTGGGGAAGACACTTCACTCTCCTTTGCTTCAGCGCCACTCACAAGCCCCAAGCAACTACGACTATGTATGTAGTTTACCACCACCAGAGCGAGCACGTGGGAGCGAATGAATTATGAGTCACTAATGTGAAGCACTTTGAGTGGCCAAAAAAGTGCTACATAAATCCAATATATAATAATAATAATAATAATAATAATAATAATTATTATTATTATTATTATTATTATTATTATTATTATTATTATTATTATTATTATTATTATTATTATCATCATTTAATGTCTGAAGCAGATATTTTCTAAAAAATTTTTTAGAGCAGTGTTACTAAGGTGTGCATTACAGAGGGGTTTTACATGGGAATTCCAAAGCAAATGCAACAGTATAATACAAAAGAGAGGAATAGCGATATTAGAAATTACTGGACTTCTTTGAAATGTACACCAAGGATGGCCTAAAGCAATATTTTTGTAATTATAGGATAGCTCAGAACTATAAATCCCATGCTGTGTTACTTTTGAAACAAATATAGTATCTTAATCTATACTAATGTCTGCCAAGTTCAAGGCTTTTCTTTGAAGGCATATATATTTTTTCCATTCAGCAGCTCTCCCCAGTGTGCACTGAAGCTGAGTATCTCCAATGGTTAATGGACATTTACCTTTTACTGATGGGTTCTTCTTTGGTCCACTGCATCTAAACCCAAGGCAGAATTTATTTTGTTGTATTCGTAAACAGTCCAGCAGTTGTCCTTGCGTGTCCCCCTCCAGTAGTCTTGTCAGTTGATTGAAACAAGTAAGCCAGTATGAAAACATCCTTTGAACTACTCATTTTTATTCCCAGCTTTCCACAAAGAGAAATGCAGCCCAACATTTGGTTTTAACTTCACTTATGTTGGCAAAAAAGCATTTCCCCGAGTGTTTTAGTAGTTTGCATAATGAAGTAAGCAAGTAGACAAACAATTCTGCTCATCTCATGTCTTTCAGCTTTTTCCTCTTTCTTTTTTCTTCTTCTAGGCTCGTAAATACATAATGCAAGCAATGGGGGAGAAGTACACTGAAGGCGTAATTCTGGACTTGGAGAAAACCTGGGAGGAATCAGACCCCCGGACACCACTTATCTGCTTCCTCTCCATGGGCTCAGATCCAACTGACTCAATCATTGCACTAGGGAAGAGACAGAAGATTGAGACCCGATATGTTTCAATGGGACAAGGACAGGAAGTTCATTCCCGGAAACTTCTGCAGCAGACAATGGCCAATGTGAGTCAGTGGTGTGAGTTTACTGCTGCTTATGCATCACTTAAATTTGCAACAGATTAAAAAGCCAAGTATTTCATTCACTGATCATATAGATGCTTATAAAAGCTTAGATTAAAGCTGAGTTATTCTATCAAAAACCGAAAAAATAAGAAAAAGTTCATTTTACTGTAAAACATATAATTAACTGAAGATAAACAAAGTGTCTTCATCAAAATCCATTCAGAACTTTTTGCGTAATCCTGCTGACAGACAAACAAGCAAATTTAATACCTCTTGGCGGAGATAAAGAAGTCATTATCATGTGGTGTAAAGTGCTATTAGTATCACACATTTAGTTTTTTTCCTTTCTTTTATTTTTATTTTTATTTAATGACCTTCCACTCCTGTTACTGATACTCCATTACTTGCCTCCAGGGTGGTTGGGCGTTACTTCAGAACTGTCACTTGGGTTTGGACTTCATGGACGAGTTAATGGACACGGTTACAGAGACAGACTTTGTCCATGACACCTTCCGCCTGTGGATAACCACTGAGGTCCACAGACACTTCCCCATTACCCTCCTGCAGATGTCCATCAAGTTTACCAATGAACCACCTCAAGGGCTAAAGGCGGGGCTTAAAAGGACCTATGGAGGTGGGCTTGTTTGATTAAGTTGGAGCAAAACATTATTTATAAAGGAATCAGACCATAATGAGAGTGAAAATACACAATTCTTCATTCTCTAATCAATGCAGTGCTGGAAAATAAAAATGTTGTAAGAAGATTGAACATATTAAATACCATTTCTGCAGAATGATCTTTAGGTTATAATTAGGGGATCATCAGACTTGTTCATTTGCTTCAAAGACAAACAGAATGCAGAATAATCCACTTTACATGCAGATGACATGTTCTTTATGCACACATTCATTTGTTAAATTATTGAATCCTGCAGCATCATCATCTTGAAATGAGCTAGTGCCTGTATTTTATAACCAAGTACAAAACGCCTGTGAGACTGGTGAAAGATGAATATGACATTTTGTGTTTTTTTTTATCAAATATTTTAAAACTTGTAGTAGCTACTGTATAAACAAATTGCCTTTTTGCGTAGATCTTTAATCATAGCTAAAATTTCGGAGGAATCCTACTTGTTTCATGATGCAATACATTGAATAATTTTCATATTTTCTACCTGCATTTGTGTGAAATCAAACCTAATGTGCATGTAACATGTAGACGCATGAGCTGATAATGCACCAAAGATTTTACACAAACTGTACCTTTGAAAAGCACAAGGCTATCATATCATATTTTATCTTGTAGATTAAAAGGTGGCATTTCAATTCAGTTTTAAATCCCTGTATGTCAAGATTGCCAAACTTCATCAGGGTATAGTAAAGCTCTTTGAGACTCTGCCTGTCAGAGATTTCCCACAAGAAGCTTTCAGTGACAAAACTAGAAGGGTTTCACAGTTGCATTTTGCTATTTTTTTTTGCCAAGAATAAACTGTATGTGTGAACTTAGAGTTACAAACATTCTTCCACATTCTAAAATCTGAATTCATTCAGCAAAACTGATTTAACGTTTCTCAGTTTCCAACTTATAGTGATAAAATTTCTCTTACAGCTTTTTATAAAGCAATCTGTACTGGTATTCATTTGTAGTGATGGCTTACAAGTCTGTGTGTATTTCAAATTTGGATTCCACAAAAACATTGTTCTTTAGCTTTTGCTTTTAATGAAAACTGCTGATCTGTTCTTCCATATCTCTCACCAGGTATTAACCAAGACCTTTTGGATGTCAGTAACATGGTACAATGGAAACCAATGCTTTATGGAGTAGCGTTTCTCCACAGTACCGTGCAGGAGAGAAGGAAGTATGGCCCGCTGGGATGGAACATCCCCTATGAGTTCAACCAGGCCGATCTCAATGCCACCGTCCAGTTTGTCCAGAACCATCTAGATGACATAGACATCAAAAAGGTTGGAGAATGAACATGTCCTAAGTGCTTAGCAAACAGTACAATACATCTGTGTCCTTTGGCAAGAGAGAGAGAAAAGTGAACAAACATGTTTCAACAGCTGCTGATCACAGTAATATTTTACTGGGATGGCTGAAAGTGCTGTAATAGGCTTTTACTGACATGTGCAGTTCCTGTGCTATAAATAGCAAACAATAAAGCTGCTGCTTGTGTTAAATAAAAAATACAACTATGGAAATGATTCCCAGTAAATATTCACCTCAAGCTGTGTATTGTTACGGTGCACATTTCCTTTATAGTTAGCTATAAATGATTGTAATGATTCAATCATATTGTCAGCTGTAAAATAAGCATCTTTTTATGTGAGGTGGTAACAAACTTTAATGATGCTATGGTTTATATAAGAATCCATTATAATATTGTAATATTCAAAGTTGTTTTATTACTTTCATGAACACACCAAACATGCAGTAAGTTAGAACCACACAATGAAAAATGCTAATCACACTTGTTTTAATTGCTCTTGTCGCCCTTCTCATTATGTTGTATAATACATGAAATGACTTATTGTATCTGAACTGTTATGTTATTTTTTCCCCAGGGAGTGTCATGGAACACAGTGCGATACATGATCGGAGAGATTCAGTACGGCGGCCGAGTGACTGATGACTATGACAAGCGCCTTCTCAACACCTTTGCTAAAGTGTGGTTCAGTGAGGACATGTTTGGACCTGAATTTAACTTCTATAAGGGCTACAGTATCCCTAAATGCACCAGTGTGGAGCAGTACCTTACATACATTCAGGTGAGTCGCTCCCAGATAGAATGGATGCCACTGTCTCTGCTCATTTGTCAAATATTATTTTAATCTACAAAGTGGAAGTCTTTAGTTTAATCTTTTTAGTAGTGGGTAATTAATGTTTTATGTTAGGATTCCTTGGTTTTTATAGATTCCTTTGTTTCAAAAGTGAGTGATAAAGTTCTTAGGATAGTATGGGTCACATCTTGATCAACACACCAGACAGATTTATGAACACAGATTTTACCATAGACTCACTTTTAACTACACATACTCACATAGGATTGTAAATCACAGGAGATAAGATGTAAAAAAACACTGTCAATATAGGGGTAAACATCTGATTGACCTACAGTAGAGTCAGAGAACACCAGCCCATAGATGTGGGTTCAGTTTACAAGGAGTGCAACAGTGATGTGTGTAGGAATAACTGGATCCTCAGTGGTGGATCCTCAGTGCTGAGTAATGCTTTGTTCGTGGTCAGATCAAGTCAAAATTATTACATCTATACACATCTGCCCGAAAAGAATCCAGACTAAGTATTGGCGCTTCCAACAAAAGAACATGCTAACATGCCACATGCACATGTAGGCTGCCTTGTGTGATTTTAGACAGAATGCAAGCATTATATTACATTACTATTACTGTAGGTAATATTTGTCACTGTGCATGTGTGATTAACTGCTGGATTTATGTGTCTGTGTGTGTCTGTGTGTAGGCCTGTGTTTGTGTGTACATGTCTTGGGGCAGTTCCTGAGCTAGTTTCATTAAAGCTAGTTTCATTATGATGGATGCTCAGGGCTGCCAGGCTCAGCAAGCTTATTCCTCTGCACTGCTTCTCAAATAGAGAATGACAAACGTAGCCTTAGAGAACATAGACACACACACACATACATAAACACAACCTTCATAGACACACATCTGTGCACATACAGATATACTAACAACCCTGTCTTTGTCACAGATTCACATACACATACATGTGCTTCTCTTGCATAGACAAAATGCACAAAAGAGCACACCATGCCAATGTTTGTCTGAGTTCCCATGAGTCTTCATATTTAAATGAAATGCAGACAGACAGGCA